>JAGDYQ010000114.1:31003-73746 GCA_021962125.1 Bulinus truncatus | reverse complement strand
AATTAGGCAGACAAAGGAATACTAGAACAGAGTGAGTTTTTTAGCCACACCAATCCCTTAGGCTGGAATAAAGAGTCATTAATATGTAGATGAGTTAGAAAGGGTGTTAGGGAGCCAATCAAATGTTCTGGAGCTTTGGGGCACGTGATAGTTCACCATCACATAAATAAGAGATGTAACTGAAATTTACGGAGACCGAGAGACAGAGAGACCGGACGATAGAGACATCAGAACCACCAGTTGTAGAGATAGTTAGAGGAGAAGTTAGTGGAGAAATAATAGAGGCACAAGCTATCAAGTTATTGCGTTTTACAGTACACAGTCAAAGTCTATTTTGTTAAAGTATATCTGTATAATCCTTTCGGGGACACAGGATACTAAGTGAGTGTACGAAGCATTTTTGTGAATACTGCTGCACACAAGTTCATACTACATATGTTTTCTTATTGTTGAATAAATATAATTGAATCGTGGAACTTTGCCTCATTGATTGGTTATGTTGTTTGAGAGTGCAACGAGACTGAACGCTACTTAAGTTTATAAACCAGTTATAATATCGGCAGCTACATAAAACCAGTATAGTTATCTGAAGCAGCAGTGAGGAACACACAGTGTTACCTTGGAGAAGCATTACATCAATAAGCACATAACGTTCAAACATATATAACGTTACATTTGGTGAAACAACGATAGTACCATAACGTTGACAACTCCAACGTTAAATTGGTGTCTACAACAGTATCCATCACAGACATAACATTATATACAAAAATATAGTATTTACAAGTATATAATGGCAAAGCAGCTTCACTAGACTTTCACTTAACTTATTAAAACATGGTTATACTGCTAAGCAGTTTCACTAGACTTTCACTTATCTTATTAAAATTGGTTATCTATAATCAATAATAAAGATAACAAAGTTAATATTATTTAAGTTTGCGATTAGTGTCTACCTTCATTAGCCATAGCAATGTTGCATTCATTAGCGATGTGTTCCTTTTCTTCTTGACTTGGATACTGGCCTCCTTTAAAAAACATTTCCAGTATTTCTAAATGCTTTTCCTTGAATGTAAAACGTTCTCTCCGGGGAGTAAAATGAACATCAAGACCAAGTCAGTGTAATCTGAAAGTTTTGTAAATAAAATGGTATGTTATTATGTGTACAAACACATACTATACTACAATAATTCAACTAAAAATGGTATCTGGAATTTTTATAAGACAATCATTAACAAAAAGATTACCTTGACAGCTGAAGAGGTGTGGAAACTCCTCCAAAAACCAATCTGTCTGCTTTAACTTTTCAACAAACCATTCTAGAAGTCTATGCCGTAAGTTTGGTTCTATAGAGTGAAGATCCCCAGATAAGAAAAGATGCAAGGACATCTCCCCAACACCTTTAAATTAAAAAAAAAACTTGTATACCTGAAAATCATAATGTTGGTCACAACCATGTTTAAAGCATCTGTGATTCAAGGAATGATAAGGCAAGTTCATGAGCTGAGTATTAGAGTGGATTATGTTTGTAAACTTAAGTTTCACCTCATGAAAATTTCATCAATAGCTAGATGCATTAAGTAGATTTTCAGCAGAAAATTGTGCTTGATAAAAATCTTAAAGTATTATGAAACAATGAAACAAATAATACAAATTATTATAATATTCAAATACTTTAAAATTGGTACTACCAAACATGCCCCACATAGGATTTTATTTTACTTTGAAATTTTTTTTTTGTTTTAACCTTTACAAAAAAAATGCTGAAACATACCTAGTTCTATTATTTGCTGTCTCAGATCAGATAATGACAGGGATACTTGGCATCTCCTCACCAGGTCCACAAGATTTTCTTTCCCTAGACTAGAATAACAATACACACTGAACTTAAATTAGATACACACATATAACACATGTTCATATTAAAACTAAAATTACATACAATTATCTAAAAAAAAGAAAAAGAAAAGACAATGCTATCAGTTTTTTTTTTACCTTAGTAGATACAGAATGAATTTATCTGAGGGTGGTTTTGTGATTTCTGATTTATACTGGGGAAGAGCCTCTTGACATGATAAGCTATTTGCGCCATTATTGATCTTAGTTTTGTAGGGACGGTTCTTGAATTGTCTGAAATATGGTCTAAACAATTTATTACATTAAAAAGCAATTGTAATAAAAATAGAAAATCAAGAGGAGATTAATAATGGAAAATAAAAATGATAAATTAACCATAATTATGAATACCTAAATGCTGAGATGACTGATTTGATGTTGTAACTTCAGAAGATCTAATGTAAAGATTCTAGGGAAAATAAAAGAATTTATGATGAGCATATCTTACAATAATTTATTTAATGGGAATTAAAAGTTTAAGATATTTATATAGTCTGGCTGAAATTAAAAAAAAACTTCTGATTTAGGATAACATAACATTTTGTTGAAGATTTTTTTCTTCTTATTTTTTATATTATTATGCGGAAAATCATTCTGTATACATTTAGGCAACAGATTAGAAACATTAAGTAATAGGTGTTCAACATTAGCAATCTGCAAAAGAATTAAAAACTGATGTATGTTATCTTACTGGTACATAGTATTGGGGATGATGTTGTGTAGTGCAGGTCATGGGCTGATATCCCATTTAATTCCAGAAAACTATAATAGCTCTAGTGCATAGTAATGACTTTTATTTTTAAATTACGTAAAGTGATAACATTTAATTCTTGTGTAGGGCATGCTATCTGTTTGCTTATTTTTATGTTTCTTATTGTGTGGCCTTAACACAGAACTTGGGTGGTGCTCTGGTAGAGAGCTGGATCTGCACGGTGTAGCCCAACCAATGTTACCTGTGGTCATTGCACTACTGGCTAAGACGGGGATGAAAGAAGGGCACCATAAGACTGTCCCATTAGTGATTTATGGAATCTAAGAGATAAAACATCTGATCCTTTCAGGACATTAAAAAAAAAACAACCTTTCCATGACACTAGCAGAATATCTAAATAAGAAAAAAAAAGATTTATAAAATGTGAAATAAATCTTGTAACCTGAAATCTTTTATACATTTAATATCATAAATAGGCTTTAAATAGCCTACAATGTTTACATATGGCATATAAAAAGAGTGATAAAAGCAAAGCCTTTAAAAATAAAGTGTGACATGGCGAGGGTTGGCTATATATATATATATAAATAATTTTTTTACCTGGGCATTTCTGTTTATTGGAAAAGAGTATAAATCTCCAAGCTCTTGCTCTAGTCTGTCATATGCTTGAAATGCTTCTATTATCTGGTGTTGAGTTATTCCACTATTTCTAAGTCGCCTAATAAGTTCCACTTGTTCTACAGTGAAATTACTTGATGACTGCATTAGTTTTATTTTGGTTTGAATCTGAAAAAAAAAAAAAACCCAAAATAGCCTCAGAAAAAACACTATTTTAATTAAAGATTTATTTTTGTAGTGTGCAGTCAGAATCCTTAAAGATTATTTTTCTTTAAAACAATACCACCCAGTTTTTTTTTGTTAAACTGATTATGTTAGCACAGTGATGTGCAAACAATAATACCAATAAAAAAACCCTTTGTTATTTTAACATCCATTACCTGATTAAAAAGTAAAAAAAACTCAGGAAAACAGTTTTTGATGTAAACAACATTGGTCAGCTACTTTTGTGCAGATACAGGCAACTGATTGGAAACATAAACTAATAGGTGCTCAACACTAGTAGCCTCTGCAAAAGAAATAAAAACTGATGTTTGTATCTTAAAAACAGATGTATCTATTTTATATTACTATTGTGTAATATCACAGTGATACTGTGTGGTGCAGGTCATGGAATGATATACCATTTAATTATTGGGAAGTATTCTGATGGCAATTAACAAAGATAAAAAAAATACTGATATACGTATTGTGTACCATACAAACTGGTGAAGATTAAAATGATCTCAAGAATACCTTACCCGGTATTTTAGTGACAGGTGCTAAAATTGATGTTTCAATAAAAAAAATAATTCTGTATGGAACAGTTTACAAAATGCAACTGGGAGGGTAGGGGTTTGTTGGGGGAGGTGAGTTACATTTTACTGGACGGCTCCATTTCTTCATATATAAGTTTGTACAGCTACTGCATCAAATTTCTTCACCAAACACCATATATATCAATTAGCTAATTTATTGATTTTCAGCGTAGTTTATAGGAAAATCTCGTCACTGTACTATTGTAAGATTTCATTTCAAGCCCAAGTTAAAAAAAAAATATGATTATTATATATTTTCTGATTCAATTTATTTGTGTGGAATTTATTGATTAAAAATAAGGAAAAAGAATATTTCATATTTATATATTAAAATGAATTAATATGCGATAAGCCCATAGAGCTAAAGGCTCATTTGAAGACCATGTTATTTTTCATCAGACTATGAAATAAAAGGCAGATAAATGGTGGAAGGGGACATCATTTTCTTCCAGTGTTTGAAATTTTGAGTCTTCCAGCTGTATTAAAATCACCTTTAATTATGATACGATATATTTTTATTATATTATTATAAAGGGAGGGGTGGTGGTAGTTGATGTCTGACACAAATATTATATAATGTACCGGGTATGTAATAAAAATGATAATTACATAAAAATGGAACTGGAGGTTGTTAAATTTTGTTTTTTACAACAGTTACCATGGAGAGATAAAGCGTTGAACTCATAATCATCAATCAGTAATTTTATTAACGGACTGGCTACGGATACAAAAAAAGTATCCCTATTTTTTTTCTCCGGGGTACGAAAAAAGATGTGCATATTTTTTAGCGATATGATGCTAACCCTAACCCTTTTTTTTTCAGATAGCGATATGATGCTACCCCTAACCCTAACCCCCTATCCCTAACCCTAACCCTTTTTTTTTTTCAGAATGTATCCTTTTAGTTAATAAAGTCGGACGAATAAAACAAAAAAATTATGCGCTAAATTAGTATCTATTATTCAGAAAAAAAAAAAATTTCTCTGACAGGAATCGAAATTGCACACAGTTGGTCAAAATTGAGTCACGGCTAAGCGAGTAACCCATTCTGCTAGCAAGCCACTCAAACTGGGCCACAATTTTTAATAACTTATGTTTTCAATTTCAAAGTGTATTTTCGTACCCCGGAAAAAAAAAATACGGAGTACTTTTTTTGTACCCGTAGCTTAAGCGTTTTATTAATGCTCCTTAATAATAGCTTACCCTACAGTAGGCGGCCTACAATATCTTTGCATAGAGATATAAATAGTTCAAATTTGAACTAATCATGAATATGTCAATATTCAATATAACTATATGGGTCTATTTATTTTATGTTACTAGAGTTTAAAAAAAAAAACATTTATCAAATCTAGAAACAGGAAAGAGGCTGCTAATATTTAAATCAGAAATAGTAACTTACTTTCGATCTATAACAGTCAGAAATGAGACATTAAATATGTATTATTTTTTCATTACTGTCCATAAAGCTGCAATTTGTGCAACTTTGCTCTAAAGTTTAGACTAAACTTTTAATTTATAATAAGATAAGGTATTTTTTTTTTACATTTTAAAACTATTTTATTTAATTGTTTGTCTCATTGAAGATTTTACAATGCTGCATTTACTCAATTTACTGTCAATTCAATAGTCTCTGATTAGACATAACAATGTTTAAAGAAGTCCCACTATCAGTAGTATTACTAAATTTTAGTAGCATTAGATCAGATAATTTTGTTTAAAACAACCAAGAATTTGAAGTATTTACATCGGTTAAGCCTAAAGCCTTTAGTAAAGGGTATGATGATGATGAAATGTCAGGAGTCTGAGGAGTACTGTACTGATGGACATACTTTTTGCACCCTTTGGCAATTGGGCGGAGTACAGACAGTCACTAAAAAGGTTAAGAACTGCTGAACTAAGCTGCCTTGCAATCTCAAGGCTTAAGATATGACTTAGCCTTAGCTTAGTCTCCTAGCTAGTCAGGTTTAAATTAAACTTCAAATTAAATTATGGCATATTATCATTTATTTAATTATTATGGCATACATTTGACTTGATTTATCAGGCTCCCAAATCCTTTTTTAATGTCAAGGCGTCAAGATCTAGATATTTAACTTTTTAAGATGCCGTTTCTGAAAAAGCTCCGTTATGAATTACTATTACAATAATGAATCGCTACCTTCCTTACGAAATAACCAGTTAGTCAACAAAGTTTACTAATTGTTAAAAAATACACAATAGAACAAATCAAAGAAATGACATACTTTAAAATTGAAGAAACAGTTAAAAAATAAACCCAGATTGACAAGTGAATAAAGATGAATAAAAACATAGCATCTTTCGAACCGGAAAAGAACGGACCCAACCCTTACCCAAAACATGTATGGCGTTTAATTTTTTTTTTTTTATATACAACGTATCTCGGCCGTGTCGGGCTCACGACCATCAGAGCTTTATTGGTTGAAAAAATTCAGTTTTCGGCTATATCTTTTTGAACTTGACTTCCCATGTGGTAATCTAGGTATCTCTTGTGTATGCGCATTATAAACTACTTGTATTTTGATATTTTTGTCCTTCAGATTATGAGTTGGCATCTCTCAGATCTAGTGTAACCAAGGAAGCAAATATGGCGATTGTGACTTCGTCCAAGCTGCAAGTTAAAATGTTTGTGACTTTAACTTAAGTTGTTACTATTAACTTATTCATGGAAAGTGTTTCTATTAAAAACAGCAGAGAAAAAGAAAGTGCTTCTTTAATATTACTTACTTAAATAGAAAAAAGAAATGAAAAAGGCTATATTCATATCGTATTCACCTGAATCAGGATATGTGGAGAAAAAATGTGTTGTAGAAACTGTCAGTCAGTTAAAAGAAAATAATTTAGCTGATGATATTTGGTTTGATAAGGATGAAAAAAATAGCTCCAGTCCTTGCTGGTTTTCAACACGTATGGAAGCAGCTGAGAAATGCCACGCTGCTCTTCTTTTTATCTCAAATAGTTATTTTACCAGTGCAGTATCTTTAATGGAAATGAACATACTGTTAGGAAGGCAGAAAAATAATTCAAATTCTATAAAATTATTCCCAGTATTACTTGAAAAAATCGATGTACTTGATAAACAAAAAGGATTGGCAGAGCTTTTGACAATGGTTATTGATTTGACAGGTATTCATTTCTCTAAAAGTATTGCTGAAAAAGCTTCAGTAGTTGTGGGATCTTTAATGAACGATTTAGAAAAAATTGCATTAATTCGTTCACGGGAACATTCTGTTATAACTCCTACCTCGTCAGAGTTTACTGGAGAATTCAGAAAAAGAAAAATCTGTGAATGGAGTGCTAGTGACCTTCAGGAATGGATGTGTTCTATAGGCATAACAGAATATTATCGACAGTGTTTAGCGGAGACAGCTATAGATGGATTTTTATTGCTATCTTTAACAGACCATGACTTAAATTTTTATCTGGGCATTGAAAACAAAATAGTTAGAAAAAAGTTATTGCAGCAGATCTTGCATGTGCTAAATTTAGAACATAAACGAGAGGATAACTGGCATCTCAGAGCTCGAGCTCAGAAGTCCAAATCTAATGTTGTTTACATAATCTATGATCCTGCTGATGTGAGATTGGCTCAGAGTCTTAAAGCTGACTTACAAGCTAAGACAATGCAGGTAATCATATATGCATTTTTCTAAAATTTGACATTATAAACTAGTTTAAATAGTTAAATAACAAAAAAAAAAAACAAACAAATAAAAAAAAATTCACTTTATAACAGTAGTAAAATACTGAGCATTTATTTGTAACAGAAAAATACTTCTTGTAATGTAATAATTTTCTGGTATAAATAAAAATTAATATCTACAGAAAAGAATGAAAGTAGTAATTTATTAGCTTTAAACCATTTACTGTATTTGGCATATAAAAATAGCAGTAATGTTGTTTAAAGCATATCTAGGCAATTATTCCCTGTTGAATAAAAAAAATTATAATTTTTTATTGTTAAACTACATTGGTATTATTATATTACTTCCACTTTACGAATTTGTTTAGGTTATTCATCACAACACAACAAAGCTTGGCCATTCCAAAGAAGAATTTATACAAATCAATGGTCCACTTTTAGCATCAGCATCACAAGTTATTATTATTATGACTGAGGAAGCATCAACTTCACCATTTGTTTTTCAAGAAGTATTATTTGGTGACTGGTTGGGAAAGAAGATGACTGTTGCCATGTTTAAAAATATTTGGAACAGTTTGAGAATGTCTCTCAAAGTTGTTTTAGGTATTTATTATTAAAACTAACGTGTGCCATATTTTTTTTTATTATTAATAATACTGAATCCTAAATGATTTTAAAATAGAAACTTATTGATTGTTGTGTTCTTTATTGTTGTCCAATAAATTATAAAATAAATGTAATCATGTTGTAGGACAAAGGCCAGCTATTGACTTTGAAAATGAGATGTATTGTGACAGCATAGATGTACTTGAATATCACATTCAGCCGATGGGACGAACACCTACAGTTGTTCTTGAACAGAGCTATTTAAATAAAATGACAGATGGTGTCAAACCATTCATATCTTTAGCTTCTTGTAGATGTAAGTTTTTCACAGCTTCACTTCTGATCTACAATAATCTCTTTATTTTGTGTGAGTGTGTGTGTTTGTCAATAATAATTATTGATGTGATTACTATACATTTTTTTAATTTTATAAATTTTACTGATGTTTTATTTAGATTATTTTACACCCTACTCATTAGAAGTTTTAAGCCATTATCTAATACAAAAAGTTATCGGATATAAAAGGATGTTAAATTTAAATGGTTATCTTAAGATGTGATAGGAAATTTATGCTTGCACTTTTTTGCTAGCTAAATGTAATTTAAATGCTGAAAAAAATATAATATATTTTCTGAATAATTTATCTCTCATTTGCAGATTTATATTATTTTTAATTTACACTATTAAGGTTAATTCATTTTTCCAATATATTGTAGACAGTGCTTGTCATATAAAAAGATCAACAAAATAATTTTTATTGAATATTTTTAAAACAGTACTTTTATTATGAACTTACATTAATAAATGTAATTCATGCTTAATAACTTTAGGTGACGCTCCATCTTAAGTAAGCCTTTTCTTTTTCTGTCAGCTGTATTAGGGTTTGTCCCTTATTCATGCTAACATCTGATTGGACAAGGCTTTGAACAAATTTTGAAGTTTATTCACACCTTATTTAGCGAACTATGCCTTTGCAGTCAAAACTGTTTCTGGGTAAAAACTAGCTTCTTACAATTTTTCACTCAGTTTTCCTAGGAAGTGCTGTTGATACTCTTTCTTCTGATACTCAAAATATTTAAAACCAAAAAAAAAACAATTGAAAATAAAAAATTGTTTTAATGAATTTCTCTGTCCTATTATCATGTACGTTAAGATATTGCCAATGACTGATGGGATTGCTATGTTCAATATATACAAAGCTTTTATTTTATTTACACTAATAAGTGTGTATTTGTCTTTATTTTATTTCGTCTTCAACTAAAACATTTTATTACAAGACATTTTTGAACTATTGAAATCAATTTAGAAAAAAAAAAGGTTCTATGTTAATTTGGCTTACATGTTACATTAAGACAAAGATTTAAGACTAGACAAAACTGAATCTGCATGGTCAAAATATGTCTAAAAGCATGTTCAGTTTTAATATTTTGGTACTTTATATTTTCTCTAGGATTTTTTTGGGATAAAACAAGTCCTTCTATTTTCTATAAAAAATTGGATAGCAAAATAGTTTCCCCACATTACTAGAAATTCTTAAAAAAATGGTATCTTTTAAGTGATGCAAAGCAAAACAAGTTCGACCTAATAAAACATCTTTGTATCTTTAAAATAAACAATGGTTCAATAATGTTCTTCATTTGTGTGTTGATTATATAACCTTGATAAAGTTTAATTTCTACAGAGAAGTAGAGCAATAGAGAAACACAGACTAATCATTTGCTGACACGTGTTGACAACTAATATTTTTCAAACAAAACAAGTAAGCTGTATATAAGGTAAAACTAGTTTTTTTTTAAGCTTCTAATATTCCTTATTGCTATTTAAAAGAAAAAAGGGATAAGTCAACCTTAAAAATGTGGTACATTGAAAATATTTCATACATGATCTCTTTAAATGATCTAATCACCTTTTACAAATAAATGATGAGTCTAACATAAAATTCTATTTATCATTTAAATTATTACAAATTGAATGTGTCATGCTTTTCTTTTTTTTAAATTCAGCTTTTTTTGTCTTATATTCTGAAAACCCATTTTTAATAAAATTTTCATCTAATTATGTTTTATTGTGTGCTACTTTTAATACTGCTATTGAATGAGAACTTGCTTTTCATATACAATTTTAAAGATGCTTTACTTAGGTAGGCCTAGATGTTAATATAAATTATATCAATGTATTTATTTCTCTCAATTTTGTTTTCTAAACACACACTTTTCTTTTCAAAATAACTTTTTCAACACATTGAAAAATTTTTTTTTTTTCTAAAATGTATTATGTATTTCTTCGTATTTAGTTTTTTTTTAGAACTTCATTAAATAATATTTGAATATATAAATGCTATATAAACCAATAATGGGATGGATGGCAGAGTGGTGTAGATACTCGACTGAGAGTCCTGGGTTCAATCCTCGGTGAGTACCATGGGAATTTTTCCAGGTGAAATTTGTTTCAGTCGTCCCACAAGTCCACCCAGCTTTAAATGGGTACCTTCTTAAGTTGGGGAAAGTAAAGGCGGCTGGGCGTTGTGCTAACCACACAACCCCTTCATATGCCGAGGTTATAGAAACAGATGTATTCTACACTTCATCTGCCCCGATGGCCCGTTAGGGCTAAGGGAACTTTACTTTTTATATAAACTAATAAAGCTGTGGTGGGCAATCACTGCCTTTAAAGACATAATTCTGACCTTTTCAAGAGAAGCTAAAAATATTGTTTTGTGGCCTTTTAACCATCTGCAATCATTCACATTTGTGTATAAAATGGATGTGCTTTACCAGAGCTATACTAACAAAGTCTTCCTGCATAAGCTGAAACTGATTCAAAGTAAATTGCTAACCTACCATGTCCTCATTTGCTTTGTTTGACTACTCAACATTCAAATTCAAAAGAGTTTGACAATGACTGTAATCATGTATCACCTTATCCATAATCGAATATGAGACTCAATTTTCGGACATCCGTCAACAAGATCACCAGCATTTATAAAATAAGCCACATATTCGGTACTTAAGCGAAGAATTTGATATTTTTATTACAGTAATGATCCCTTTTACAAATTAAAATAAATATCTCCTAAACAATTTCATCACAGTAGACAACTTTACTCTCAACCAAACACGGACAAACTATGACCCGCGATCCAAGTTCGACCAATTAGGCCGTTTGATTTGGCCAGCACGTTGAATTTAAAGTGGTTAAATTTTAATTAGTTCATACACACACTCCATCCATCTGCCCTTGTCCCGGCCTCTCTGTCGAATTTCTGCTTTTTCTTTGGCCCGTCTATCACAATTAAAGAACCCTATGTCCCAAAAAAGTTTTTGCCCGTGCCTGCCACTAAGCCATGCAATTATTTATGTGTATAAACTTTATTTTTTTTTCTTTTTCAAATTGGCAGCACCGTCTACTAGTCAGGTCAGCGACAGCGGCCCCCACGTCTTCATCTCGTACCAGTGGGACGCCCGGACCAAGGTGGACGAAATCCAGCACGCCCTCAGGCAGGCCGGCTACACAAGCTGGGCGGACATCTCCATGGCGACCGACCTGCCGTACAACAGCGGCGGAGGAGGTGGCGCCACCAGCGCTCACTCTTCTGCGCTGTCTCGCTCCAACACGGTGATGGAGTCACTGCAGAGCCAGATCTACCGCACCATGAAGTCGTGCCAGGCGGTGGTCTGCTGCCTCACCCCGAAGTACATCCAGAGCGACAACTGCACCAAGGACCTCTCCTTGGCCTACGCCCTCCAGAAGCCGGTGGTCCCGGTTCTCCTGAGGTACGTCCCGACCGAGAGCGTGCGGCGAACGATGGGGCCATTTCTGTTAAACCTCAGCTGCATCGACCTGAGCAACGAGAGACTGTACAAGCAAAATATCACCAACCTGATACAGAAGATACAAAAAATAGTTTGACACACCCCTGCTTTAAAGGGGAATCGATGGAACTATGTTTTTGAATTGTGGGGAAAAAAAAAACCCAACTTGAATATCTTATCAGAAACCCAGTCTTTTTAAAAAATAATTTAACACTCTTATTTGAGTTTTTTTAAATTTGAACTGCCTCTGATTTTTTGTTGTTTTTGAAATAATATAGAAATCTTTATAAAACACATAAATAGGGAGTTTTTATTGTAATGTTATTTGGGAATGGGGGGGGGGGTGTCAGATTACGTTATTGGTCATACAATATCATTGTTAAGGCCGAAACATAAGTAAATAATGTGTTTTAAAGCAAGTTGATCAGAGCGCGCCCTCCTAGGACAGTGTGGGGGTTTGGGTTGTTCATAGGCGGCACCACCCTAGGAAGGTATGAGGTAGGAAGGTGTGAGGTCTGGGTTGTTCATAGGCGGCTCCATCCTAGGAAGGTGTGGGGTTTGGGTTTTTCATAGGCGGCACCATCCTAGGAAGGTGTGAGGTTTGGGTTGTTGATTAGGAGGCACTATCCTAGGAAGGTGTGAGGTCTGGGTTGTTCTTAGGCGGCACCATCCTAGGAAGGTGTGAGGTTTGGGTTGTTCTTAGGCGGCACGATCCTAGGAAGGTGTGAGGTTTGGGTTGTCCATCATAAGAACCACTACTTGCATTGAAGACAATACAAACAGGAACCATTGAAGTATAATGTATAAAATACCCGTGAGGAAGATGATATGGGCTCGTCGTGCAGATCTATGGTTATAAAACCGGTGTTATGGGATTTTTGAGAAAGCAAGATTGCACATTGATTTGCTACAAAACCTTTTGATACTTAAACTTGTGAATATTATAATGTTGATTTTTTTAAACTTTGTAAACAATGGGATGTTGTCTTCACGTACATTTTGTAATTAAAATCAACAAGTCATCGATTGATACCACTATGTCGATTTTGTTTATCAATGTAAATTATTTCTTTATTCTTTTGAATCTCCCGTTTACTTTTGTTTTAGTCTGTTAGCGTGAGTTCTTTTTTCTTTGTTTTATCTTTTGTTTGTTTCTTTTATTTCCTTCTTTCTTTCATTTTTTTTCTTTCTTTCTGTCCTTTCATCTCTTTCTTTGGCCTAATTGTGGCTTTCGCAATAAACATGTCTAATATGTCCAACGATAGACACAGTGTTTAGCAGTATGTGTATATATATATATATATATATATATATGTGTGTGTGTGTGTGTGTGTACCACAGTATATACATGTATGCAGCACAGGGACAACCACTCAGTTTTGTTACAGTTAGGTTACAAAACAAACTCCAAGAGCGGATGGGGGAAATGAAAGGTGGTGGTGGCTCAGTCTGTCGCCTCAGGGTACCACAGCACCACCATTATTATTATATCAATGGCATGTCTACCTAACAAAAATTACTGACTAAATCACCAACCAACCGTTTTGAAACAAAAAGATAGTCGACACTTACCCTTCTCCGTTATCGGGGTCTGTAGCAACCACATATCAACAAGCTGACATTCAGAATGAACAAAAAACATACTCAACAAGAGGGGCCCCCAAATCTCTAAACTGAGGCGAATATACACATTTGACTAATTTGAATAATACATTTTTTTTAAAATGAAGTATCTATTAACTTGCAGTATTATTTCATTGTATAGCACAGAGGCTACACCAGCTACGAATGCGAAACTAAAAAAAAATGTCGATGTTGTATGTACAATTTATAAGTAATTTTGTGATTTTTTTTTTAGCTTCTGAATGTATTAGTTTTAGGTGATGTAGAAAATTGTAAAATGAAAATAAAAAAAAAATGGTCTTGTTATGCCAGTCTTATTGGGCTATATAATGAAGGTTCCGGCATGTAGCCTACTAGCCACTCATAGACATACAGCATTTTAATAACCTAAAATCTATTATTAAAGATGAATTAACTCAGGTATAAAATTAACAAATTAACGGATACAAAAATTTTCTTTACATAAAATGTTACGATAAGTAGCACGTCAAGTTCTAAGAATAAAATTTTCCTAGACCCCACTAATAAAAAGATAGACAAAAAATGTTGCGATAAGTAGCACGTCAAGTTCTAAGAATAAAATTTTCCTAGACCCCATTAATAAAAAGATAGACAAAAAATGCACATTCTTGCGATGCATATTTCAACAGTGGGCAGTGGGGTAAATGACTATGGTAAGGCCAGACCCGTAGCGTGCAGGGGGGCCAGGGGGCCGGCCCCCCCTGCGTTTTGTCTGGCCCCCTCTGCTAATTTGTTCTACTTAGTAAAATGTATTACCTGGCCCCCCCCATGCTAGTGCCTGGCCCCTGCTGTAGAATGCCTGGCCCCTGCTGTAGAATTTTCACGCTACGGGGCTGGGTAAGGCTAGTTTAGTTATTTATCAACTTATTTTAAATAGTGGTTTAATAAAGAGTTATTTTTTTTAAAGGAAACCATTTAAGAGGCCAATATATAGCCTATGCAGACCTTCGGGGGGGGGGGGTCAGTTAAAGTAGTCCCTCTGTTGACGTAGTCACTTCTATTCAAGGGGCTGTCCATTAATTACGTCAACAAAATAGGCGGGAGGGGGGGGGTCAGAAAATTATTTGACAATTGTTGACAATGGGGAGGGGGGGGGCAAGAAAAGTTGATGTCAACAATGTTACTTTTTTTTTTAATTTAATATAATTACTTAATAAATAGGAAAATTAAGCAGCGTTTGTAGTCCTGTGTTACACACTCGACTAACATTCAGTATTTTAATTAAACTAACTATATTCCTACTAATTTTGCCACATAAACATTTTGGAAGCCACCTTTTTTAGGGGGGGGGGTAATCAAATGTTGACGTAATTTTATAGGGGGAGGGTGTCTCTGGAAGTTTGACAAGTTGTTGACGAGGGGGAGGGGGGAGGTGAAAATTGCCAAAAATTTGTTGACATAAATAATGGACAGCCCCCAATGGGCTTTGTGTAGCCTGAACAATGCCCTGCGGAGTTACTCCTACAAACGCCAGGTAGGCCTACCGATTTTTCAAGCAGGGTGGACTTACGGACATTTATCATACCCGAGACAAGTACCGGTACTCACCGTGGATCAAACCAGGGCCATCTTACTGTCATTCGAGCGTTCTACTTCACTGCCACATCGGTAATTGAATAAAATTATCAGACAATCGAATTAATACATAATGGATTGGCAGTCTTCTTAATGTTTTTTGAAATATGGCTTACTATTTAATTCGAAACACGAGATTACCAGGCAAAGGCAGCATTCATATACAGTCTCTGATTTAATGACATTTAATTAACTTTTATTATACTCTTTATTTAATACCTACAAAATCAGTAGGCATACTAAATATAAAATGACATGTTGTAATAAAATACGATACATTGCATAAGCGTAACTTTAGTGTTTCGTTTAGGCTACACTTGAGGTTAATACTCTAACATTCAGTATGAACTATAGAATGACATGTTAGTTGGTAACTGACAAAGTAACTACATAAAAGTGTATCTTACACTTGAAATTTCAGCAAGATATTTCAGTATGGACTAAATAAAACACTCTAGATGTGCTAGGGAAACGATGAAGTATAAAACATTTATTTTTTATTCGATCGCCCTGGGGAGCATGACATGAAAGTCACGTGACATGGCTCTGATTGGTATTAGTAATTACATAGAAAATAATTGATCTGATTGGACGAACTGCTGAGACCGTGATAGGCGATGGAGGTGGAGGTGAGGGGGGGAGGGTGGAGGGTACCTGCTGAACTTGTATACGTGTGTAGACTTTGACGTGTCATTAGTGTCATCAAAACTGATGACAACCATCACACAGTTAGAGTTCATATTCTAGTGGACAGAAGATGACCGACACAAGGTAAGCAATAAACCATATGTAAAATAAATGATATATATATATATATATATATATATATATATATATATATATATATATATGTATATATAATTAAAAATGAAAATTGTATAAATTTACGAGAATGGCCTACCGAGTTTCAAGTTTTTTTTTTTTTTGAAGAAAAAACAATATTAGAGACGATAATGGAAAACCCATACTTCGTGTTTTGAAGAAGTTGAAAAATATTTCTTTATGGCACATAGACATATATTTATTAATCAACACTATATGTTTCTCATATTTACTTACTATCCCGTAAAGACAATTTTCTGCAGCTATATTGAAATAAAAATGTAAGAGTTTTTTATGTGTATGTAGTGCTCAAAAAAGTTTTTAAAAATGTGTAATAGATAGTTTCTTTTTCGTTTAAGTCTATTTTTCAATCGTAGATGAATCGTACATGAGATTAAAAAGAAAAAAAAATTATTACATACTTCCTAACATATCAACGTATCACGTGTTAATAATGATTGTGTTTTTATCAACCACTGACGTCTGCTTATAATATTGTTAGAGTCGTTCTTATTGGTGTCCAACTAGGCTACCTCTATTGCAAAAGAGGCCCCCTCGAGTACTAATTTATTCCTCGAAGTCTCTGCCCAGGGCCTTCAAGTACAAAAAGAATGGCTCTGCCTATGGCAATAATACATTCAGACACTAGAGATTGTTAGACACACTTTGGTGTAGCTTATAATCCATGGAGTAATTTAAGGCTACTGATTAGATCTACATGAGTTATGTCTCTTTGGAGGAATATCAATAAGGTGAGAGTATCGCCAATGGTTAGGATAACTATGCAGCTGTATAGGGCCCCCTATTGACAAAGGACCATCTAGGATAACTATGCAGCTGTATAGGGCCCCCTACTGACAAAGGACCATCTGCCAGAACGAATTCACGTCAAAACAAAACAAAAGAAAGTCTCTGAATCTAAGAATTTTTGTGTGGAGGGGGGAATTTATCATAAGAAGCACCTGCAGCATAATATCTCCATCCATCCATCAACCCATCCATCCATCCAACAATCCCTATATCCAGCCACGCATCCGTCCACTTACCCACTCTGTCATATCTCCGTGGAGGCGAATGTTAATGTGCCTGGAGCTAACCATGTGACATGACCAGCTGATTATGTGTCATCTAGACAATAAAGGAAAATGAAACAAAACATAATTCGCCAATCACCAGTACCAGTGAGTGTTTGAAGAAAAAAAAAGAAAGTCAACAGAAAACAAATTCTATAGTGATGATGAAATCGGATAAGATTTAGGAAAGATTAATCCAAGAATCTCATTACTTTATATAAAAAAATATGAGTGTATTCAAATTTTTTTTTGAAGGGTCATCTAGGCTTCCATAATTCTCTAAATCTTAAATTATATATTCAAGTTACATATAATTGGTTAAATATCACGCAGGTATAGAAATTAGTTTTTTTTCATGTGCTGGGTAAAGGTATTTTTATGACCATCACCAAACCCTTCAATAAAAAAAAACATGGCTGTCAATTAGAGATCTTTTCATTTTCAAAACAGTTTCAAATTTGGATTATTGCGTCTAATTTTTTTTTTTTGAAGTAGATTTAGCTCAATCACTGAAACTGTCAATCACCATGAGTCATCATTCACCTGTCAAACAAAATGGATGGCAACTGGACTTCCTTGTTCATATATCCAGTATGAGACTAATGTTTAGTGGTGACGGAGGAGTGTGGGGGGGGGGGGCAGGAAATAAGGGCGTGGACTTTGGCAAAGGCTGGTAATCATGAAAAAAATGCTTTCATCCATTAGTCCTCTCTTACGTATTTTCTATGAGCCAGTCAGTCTTTCAGTCAATCTGTCAGTGTGTCCAACCGTCTACATCTCTGACTAAAGCCAATGAACGTTTCTTTTACACTTTGTGCATGTTACATTACATTGAACAATAACATAGCTTAATCTGTAAGGCTTTTGCTCATGTCGCGTGTCACCATTACCCGTCATTATCAAATAGCCTATCATATATAATAAGGCTAAAAGCCGAAATCGCGTGCCATTTTTACCCATCATTATCAAATAGCCCTTCATAGATGATAGGGTTAAAAGCCCAAATCGCGTGCCACCATTACCCGTCATTATCAAATAGCCTTTCATATATATTAAGGCTAAAAGCCCATATCGCGTGTCACCATTACCTGTCATTATCAAATAGCCTTTCATATATAATAAGGCTATAAGCCCATATCGCGTGCTACCCTTGCCCGTCATTATCAGATAGCCTTTCATAGATGATAGGGATCCTTCGAATGCTTCGATACCTTTTGGGAGGCCCTGATGTGTTCTATATCACAATAGTCAATATATCAAAGTAAGTGCTTACTAATGGTTCTTAATCATGAGTATGTTTATTGTTTTATGATTACTTAAAAATAATAAATAATATGTGCAATACATGCAAATCAGAAATAATATTTGCAATACATGCAAACTTTCATATAAAATACACTGGCAAGGGGCTGTTTGTTGTGGAGAGGGGGGGGTGGGATCCTAGGTGGTCGTCTATTTGGTCTATGCATTAGAAGGGCTCTATCGTTAAACTAATATTAAAACTTATCTTTTTGTAGTATTTTTTTTTTTTTTGATTTGAATGAAAGTTTATTTTAAGTGATAAAGAGTCCACACAGGCCGAAACGTATTTAGTTAGTGAGTACTCTTATCAGTAAGATCCTACTCATTTTTTTTTAAAAACAGGTTGGCTGTCGCCTGGTTGGTTTGTTTTAGCTCCTTACACCTGACACATGGGTTTAGCGCCGGGGCGCCTGATGGCGTTTGTCAGTCGATGTTGCCCAACCACAATTCGGCGCCACAGCAGTCGCCTTCCCCGTATAAGGTAACAGCATCAAAAAGCACAATAGGACCAGGGGAACAAATTGAAAGTGAGTTGTGTGTTATTTAGTGATGGGCAAAAGTTACAAAATTTTAACTAAAATGTAATTAACTTTTAGTTAAACTCTTTTTAAAAAGTTAAATAGAAAGTTTAACTTTTTTTAAAAAATTTAGTTAAATCATCAGTTTAAGTACATTTTTTTAGTTATAGCTAAAAAAGTTTAACTAAAATATTGTAACTAAAAATATTTCCTTTCCATTTATTGAATATTTCGGAAAATTTCAAATTATCATGTGAAAATTTTGTCTTTGGCCTTTTCTTATTCATAAAATTTCTTTTTTTAACGTCTTTGTTTTTTATATTTCCTTCTACACTTTGGGCGCGTTGTTTCGATCAACCGGTGCACCACAACCGCAATTGTTATGAAATAGTAGTTTTTTTCATGATGTATCAGGATTTTTACAATGACTTGTTTGATTTCAAAATGGCCGACATAATGAACAAATTTTCACACTTTAAACTAAAAGAACAAATTTTCAATCAGTTCTATTATCAATGTTGTTGGAAGACATGATGCCTTTAGCTACTGTAGAGCGCAGCGGAGTTAATAATTTTTGTGCAAAAATAGTCCCAGGATATGTTTTACCTAGTAGACTTACGCTTGCTAGAAGAGTTACAGAACTTTATGAAGAACAAAAAAATATTTTAATCGACGAATTTTAAAAAAAAAATTACTTCATGCACCCATAAGAGAGGTTTTCTTAGTTTAGTATGGCAGTTCATTATGTTAATCCAAAAAACTTAGAGAGAGTGTCAGGCACGCCTGTATGCAGACGTTTTGAAAATAAACACACAGGAGCAAGAATTGCACAAAAGGTTGTGGGCATATTGAATGAATTTGGTATCACTGAGAAAGTTGTAAACTTAATTACTGATAATGCTTCAAATATGATAAAAGCATTTAAACTACTGCCTGAAACATGTTTGGATTATGAAATCTCACAAACTGTTGCTGAGGAAAATAATGTTGATATATTGGATGTATCTACACTTATTCAGGCTGCAGATAATGATAATGATTTGATGGAAAATGAAGATGAGTTATCTAAATCTGTTTTAAATACATTGCTACAACACAAGAGATGTGCCAACCACACTCTTAACCTTGTAGTAGCAGTTGATAGCTTTAAAAGCTCGAGAAAATATTAAAAAATGTATGTTGCAGCAATGAGTAAAGTGCAAGCTACTTCTAATGATGTGCATCACAGCAAAAAATATGCTGATATTGCAGAAGCGGAAGCTGGTGTAACATTTCTGAACCCGACCTGTATACGTTGGAGTTTGAGCTACCTTTCGGTGCAACGTATTGTTGATCTTGGAATTGAAAAAGTTTGTCAGTGTCAACACAAAATGCTTTTAGAACCAATTTCAGAAGTTGATATGATCTTTTTGGAAGTATATGTGCGAGTTATGAAACCAGTGGCAATGGCAATGGATATGCTGCAAAGTGAAAAAGACAGTTTTATTGGTATGGTTATTCCAACTATTAAGGGTGTTATATACAAGTTGAAATGCATGAAGGAAAAAATTAATGGTGCCATTAATTAATGTGCTTATAAATGGTTTAGAAACACGTTTCCAAGAAGTTTTTAAATCTGATGATTGTAATTTGGCAACTATACTCCTACCAAAGTTTAAATTAAATTATCTAGACCCAAATGAGAGATTCTCAAAGAAAGAACCACTCATACAGACTGTACAGCACATGACAACTTCCGAACTAGAGCCAATGGAAGCTCAAGGTGGAACACATGCACTTTTGTCATGTACAAGATGTACAAGATGATTTATACAGTTACATGCATGAAGATCGACAGCCAGCAAATACAGTTGATATTGTCAGTGAAGTCGAACTTTATTTAAGAAACCCTTCCACAGAAAATTCTTCATTGCTTTCATATCTACGATTGGCTGCTGCATTTTGTAGATACAATGCAACACTTCCCAGCAGTTCAGCCGTTGAACGACTTTTTAGTGTTGCGGGCCAAATTTTAACATCTAGAAGGTGTAAAATGTCCGATGTTCTTTTTGATGAATCAGTTTTTCTTAGATTAAAAAAAAAAACTAGTTTGAATGTTGTTACTGTTATAAATATTTTGAAAATGTTGACATTATAAAAATGATTAATGTGAATGATATTGATATTTTCATTCATTTACCTATTTATTGTTTATTAAACCTTTAAAATTTTCATTCAAAAATATGTTTGTTAAAATTCACTTAAATTAAAAAGGTAGTTCAAAAAAGTTCAACTAAAAAATAAAAGTTTTAGTTAAAAGTTACTCTTTTGATAAAAAGTTAGTTAACTGATAGTTACATCAATAGTTTAACTATTAATTTTTAGTTATTGCCCATCACTAGTGTTATTTATTAAAATACAATTGTATTTGTATTCAATAACAGTAAATAACAGTAAACTGTAAAAATAACTCTAGTAAATACAGCAGTCTTCTTTCTTTCTTCAATGGTTCAAACCCCCCCCCCCCCCAATATTGAACTCTTTCACTCTATTTCTTACTTGCTTCCTCCATCCATCCACATTAACGTATCAATCCATACATTACTCCATCCATTCACCCACTCTTCTAACTATCAGCCAATCAATCCACCCATCCATATATTCAACTATCCATCTGTCTATCAAATCATCCACCCATCCAGGCTGTCTCCATCCATTACACACCATCAATTTATACACACACACACACATACCCACCACCTAGCCATCCACTTATTCATCCACCCGATCTTTCAACCATCCTTCCACTTACCCATTCATCCTCACATCCATCCACGCACTGTACGCATTTTTCTTTTAATATACGCACTTAGATTTATTTCTAATCCAACACTATTATGGCATCAGTATATATATATACATATATGCATATATATATATATATATATATATATATATATATATATATATATATATATATAGTGCTTTTTTTCTAGCGAAAAATGTTTTGGAACTCATTTCACATCTGTTTTTTAACTTATGTCAGAAAATACTATAATAGTCTATAATTGAATTTTCCACTGAACACAAATTTTATTGTAATGGATATTTAAAGAAATAAACGTTTTTATAAGAAAATTAGAGACTCAAAGAGTTTATTTATAATAAAAACCGACCTGACTATATAGTTTATGTGGAAAATTGTATTCTACTGTATTATGATACTGGTACCGTATTAGGCTTTAAAACAACTTCCAGAGTTTTCTCATGTTTTCATCTGACAAATCATCTCGGTTTCTTTTCTTGCTTTGTGAGTCTAGAGCTGAATGTCTGCCTCGAAGCAGCCAAGAGTCTACGTACTTTGTAGGACCAAAATATGTTAGTGGGGGGCCGACCAATCTGATGAATAAAAATGCCGAGACTGTTTTTGTCATAAGCGAAGCTCTCGTTGGGGTGATCATCAAATTCATTTGTGAGAATCCCCTTTCACACTCGCTCGAAGAAATGGAAATTGTATTAAGAGCATGTATCAGAGGAAGAATTCTTTCAGAATATGTTCTTTCGAAGATAATCACGGAATCCAAAAATGATTTCTCTTTCGTTAAGTTGTAGCCTGCTGCACAATTTCTCAATTTCCGTTTCACCAAATGTCAACTGCTTGTTCATGTTATCTGTCCAATGGCTCTGATCTAGTATGCTAGTCCATTGAGCTAGTTCAACATCCTCATTAGAAAGTAATCTTTTCGCAATTGATTCGCTAAGTTTCTCGTAAAAGACACTTGCATCAATAGGAGGGTCGTTTCTGCTGTTTCTGTTGTGCAGTACAATTCCATTAAACATTAGATGTTCAGCAGCTGCTGTTGCATTCCTGTAGTATGGGCCCGGACTTTGCCTTCGTTCCTCGAACACCTGTACGAGTCTTTTTATTTTTTTATTCGCGGTGTAAAGATTCGTGTTTCGCTGCTGTAGGTCCAAGCTCATTTCAGATAACTCTTGAAGAGCATCACACATCAGGCCAAGATCCATCACAAATTCAGTTGATGCTATTTTCTTCTTCAAACCTTCATATGTACATTTCTCACTGTTGCTTCTTGTGGGATCAGTCATTGCTTCTTCAAAATGATTCACCAGAGCTGCATAATTATTCCACACCGCAAACACTGCACGGAAACTTGACGAAACCCACCGCGTACTTAAAACACGTCCAATTTTCAATAACTCTACTTCAAGTAATTCAGCACATGAATGCAGTTCTTTGCTATTTTTTGGAGAAGCATGGTATATTACGTATAGCTTATCATGAAAAGATTTAAATCTATTGATTCCTGAAACGTCCTTTACGGTATCTGCTACTGAAAGTTCAAGT
The DNA here is from genome assembly GCA_021962125.1 of Bulinus truncatus. Classification (NCBI taxonomy): domain Eukaryota; kingdom Metazoa; phylum Mollusca; class Gastropoda; family Planorbidae; genus Bulinus; species Bulinus truncatus. The sequence goes on along the minus strand of JAGDYQ010000114.1, from coordinate 50,362 downwards.
CTGTGATTAGCACAGTGCCAGATTATCACCGATGGAAATTTATCAGTAAGTAGCTTCTTTACTCCACTTCTGCATCCCAACATGACAGATGCACCATCACATGTAACAGAAACTATATAGTTCTTTAAGTATTCTTCACCCATTCCGTAATATTTAAGACAGTCTAGTAATGCAGTAAAGATTCCGTTGGCACTGACACTTTGGAGTTCGACTAAGTCCAGAAATAAATTTATTGGTTCTTTCATTCCAGTACCCTCTATACAACTTCGCAAGTATACTATAAGAGTTGATTTTTGACTCAGTGTGGTAGACTCATCGATCATCACTGATATTTTACTTTTTGAACCACTTCTTTGACCAACTTCTGTCTCATTTCAGTGCTTATATGGTTCACAATATTAATGCATGCATTTGTCGAATGTAGAATGCGACCCATGTCGATTCCGTTTAGTTCCTGCAAATCAATTTCCATTTCAAAGTTATTAAATGACTGATTTCCTTTCGCAACTTTGTATGCAGTGCGAAAAATTTTAGCCGTCACTGTTTTCTCACGTGTTAATGACTTTAAAACTACGCTTTCAAGCTTCTCCTTTTCTGCTTCTGCTACTATCTTTACAGCAGTTTGATGTCCAGTAGATTCCTTGTGAAGCAAAATTTTCTTACGGAGTGAATTCTGCTGTTTCTTTTTTTCATCTCCGTAACAAGATACTGTGCCATCAGTCCATTCTTTCGATATTTTCATGCCCATTTTTGCTTCTATGCCAAGTGTTCCAATCTTTCGGCCGACTGTACAGCCGAGCTTTTTTCTTCTAACGTACAGCCACTCATATCTTCCGCAGAAGTCTATTTTTTGCTCCAATGTCCAACAACTTGGCAAGTCACTGTCAGAGTCTATGATCACATCGCCATGATCGCCTACACGCGTTTGTTCTGACACTGTCGTTTGAATCGTTTGTATAATATTGACATTATCTTTCGCAACTTCTTGTTTTAATTGTTTGTTTACCGGAGCAGCAGATGGGAAAAAGTGTGAGATTCTTTTCATTTCAACGCTTTTTTGCTTGTTTAATTATTATAAATTTTCAGACTTTAAAATGACATAGAAAAATTATTTACCAAAGTTTGTACTAAAATCAGCCACTCCGGAAATAGAAATAGGTTCGAATATCTATGGGTTCGAATATATCTCATTATAATATCAAATATGTATTCATGCGCGCTTCTAGCCTGCCGTTTAACTTACTTGATCAACAATATTTTTCCGCTGAAAAACTTTTTTTCTATAAAATTTTTAAACGAAACATTTTTTATTTTCTATAATATACAATATTTCAAAAATTTAATTTTTTTCTCAAATTTATATAATTTTTATAATATTCAGTTTAAAATTTTATTTCGTATAATTGTTTAATATGTATTCTTGCGTTATAGCCTACCGTATAACCTGCTTGATCTGAAAAACATTTCTGCTTGAAAAATTTTTTTTTTATTACAAATCTGGCCAAAAAAGCTATAGGAACTCAGCTCCCATGAGTTCACACTGAAAAAAAGCACTGTATATATATATATATATATATATATATATATATATATATATATATACGTTTCTCTTTCATTAGTAACACAGTTACTCATTCCAATATCTATTATTTCATGTCTTTTTTTGTGTTTTCCAATAGTTTCTGTATCTGGCAATGGCAATATCAAAGGTTTCTTCATCAGGGCTCGTCAGGGTAACAATCTTATGGACATCGGTGACTTTCAACCCAACAACATCGGCCAGCTGAGATGTAACGTACGTTGATTCACTGAGTTAAAAAATAAGTTACATTTTTTAATCATAGCGTCTGCCATAACCATAGAACGTTTGGTGGTCATCCGATCTTACTTGCTCCACAGGGTAAGGGTATCACCCACAATAACAACAGCCCTAAAGATGTTGTCAAAGTGACCTGGTCAGCCCCAGCTAACATGGCACCTGGAGCATTTCAGTTTGTGTAAGTCATAACCAGATAGAAGTATATCATGGGTGGCAATGCATGAGGTCAATGAGAACCGCGTGAGGTCAATGAGAGCACGCGAGGTCAATGAGAGCACGCGAGGTCAATGCGAGCACGCGAGGTCAATTAGAGCCAGATTTCTGTTTTAGACACACCATATAAGTTTAACAAGATTTAGTGGAAAAAACATAGTCACCTACGAAAATTGATTTCATTATTGGGAGAAGCATTAACTTCAACGAATGGTAAATATGGCTGTAAGGTTCTGTATTCTATAACAAAAGTATATGTGGAGTCAAGGCCGTATCCAGGAAGGGGGGGTAGGGGGGATGCAGCCCCCCTTCCCCCCAAATTAATTTTAAAAATCAAATTTTATTATAAAATATACTTCTTTATCATTGTGTTCCAATTTTTTCTTATATAAAACTCTCCGCACAGCCTCCCCCCTCCCAAACTGCACAGCCCCCCCCCCCCAAAAAAAAATCCTGGCTACTTTTATACATAGACATCATAAAGGTATCTACCAATCTGTCTTCGGTTGTTACAAATCTTTATTTCATCGTAATGTAAATTGAAGTAAAATTGATATAATATAGGATGCCCTGAAGGGGAGCAAGGTAGGGATTCATAAAAAACAACAGATATACAAGTATCACTTTTTTAGGTAGGAGATCATTGTGAGCTTTTATTTACCTTTGTTGATTTCACAAGTTTTATTGCAACAATATGTGTTAATATTGAAGAAACATTTGCGGAACTTTATTCTTCCCTAATCTTTATGCAATGTTTAAGACGCACTTTGGCCGAAACCTATACACACTTGTAAAAACAGTGGCCGGACAGTTCGACCCAAGGAGGTAATCTAACCTCCTTCATTCGACCCCACAATTTCGAGCCCGCGACACTTCGACAATGCGATACCTCAACCACGGGACACTTTGACCTCGTACGATTCAACCATGTCAACTGAATAAAATAATGTTTAAATTAATATTTCTTTGACTATAAAAATTAAAAATTCCGTGTAGGAAATTGGACAATGTTTACAAAACAAATGAATTAAAAAATAAAAACTGGTTTTAATATTTCGAAAAAAAAAAACAGTGCTGAATCCATCCCGTGCTACCGAGCAGAGCATCCAACAAACATTTCGCTCAATTGGTACATGTCAATCCACATGGTTTTTCATTTCACTTCAATAAACCGTGTTTACTAAGTAATTATTTTTCTTTGTCATCTCTCACACAGTGCCACCGTTGTACAAGAGAAAGCTTTATTTTGGACAATGGTTACATCATCCGACATCACGCTGGGCCCTGCAGGTGGCGCCCCTGCATCACCGCCTGCCACTGGACTGTCCACAATCCCTATGCTTACCGGCATGATGACCACCAGAGGGATAGTTGCTGCGGCGTCAACCACACCACGTAACATGGGCGGAACCGGAGGAGTCAGCAACACAGGCTTCTCTTCATCACAGGTGGGGCTGACGAAAACTTTAATCGCTTTAGTCGTTTGTCTTGTGTGTGCTTTTAAACGGTTTGTGTAGAGATACATGAATTGAAAAAAAAAAATGTACATTTTCTGTATATTTTTGTTTGATATTAACTATATAGGTTGTAATTTTTTTTAAATATTTCTATTGAAAAGCAGTTATTTAATAATTTTCCAGATACTTTCAATATAAAATATCCTTAAAGCTTTCTTTAGTCGCATTAAGTTCTTCATTTAACTTATGGATAAAGGTTTACCAAAATTTTGTAGCTGACATTTTTTATAGCTTTACTGTAAGTTATATGCTTATTAGAGACAATTCTTCATTGTAAGATTTGTAAGTTATATGCTTATTAGAGAAAATTCTTCATTGTAAGAAATCATTTTTCTTTTTTCTTTTATGTTTGTAAATTCAAAAATGTTGTAATGCTTATCTAACCGTTTTATCGTTTTTGTGAATGGAAATTTGACTTTTTGTATTTACAAGTAAACATAAAAAGTATGTAGGCTTTTCATTTTCTAACAAACCTAAATTTGAAGAAGTAAAGCTTGTGATCTACCACGAACAATACTAATTAAAAACATAAAATTCCTTTCCGGAATTCTTTATTTTTAAAAAAAATTAGTCAGACATCCATTCATTTTTATATTTTTTCCATATAAAATTGATTTTTTTGTTGAACGTATTATGTTTCTCATATTACCATCGAACGATTGTAAATAATAAATCTTCAATAAAACTAAACAAACACAAGCTTTACTCTTTATTTATTTATTTACTTTTACGTACGTCTTTACTTTTGTTTTGGTTACCAGTAACACAATTAACTTTCTTACAATTTCTTACAATTAACTTCACTTACCTACATTCTACAAAAAAACCCCAAAAAAACAAACAAACAAACAAACAACAACATGTGATAATTCAATTTCAACAAAACTTCCACATTTACATAAAATAAATCAATTGAATTTGAAAAAAAAATTGCAAAAATTAGATTGACAATTATATAATAAACATCATTTATCTGCTACCTATTCATTTACAATGGGTGAGGTGAACTTTGAGATAATATTCCGATTATGCATTCTATTGACACAGGATAAGAAGTAGATTAGCGAAACTTGACCTCAACCAGCGATTCAATAATAAAAATGGAAACAAAACAATGTGAATAAAAAAAAGGACTAGATTGACAAATTATGTGAGCAGCTCTGGTGCTATATTGAATATGTTTATAGTGGGCCTGTGAATTATGTTTAATTAAAAAAATTTCACTAGACATCATCCATCCATGGTGAAGTGTTCATCCATAGTTAAGACTGATATAAATCTTTCCGCATCATCGTTTCCTGGAAGGATAGTTGCAGACAGATCAACTTCATCCTCATCTAGCCACTCAACGTCCTCTGAATGTGCATTTTCCATTCTGCCAATAATTGCCATGAGTTCTCTTTGCCTTCTAGCAGCGATTCTCAAAGGACGAATGCGTTTTATCTGAGTTGATTCTGGAAAATTTGGGGTTGGCACATTCTCCTAATAGACGGGTGGTCGAGTGATATAGAGCGCTCGACTGTCGACCGGAGGGTCCCGGGTTGGAATCTCAGTGAGAACCTTAGGACTTTTTCAGGTCCTGGTGAAAGTTCCCAAGTCCACCCAGCTTTAAATGGGTAACTGACTTTATGTTGGGGGAGTAAAGGCGGCTGGGAATTGTGCAAACCACACAATCCCTTCATATGCCTAGGTTATAGAAACAGATGAATGCTACACTTCATCTGCCCCGATGGCCCTTTAGGGCTAAGGAAACTTTACGTTTTTACATTCTACTGCGCCCGAGCTCTGTGTTATCCTGTATGTTTCTTCAACATTGTTTGTGAGGCAAAGTATAAGTGACACACTTTGCAAATTCGATCATGTATGCTGGTCTGCAAAGATGGACAATAAAGATCATATGGTTGCACTTTAAAAACTCCTGTTGGTCTTGGCATAATGTCATCAAATTTGAGAGTTTGTGCCACAAACAAACAATGAAGGAAATTTATGTGCATCTGCATCTGCTCTTTCTTAAGCTCTGAGTCCATCAGTTGTTTGGTTGATTGGGATTGGATTTGGAGGAGGAAATAATCTCGAAGGTAAAAAGTTGAAAAATGAGCTCCGTACTTTGTCGCAACATTTTATGTTCTGACATTTCACAATTTGAGTGAAGTATTGGCTGGTGAGAACATGATGGTCAAACCATTCTTATCCTTCGACATCAGTCCTGCTGCATCCAATTCAGATTTCTCAGGGTTGATATATTCTGCAACTGTTGGAAATTGGTCAACAATCACATGCGACCAGATTTCAGCTAAAGTTTCACCTGCAAACTTGAAGTTTGTTCTTTCCAAATCCTCATTTATTGTTCTGCCCTGGGAATCAAAGTGAATGCCATAATGTTCATTTGGCAATATGACGCCAGACAGTTCGCTGCTAAATGGAGCCATTCGATGTTCCACGCGATTATAAGCACTTCTTCCTGGTGCACTGGTTGCAAGGAATAAGGCATCAATATTATTTTAACGAAGTGATTGATTGCAACTTCAATTACGGTAATTTTTTGTATTATAATACAAATTCCGAATTTCTTTATCAGTGATATAATTATGCAGCAGACAACAAAGAAATAATAACACTTCCGTAAGGCTGCTGATTAAACAAGGCTTTGCAACAGTTTATTAGCGGTCCTAACTAGCATGAGGAATTGTGAACAACACATTGAAAAGATATGTATTTCATGCTATTTTGACATAAAACTAATTCAAGTGTTTCACAATTTTTTTGAAAATTATTTTTAAAACTATTAAGTTTTACTAAAAAAATTAAATTAGAAATAAAATTAAAAATATATTTAAAAAATGTGACGTCACACTTGGCTTGACCCTCCCTCCCCTCTTCACAAACTGTCATACTTTCTTATACCCCCTCCCTCCCCCCCTTGGAGCGTGACGTACTTTATGGACAGCCCCCACATACATTATCTTCCGCAACTACGAAACTCTCAGACATGCTAACATTTTTGACGTGTAGCTTCCATGGCCATCGAGGCACCAGTACTAGATTTAACCTGTAGCAATATAAGCACACGACTCGGACATCAAGGGGAAGAAAATGTTCATCGCCAACTTTATCATATAAATTTTGAGCACTATTTTAAAATTAATAAAAAAAATTAACAAGCTTCTATTGTATAAAGAACAAGTCAAGCCTAATGATATTTTATATAGAACTAGCTTTGTAATGTAAATCTGACCGTGATAATCTGCAATATGTATGGGGGGGGGGAATGCACCGAATTCAGTCAGAGCTAAGGACGTAAAAAGGACTTAATCCGTCACTCGGGGGTACATTAGACTATATAGGAGACTGACCTCCTTGAGATTCGAACCCGAACCATGCTTCATGGCCACAAGCTCAGCACCACCAAGGCCCAATCCTTGCTCCTCTAGCAATGGTACGTATATTTGTTGTGGCCATATTGTCACCTAATGACAATAGACTAAAGTCATCAATGAAACAGTCTAGCAATGAATGTTTTCACACACATCACTACAAACTGCACTGCGGTTTATTGTGCGTTAAATACATTACATTTATTATCAAACTGTGAAATATGTATGGACATATTTTCTCACCTAGAACCAAATGATTTTATTTTCTTTGTGGAATAATTGTTACTTTATATTTGGCATTAGTTGTTAAGTGAAAAAGAAATATATAATAACAGACTAGCGGAACATTTAATCATTTTAGTCACCATGGTACACAATAAACCAATCTTTAAAAAAAAAAATGAAAAGAAAAACGTTTTAATTGTTTAAAATAGCTGAAAGTTTCGGATGAGGAAAATTAAACTGTTTAGAAAAAATTTTTTTTTCATCAGCCTTCCTTTATAATTTGTGGTTATTTGGAAAAATTATTTGCAAGTAAACACTTTTTTTTTTTCGACAATGTTTTCAAATGCCACTAATCACATTTGCCTAAAGTTTACATTCAAGTCTGCGCATGTCCAGTTCATGGCCAGACACTATGCAACATTAAATGTTGAAGGTGCAGTGGAGATACCTGACTAAAGGGATAGTTGACATGAAATAGATCACAAAATCTGTACACACTGTAAGCCTCTCTCTCTCTCACACACACACACACCGACTCTGCCTAGCGGCTATTGTACAGCACAGTCCAATGCGGTAATTCATTTAAGACTGGCCATTGCGTTAATTGGGATTTTCGAAACTTGAGTTGACAGTACATAGAAATAAAAGGGCGTGCCACTGGTTAGAGAACTTTTGAATAAAAGGGTGTGCTACTGGTTAAAGAACTTTTTTTCTATCTTTTATATTTCATCCACCCCCCATCCACCTTTCACTTTACTCATACTGTCTGTCAAAATATTATTATTATTTTGATGGACGTCCCGGATAATAACATTTTTACCTGAGCTTATACCTGGTAAACGTGACACGGATTTAATCAATAAATAGCACAACTACACATATGGTCATAAGTATAAATGTAAAATTTTATTCTGTTCAAAGTATTATAATTATTATAACTCTCATCAATTTAAAAGTTATGCGGTGCATTTACCGTATTTTAAAATGAAATAAATGAACAAACAATAAGCTGTAGAAAATATCTGATTAACACCTGGATGTACAAACCCCGTATAACTTTAAGAACAGTTCAAGTAAAATGTAGAGAGTAAAAATAAATCACCTTAAAACCCATTTTAAAAATTTGGATATCATTTCGACATTGTGTGATTTCAAAAGTGAATGTAAATATAAAAACACCAGTGAAAAAGCATGAAAGCCTTAATGGGGGGAAGCCATTGAATAAAAGCAACCATTTTGGTCAACAAAACAGCACTTTTTTTGTTTTTGTATAATTCTGTTACAAAAAACTGTACAGAAAGAAATCAATGCAACTTATAAGTTGTTGAAACATTGAAGTTTTAGTCAAAAAAATTAGAAAGTCATTTTTTATAATACCGTTTTAATAGAATTGAATTTCAAATTTGACTTTCTCAAAACTATGATTTTGTTTCATTTATGTCACACCAATATCTCATTTTTAAAAACCGTTTAAAGTAAGCACTTATACTTATTTTGTAGGATTGAAGAATGAATGTAAACGTCATTAAGACAGTTTGTATTGAAAACGTATGAATATGTTTTGCACGTGTTGACCTTAATCAAGCGACACTATTCATATACACATAAACCAGTCTTTAAGTTAATTACAATTAAAAAAATCGAAAATAAATCATATTTTCGTAAAATATATTTTTCTAGATGATTGCCTTTTCCATGGTAACCGACTAAGACACAAAAGAAAGAAAACACATTTTATCATGTGGTAAAATTAATTTTGTTTCTTACTGAAAAAAAGCTGATTTTTTTTGTCCAGCCAAAATCTCCTATGCTATATAATCAAGAAGTAAAACGTTTATACGTTTTTGGATCTAAAGACATCATCATAACTAATATCTTCTACAAATAAAGAACACACCAACATAACTATTCCTCAACAAAACGTAGACGCGTTAACTAAGCCTTTATCTTCTACAGAATGTAAACAAGCTAACAAAACTTTCATCTGTTTTACACAAAGCCTATGTGTGCTTAATACGTGAATATAAACTTCATCTTGTACAGAATCCAGGCGTAGTAGCTGTAGATCCAGAGTGCGGCAAAACTAAAGGCTGCTACCATGACTGTGGATCAGGTGGTCCATGCACGTACCTCATTTCATGGCTGTACCAAAAGGATATAGTGAAGTTTCAGTTTTTATACAAGACTCCAACTACTACTGACCAGTGGATTTCACTTGGTCTCTCACATGACCAGTACATGGTAGGAAAAAAAAACGGGGACAATAGAACATTTTTTTTTTTTAATTTTTTCGAAAATGCTCTAAAAAAATAAATTGCAAGAGCTATAATAGAGTAATTTATATTTTAACACTATGAATTATTTTAACATGAAATACATAAATTATGAATTTCATCTAATAAACCAAAGCGTGTGAATACTTGAATATGTGAAATACTTTCTATGAAACAAAGTGAAGTGAAAGTCCAGAACTATAGATTAACATTTTAGTATTTTTCATGAACAGTTTCAACGTACAACACTAATGTAGGCCTATTTTAAACATAAATACGAGAGTAATAAGTCATAGTGGTTTTAACTTTATAAGAGGCTAGTTGTTCTTCAGTAACTTGAAATCAAACATAAATTACGAAAAAAAAGGAAAAAACACCAACTCTTGTAATATTAATATATTTTAATCTTTGATGAGTACTTTTATTGGTGTTGAGTCGCGTTATAAGAAATTTTCAAGGCGTGTCATGTGATTGATTAAGTTGGTTTGAAATGTAGTTCCATCACTTTCTCCCAGGGAGACGACAGTGTGATGGAGTGTGTAATGAACTCTGGGTCAGTACAGGTGAAGACATCATTCAACACAGGGAAGTACAACGATTACCCCGATGACGTGAGTACTACTGGACAAACACAATGACTAAACATTGGGTCATACATCTGGACTAAACACTGGGCTAAACATTGTAACTTAATGTTTGGTCATACCGCTGGGCAAAACATTGCAACTAAGCAGTTTGACTAAACAATGGGACTAGACTTTGGGTCATAACACTGGGCAAACTTAGCACTGTGACTAAATAATGTGACTAAATACTTCGACTAAACGTTGGGTCATACCACTGGACTAAACAATGCGACAAAACGTCGGTCATCCATACTACAGACTTGATGAGTAATATAAAAAACATTGGTCAGGGTGAAGACTAAATTCCATTACAAAAAGGAAAAAAAAACACGTTTTGCAGTCACAAGTTTATAACAGTGAATGTTTGACATTTCAATTTCGGTAATACAGGAGCAGCAGTATGATAAAACACGGCTCGCAAGAAATTACGGCTCGTTAAGATGTCAGGTCCGCCCTGCTTCTCACTCCCGTTCGCTCTTTTACATTAATAACATTTACATATTAGCTCATATAAACATGTTGTACTATGCAGTACTATGTTGTACTCTGCTGTACTGTTTTGTACTACCCTTACTGTACTAAGCTGTACTATGCTGTACAATTCTTTATTATGATGCACTTAACTGTACCATGCTTTGCAATATTAATGTAGGCTTTTAACCATATGTACTTCACATATAGTCAATTCAAGTATTGTGGTGAACAGATGAAACATATTTTAATACAAGTAACAATATAGTGTACACATACTTCAATCTCCTCCTTATCTCCACAACTAGAAACATGCCGGTCTGCACAACTACGCTGGTTCAATCAAAGATGGTGTTCTAGAATGTAATTTTGAAAGAAAAATTGAATACCCAAGAGAGCCCAAAGTGTTCAATCTTCGTCAACCTTACTACCTGATGGTGGCCTTTGGAGAGGCTGTATCTGGTAAATCTAAAGTATTGTTTATGTAGATTACGTAGATAGCTAAGTAATGTTTACGGAGATTCTGTAGATAGATAAGTAATGTTTATGGAGATGCAGTAGACTATGATGTTATGTCTACCAAAGTGTTTACCTTACACACACCTGCAGCCACAATAAATACGATGATGAAAAGTAACAAAGAATCTGCGTGTGTTAATGAGGTCAGATGAACTGTATGATACACATATTGTGTAGCCAAAGCTAATTGGTGGGACGGATGGCCGAGTGGTGTAGATACTCGACTGTCGACCTGAGAGTCCTGGGTTCGATCCTTGGTGAGAATTTTTCCAGGTGAAATTTGTCTCAAAGTCCCAGCTTTAAATGGGTAACTGACTTAAGTTGGGGAAAGTAAAGGCGGCTGGGCAGTGTGCTAACCACACAACTCCTTTATATGCCGAGGTTATAGAAACAGATGAATTCTACACTTCATCTGTCCCGAAGGCCCGTTTGGGGCTAATTGAGGGATTGTGTGGGATTGTGTGGCTAGTGCAGCAGACATGGGCAAACTACAACCCTTGGGCCATTTACGGACCGTTGGGTGTTGATCTGGCCTGCACTTCGCTCCCCTCCACTCAACATTGATGAAACATATTTTAATACAAGTAACAATATAGTGTACACATACTTCAATCTCCTTCAATCTACTTCAATCAAACAGGTTAAAGTTAATGTATATAAACTATTCACCCATCGGCTATTGGTCAGGCCCTTATGTCAAATTTGAGAACCCAATTTTCCCACCTCTGGGCAAGTTTCTCAACTGATGACAGGTATATATTGATATATGGACTTGGCAACTTCAAGATGACCTGACGTGGGGTTTTTACCCGGACATCAGCGTGTGCCAAAACTTGGAGCGCTTTAAACAATTTTTTAAAATATTAATAAAAATTGTGCTTCATTATAAATGCTAGACTTAACAACATAATATTGTGGTACGAGCAGAAAATTTCATTTCGGTTTTCCTTAACTTTGACACTTTGATAAAATCCAACTGACCATTTCTGGTCTAGTGAGAGACCTCCAAAATTTGGTTTGATTTACATAACATAGTTTAAAGCTTAATTTTGAAAACCAGTTTCCACTATATTACATCGTTCCCTAGGCAACAAGTTCCCTCACTCCTACGAGACTCTGCCAAAAGTCTCAGCTGATAAAATCGACTTCCAACAGGTGGGCAGTGTGAAAGGTGGAGCTAACCCCGTCTACCCGATGGTAAAAGCTCATGGTGAGTACAATGTCGATTGTATCGAAACAATACACACACAAGTGATTAAACCCAAAAAGTAAACGAGACGACATGAAAAATATACATATACAAACTTAAAGATAAAATACATTAAACACGAAAAAACGAAAACAATAAGCATTTTCCATAAACAAACTGAAAGGTGAAATAAATTTAATAATAAAACAATAAGAAATATCCATATACAGACTTAAACAAGAAAACAATACGAAATATTATTTTACAAATTTGAAGGTAAAATTATGACGACATACTGACTATCATCACTTTTTCTTCTATCTATCTAGTTATCATCAGTGCTGTGTTCTACTTCTTCTTCCTCTAACTGACTCCTGGACATGAGCAAGAACTTAATGAAAGTTAATGTGACATGTCTCTCTTGCTGTGGACATTACTGGGGATATGGAGATTTCACATTTTCTTTTTCTGTTTAATTTAAGAACCACTGTTCTCCCGTGTGTTGAATAATTTTAAGTGATAAAAAAAAGGGAGAATTGGCAGCATACCACTAACGATTTTATAGTACTGTTTACAACTCTAAAAATTCAATATGTTCTTGATTCAATGTAATTTATATTGCAGACAAACTTAATATTTTATTATATAAACATTTAAACAAATCTATCACAATAATTCAAAACAGGAAAAACAAGCAATTAAGCCTGTTCCATTCTGGACACAGGACGTGTTAGCGCATTTTCGTGTTATGTATCAGTACATTTGTTAGCTTTCAGTAAATATTTGTAAATTTTGGAAATGTTTATAAATTCAATTGTGTAATGCATATATCCGTAAAAAAAATATTATAAGACGTTTCTTTATATTTGAAAAAAAATTATTGTCTCTTAAATCTAACTACAAGTGGTTTGTGGTTACTGAAATAGGACTCATAATTGAAAACATTCGAAATTGTAGTCATTTAATCGTCCGAAAACTCCGTCAATTGTTGCATAGCTCTGATACTTTCAATTAAACACAGAACAAAAGCTTACTATTTCATTTGATGAGTTTCTTAATAAATCTTGGTGAAACTACGTGCTGCAGTATTTCGCACCAAATGAATGGGTTATTGAACGTACAAGGTGTATATATAATATATAAGCCCCTTAGGAGCCCTGAAGCCCGGCCCTCAGAGGTCCTATCGCGAAATGGACTTTTGATGTACACTTGGCAGGCCAAGACCTACACAATGATATATATATACATCATGGGTCTAGGACTTATGGTTGCTGAGATATAGGGCGGTCCATTATTAATATAGCTTATATAGTAAAAAACGGTACTTTATAAGGCCCCTTTTACGGCCCTGAGAGGTCAGATCGCGAAATGGAAAAAAGTCATTTCTTGGCAGGCCAAGACCTACAAAATGATATATACATCATGGGTCTAGGACTTATGGTTGTTGAGATCTAGGGTGATGACGACGGACGGACAGACAGACAGACAGACAAAACGGGGACAATAGAGCATTTTTTTTCGAAAATGCACTAAAAATTAACAAACAACAAGTATAAAATAAAAAAAGACAATAATCTTTTTGTATTATATATTTTTTAATCACTAATCGCGTGCTAACATAGATCTCGATCTGAAAAATGTATTATTAATGCAAGGGAAGTAACCCATTTTCTAGTGTCGATCGTCTTAGTTAAACATTGTTAACATCTCTTAATGTATAATGTGAATTTTTTTTTTTAGATATCATTGTGTAGGTCTTGGCCTGCCAAGTGTACATAAAAAGTCCATTTCGCGATAGGACCTCTGAGGGCCGGGCTTCAGGGCTCCTAAGGGGCTTATATTTAAGAAAATGTTTAGAATTAAGAAAAAAAAAACAACAACATTTAATTGTTGACTAAATACAAATTAACGAAACCAGATAATAAACGCAAACAATCAATGCAATAGATTATTTTACTTTTTATTTCAGGAGTGTTTTCTATTGTTCTGATATACACGAGTAAAATCGTTGTCAATGGACAGCTTTAACCTTAACAAGTATTAGTTTCAGCAACATCTTACAAAAGAAACATTAATTTTATAAACCTTTACTTCTTTATTTTGAAAGTCTTGGGTTTTTCGTATCTTTTTTTTTTCTTTGTAGTGCTTTTTGAATTCCACGACTATTTCCAATGGATCTGTAATGGCTTTGTCAATGGTCTTTGTTGTAATATTATAGAATTAAACTTCATTTATAAAAAGAATATTACTTTGTTTATTATTCTTTTATTTTTTTCCTGTATATAACAGATAGTTTAAATAAAATAAAACACGTAACAATTGTAAACATCGAATGCCATGGATGTGCTGTGCATCATATTACATACAATCAAAAGATTTTCCTTCCTGATACATTCTCCTCCACTGTAACCAATTATTATCTTCTTTCAGTAACCTAAAAATGTTGCTGTAACAGACCGAAATCGTTTAGTAACATTTCACAACGTCTGTGTTAAATAAAGGGACTGGTCTTAGTTTATAATCGTCATGTTATTTGTAGTGTGATGATTAGAAGGCACATCCCCCACATCCACTGCATATAGTTTGAATAAAGCTGTAGGTGTATCATTTTATTGATTTCATGCCATGAACACCTCATCGAACCTTTAGAAAACAAATTTAAAACGAGTAATAATACAACTTGCAATAAAGCTTCCATGACACCCGTTAGCTCAATACAACACAAAATAATTAAATAAACACTGGACTCAAAATTAGATGAAGGGGGGGTTATTTAAAGTTGTCAGCTGAAGTAGCATTGTCACCTTATCACATTTATCCATGTGTAGAAATTTATTTATAAAATGCAGTTTAATATATTTCCCAAAAAACAAATTATTTTTTTAAACCCACACACACCTTTTGTGATATTTATAAATAGAATACACACCTTAAAACATATTGTCGCATTCTAATTTTTTTGTTTCCAGGGACGGCCATGACCTTTGCCTGGATGTTCTTCGCAAGTTCCGGTTTATTTATCGCAAGACACGGCAGGTCGATGTTTAACAACTCAAAACCGTTCGGCATTTTGGTCTGGTTTCACGTAAGTTCAAGGCAGGGTTGCTGCCAGGTAACTTTCACCCCCTAACAGTCTTCACCATCTGGAACTCCTCTGATCACAAATAGTGGTGTATTGGGAGGGGGAACGCGGTGGAACGACGTTCCCTTACCTTTTTTTTCAGAACCGGAACGCGTTCCTCCAGTATTTTTTCATGTCCCGACAACTCCCATTTTTTTTGCTCCCACTAAGCGTTCCCTCCCTTACTTCTTATTTTACCAATACATCACTGGTCACAAACCTATTACTAACAAAAACAACTGCTTTAATATTAGATGGAAATAAAAAAAAACCAAAACCAAACGACTAAACAAAACAAAATAACAATACAAAAATATAAAATTTTTACCATTTGAATTGAAACAGTTTCTATTATGAAAAATAGACAAATTCTTTAATTTGGTACTGAGTGCGATATATTATGTGTATTTGTTGTGATACAATTACAGATACATCGCTTTAGCATGATTATGACAGCCCTCCTAACTTTAATCGGGTTCGCACTTATTTTGGTGGAGTCGAAAGGTTACAGTAAAGTAAGTCCTTTAGGATATTAAATCATGTGCTCTTTTGCTGTTTATTTCATCTTTCTTTAGATCACAACTTAAATGTTTTTATGACTTATTTTGTTTTTATACACGTCTTCCGAGACTGTTTCATTATTACACTGTTTTACTTGCTAACAGATTCCTGATTCTCCTGGTAACAAGAGCTGGTATAGGATGTTACATCCACCAATCGGATTGGTTGTTATAGTCATGACATTTGTCAATGTAAGTAAACATAAAAGAGTAACCTATCTTGCTGTCTTGTAGTTCAGCCAAATATGTTAACTAGTACAATTGTAAAAGTGCAATGCTTTAAAACTATTGTATACTTATGTACTACTTTAAAAAAAAAGAAAATGTACTCATTTTATCAATGGTTACGTACTTTTGTATGGGTGCTGATATTAAGTTAATTTGTTCACTTCTTGTTTTGTTACTTCTGTCCAGCCTATAATGGCACTGTTCAGACCAGAGCCAAAAGCGCCTTCAAGGAAAAAGTTCAACTGGATCCATTGGGGTATCGGTACACTGGCCTATATATTTGCTTGTAAGTGCATGGTTTTAAAACCTCGAAAAAGGGAGGATTATTATTGATTTCGTGTACTCCCCCTTATATTTAGCTAGAACCACACTCATCTCTCAGAACAATCATCTCTCAGAACAGTAAATCAATGGTGTAATGATTGTGTATTACGGTATGCATTATGTTTATAATGAGGTGTAACAATTTTTTTAGGTCATATTTTGGAACTCAGCAATCACATCTTGGGTTATATGAGACATATTTCGGGTATACCACAATCATAACAAGTTTTCAGCAATCTTTTTTGAAGTACAATAATTAAAATGGAATGTAAAAAAAAAAAAAAGATATCGTATCTTGGATTTCCATAAACACATCCCAATCAATTTTTAGAGAAGAACAATCATCTCTCAGAACAATCATCTCTCAGAACAATCATCTCTCAGAACAATCATCTCTCAGAACAAATAAATCAATTGTTTCCTAAAATACACATTGTATCTACAGTTGCTCTGATGCTAATCGGCCTTGACCTTACCAAATCCCAAGCCGACGTGGAAGCCATCTATGTTGTGTTCGCTTTTATCGGGTACCACGTTGTCATGGAAATACTAATTAGGGCAGTGCCATTCCTGATTGCCGCCATGTGGGGCTGCTGCAAGTCTGGATGCTGCAAGTCTGGATGCTGCAGTGAGTGCTCACAAAACACGTCTTTTTTCTCCCTCTGTCTTTCTCTCTCTCTTTCTCTCTCTCACACACACAAACATGTAAACAAATACATATAGATGTGTTGATGTTTTTATTTACATTGACATCTGCACGTGGGTCAAGGCTAGCTCATATGCTAGCTCACATGTGGGTGAATGAGCAAGCAAAAAGCGGGTGAGTGTACGAGAATGTGGGTGATTGAGTAAACACATGAATGAGTAAGTGAGAAAGCACGTGGGTGAAAGATCGAGCACACGGGTGAGTGAGCTCGCACGTGTGTGCATGAACGTGCACATGTTTAAGTGAGCGAGCACGTGTGTTAGTAAACTTGCTCGTGGGTGAGTGAGCGCGCACGATGGTGAGTGAGCATGCACGTGTGTTATTGAGTGAGTTAGCGTGCACGTGGGTGAGTGAACGAACAGCATGTGGATGAGTGAGAACGAGGTGGATTGATTGAGTGCGCGTGCACGTGGATGAGTGAGCGAGCACTTTGGTAAGTGAACGAGCGAGTAAACACGTGAGTAAGTGAATAAGCGCGTGAGAGAGGGTGCAAACACGAGAATGAGTGAGTAAAGACGTGGGTAAACCAGTTAGTGAGCAAGCACGTTGTTATTGAGGACGCACGTTGTTGAGTGAGATAGTATGTGGATGAGTGAGCGAGCAAGTGGGTGTCTGATCGACCACGTGCGTGATTGACCGACCACGTGGGTGGTTGATTGAGTACGTAGGTGCTATCTTAAAACATAGGGCCAATCAGCGTTTGGGCATTAGGTCTTATTATTGAAAACATACAATAAAAAGCTCCTTGAAAAACATAATCATTTCAAATCTATCTATCTATCTATCTATCTATCTATCTATCTATCTATCTATCTATCTATCTATCTATCTATCTATCTATCTATCTATCTATCTATCTATCTATCTATCTATCTATCTATCTATCTATCTATCTATCTATCTATCTATCTATCTATCTATCTATCTATCTATCTATCTATCTATCTATCTATCTATCTATCTATCTATCTATCTATCTATCTATCTATCTATCTATCTATCTATCTATCTATCTATCTATCTATCTATCTATCTATCTATCTATCTATCTATCTATCTATCTATCTATCTATCTATCTATCTATCTATCTATCTGTCTGTCTGTCTGTCTGTCTGTCTGTCTGTCTTTCCTAGCCAAATGATCTAATGTTTATAGGAAGTATACAAAAACAAATATTCATGCCACATATTTAATTGTAACTTGTATAAACGTATTTGGTTAATTTATGGCTAGCCTTTCTCTCAAATATATCAAAACAATGCAAATATTTCAATTGCTCAACACAGTAGTTTTTCCTTAGTTAAAATGAAAAACTTTTTAATACTTATTCCAACTATTGCCTAGTTCAGAGGTGGGAAAACTATGGCCCGCGGGCCGCGTTCTACCCGTTAGACTTTTGATCCTCTCTACGCATCCTTCATACCAGCAAGAGGACCTCAGCACCGTTAAAATACAAGCTCTATAGATCTTTAACCTATTATGCCCTTCTTTCATATTAAAGAACCCATTGTGGGACGCAATTTAAAAAGGTTTGCCCACCACCTGGCCTAATTTCTAAATAGCTATATGGAAACAAAGTAGTTTTCTTTCCTGATTCTTAATCCAATATATATTATTGCACATGTGCTAAAAGTTAAATGTCAAATGATAACTGTTTTATTGACCAGTATCGACTTTCATTTATTCACGTCATCTAGGAAGAAGTAAACGCAGCTATGATCTGGGAATGTCCGAAATGTCGGGGAGTGAGCTGCCCAGTATGACCTCTGAGAAGGACCTGGGTGAGGAGAAACCGGTCCCCTCTTATCGTCGAGTGAGTAAAGAAGAGATAGACAAATAGAAGGATAGAGAGAAAGAGGGAAAGAGAGAGAGAGAAAGAGAGAGAGAGAGCGAGAGAGAGAAAAAGAGAGGAAAGAGAGAGGGAGAGAGGTGAGAGAGAGAGAGGAGAGAGGGAGAGAGAACGGGTGAAAGAGAGAGAGGGAGAGAGAGGGAAAGACATTAATTGAAAAACAACACCAAAAAAAAAAAAAACTGAAAGGAAGGCAGTTCACCGAAATATCTTCTTTTTTCTTTGCACTTTGTAGCAGGAATCCGATTTTGAGAAATATTAAATTAACTGCAGAACTAACCGATATAAATTTCTTTTTTTTTCTAGGTTAAGACTATTTCGCTGTTTTAAAATGTCACAGAAAG
>JAGDYQ010000114.1:0-30503 GCA_021962125.1 Bulinus truncatus | reverse complement strand
ATTCTTTGCTCTTACACTTTCTGTGTTCATTTTAAAAGAGCGAAATAGTCTTAACCTAAAAAAAAAGTAGTTTATATCGGTTAGTTCTACTGGAGTTCATTTAATATTTCTCAAAATCGGATTCCTGCTACAAAGTGCAAAGAAAAATAAGATATTTCGGTGAATGCTTTCCTTTCAGTTTTTTTGGTTTTGTTTTTCAATTAATGTCTCTTCCTCTCTCTCCCTCTCTCTCCTTCTCCCGCTCTCTATCCCTCTCTCTCCTTCTCCCGCTCTCTCTCCCTCTCTCTCCTTCTCCCGCTCTCACTCCCTCTCTCCTTTCTCTCTCTCTCCCTCTCTCTCCCTCTCTCTCCTTCTCCCGCTCTCTCCCTCTCTCTCCCTCTCTCTCCTTCTCCCGCTCTCTCTCCCTCTCTCTCCTTCTCCCGCTCTCTCTCCCTCTCTCTCCTTCTCCCGCTCTCTCTCCCTCTCTCCTTTCTCTCTCCTCTCTCCCTCTCTCTTTCCTCTTTTTTTTTCTCTCTCTCTCTCTTTCTCTCTTTCCCTCTCTCTCTATCCTTCTATTTGTCTCTCTCTCTCCTTTACTCACTCGACGATAAGAGGGGACCGGTTTCTCCTCATCCAGGTCCTTCTCAGAGGTCATACTGGGCAGCTCACTCCCGGACATTTCGGACATTCCCAGATCATAGCTGCGTTTACTTCTTCCTAGATGACGTGAATAAATGACAGTCGATGCTGGTCAATACAACAGTTAACATTCGACATTTAACTTTTAGCATATGTACAATAATGTATTGGTTTAAGAATCCGGAAAGTAAACTACTTTGTTTCCATATAGCTATTTAGAAATTAGGCCAGGTGGTGGGCAACCTTTTGGAATTGCGGCCCACAATGGGTTCTTTAATATGACAGAAGGGCATAATAGGTTAAAGATCTATAGAGCGTATATATAAACGGTGCTGAGGTCCTCTTGCTCGTATGAAAGATGCGTAGAGGGGATCAAAAGGCCAAACGTGTAGAACGTGGCCCGCGGGCTATAGTTTGCCCACCTCTGAACTAGGCAATTATTTGAATAAGTATTAAAAAGTTTTTCATTTTAACTAAGGAAAAACTAACTGTGTTGAACAATTGAAATATTTGCTTTGTTTTGATATATTTGAGAGAAAGGCTAGCCATAAACTAACCAAATACGTTTATACAAGGTACAGTTAAACATGTCGTATGACTATATTATTTCATGTATACTTCCTATAAGCAATAAATAATTTGGCTAGGAAAGACAGACAGACAGACGGACAGACAGAAAGAGAGATTTGAAATGATTATGTTTTCAAAGAGCTCTTGGTTGTTTGTTTTCAATAGTTAGACAACATGCCCAAACTCTGATTGGCCCTATGTTTCAGCATAGTACCTACGTGCTCAATCAATCGCCCACGTGCTCAACCAATCACCCACTTGCTCGCTCACTCATCCACGTGCTATCTCACTCAATCATGTGCTTACTCAATAACCACGTGTTTGCTCACTCACTTGTTTACTCACGTCTTTACTCACTCATTCACATGCTTGCTCACTCACTCACGCGCTTACTTCCTTACTCACGTGTTTACTCGTTCACTTACCAACGTGCTCGCTCACTCACCCACGTACTCGTTGAATCATCCATGTGCTCACTGACTCATCCACGTGCACGCGCACTCAATCAATCCACCTCGTTCTCACTCACCCGCATGCCGTTCGTACACTCACCCACGTGCACGCTAACTCACTCAATAACCCACGTGCATGCTCACTCACCATCGTGCGCGCTCACTCACCCACGAGCACGCTTACTAACACACGTGCTCGCTCACTTAAACATGTGCACGTTCATGCACACACGTGCGAGCTCACTCACCCGTGTGCTCGATCTTTTACCCACGTTGCTTTCTCACTCACTCATTCATGTGTTTACTCAATCACCCACATTCTCGTACACTCACCCGCTCTTTGCTTGCTCATTCACCCACGTGCGAGCTAGCTTATGAGCTAGCCTTGACCCACGTGCAAATGTCAATGTAAATAAAACCATCAACACATATAAGTGTATTTGTTTACACGTTTGTGTGTGTGTGAGAGAGAGAAAGAGAGAGGGAGAAAGACAGAGGGAGAAAAAAGACGTGTTTTGTGAGCACTCACTGCAGCATCCAGACTTGCAGCATCCAGACTTGCAGCAGCCCCACATGGCGGCAATCAGGAATGGCACTGCCCTAATTAGTATTTCCATGACAACGTGGTACCCGATAAAAGCGAACACAACATAGATGGCTTCCACGTCGGCTTGGGATTTGGTAAGGTCAAGGCCGATTAGCATCAGGGCAACTGTAGATACAATGTGTATTTTAGGAAACAATCGATTTACTGTTCTGAGAGATGATTGTTCCGAGAGATGATTGTTATGAGAGATGATTGTTCTTCTCTAAATATTGATTGGGGTGTGTCTATTGAAACCCAAGATACGATTTTTTTGTTTACATTCCATTTTAATTATTGTCTTTCAAAAAAAGATTGCTGAAAGCTTGTTATGATTGTTGTATACCCGAAATATGTCTCATATAACCCAAGATGTAATTGCTGAGTTCCAAAATATGACCTAAAAAAATTGTTACACCTCATTATAAACATAATGCATACCGTGATACACCATCATTACACCTCATAATACTACGTCGTTACACCTCAAAATATACCATCTTTAAACCTTAAAATACACCGAATGCATACCATATAATACACCTTTGTTACTCTCTGAAATATGAAGATTGACGTCGCTAACAGATTGGGGGTGGGGGGGGAGAAAGGTTCTAGCAAAATATTAGGGGGGGAGTACACGAAATGAATAATAATCCTCCCTTTTTCGAGATTTTAAAACCATGCACCCCACAGCGGGGCCGCGAGCCCCCATAAAGACTCAAGATGCAACTTAAGAAACTTAATGAAACTTCAAAGTTGAAAAAAAAGTCACAAACTAATGGAGTCCAGGAGTCCAACCCTTTTTTCAAGGACCGGTAATGTAGTTTATGTAAGTGTGTACTTTTTTTTTTCACATAAAAATATTTTTAAAATTTTAAGCTGTCAGCACTATTTGATACAAAAGATAGATAATGAGTATAAAATTATAAATATTTTTTTTAAAACTATGCTACACATTTTTTAATATGCATTTTATAGGCTGATTTTTTTTTTAAATAAGTACATGTATACTTATTTAATAATGAAATGCTTACAAGCAAATATATAGGCCAGTGTACCGATACCCCAATGGATCCAGTTGAACTTTTTCCTTGAAGGCGCTTTTGGCTCTGGTCTAAACAGTGCCATTATAGGCTGGACAGAAGTAACAAAATAAGGAGTGAACAAATTAACTTAATATCAGTACCCATACAAAAGTACGTAACTATTGATAATATGAGTACATTTTCTTTCTTTTTTTTTAAAGTAGTACATAAGTATAAAATAGTTTCAAAGCATTGCACTTTTACAGATGTACTAGTTAAACATATATGGCTGAACTACAAGACAACTAGATAGGTTACTCTTTTATGTTTACCTACATTGACAAATGTCATGACTATAACAACCAATCCGATTGGTGGATGTAACATCCTATACCAGCTCTTGTTACCAGGAGAATCAGGAATCTGTTAACAAGTAAAACAGGAATGGATACGTTTCAGTGTAATAATGAAACAGTCTAGGAAGACGTGTATAAAAACAAAAATACGTCATAGAAACATTTAAGTTGTGATCCAAAGAAAGATGAAATAAACAGTAAAAAGACCACATGATTTAAAATCCTAAAAGACTTACTTTACTGTAAACTTTCGACTCCACCAAAATAAGTGCGAACCCAATTAAAGTTAGGAGAGCTGTCATAATCATGCTGAAGCGATGTATCTGTAATTGTATCACAACAATATATATTATATCGCACTGGGTACCAAGTTAAAGAATATGTCTATTTTTCATAACAAAAACCGATTCAATTCAGCAGGCTAAATTGTAAATTTTATATTGTTTTTTTTTTTGTTTTGGTTTGTTTAGTCGTTTGGTTTTTTATTTCCACCTAATTTAAAAGCAGTTGATGTTATTGGTAGTAATAGGATGTGATCAGAGGGGCCCCAGGTGGTGAAGACTGACTGTTTGGGGACGAAGGTTACCTGGCAGCAACCCTGCCTTGAACTTACGTGAAACCAGACCAAAACGCCGAACGGTTTTGAGTTTTTAAACATCGACCTGCCGTGTCTTGCGATAAATAAACCGGAACTTGCGAAGAACATCCAGGCAAAGGTCATGGCCGTCCCTGGAAACAAAAAAATTTAGAATGCGACAATATGTTTTAAGGTGTGTATTCTGTTTATAAATATCACAAAAGGTGTGTGTTGGTTTAAAAAAATAATTTGTTGTTTGCGAAATAAATTATACTACATTTTATAAATAAATTTCTACACATGGATAAATGCGATAAGGTGACAATGTTACTTCAGCTGACAACTTTAAATACCCCCCCCCCCTTTTCATCTTATTTTGAGTCTAATGTTTATTTAATTATGTTGTGTTTTATTGAGCTAACGGGTGTCATTGAAGCTTTATTGCAAGTTGTATTATTACTCGTTTTAAATTTGTTTTCTAAAGGTTCGATGAGGTGTTCATGGCATGAAATCAATAAAATGATACACCTACAGTTTTATTCAAACTATATGCAGTGGATGTAGGGGGGGGGAGGTGCCCTCTAATCATCACACTACAAATAACATGACGATTATAAACTAAGACCAGTCCCTTTATTCAACACAGACATCGTGAACTGTTACTAAACGATTTCGGTCTGTCACAGCAACCTTTTTAGGTTACTGAAAGAAGATAATAATTGGTTTCGGTAGAGGAGAATGCATCAGGAAGGAAAATCTTTTGATTGTATGTAATATGATGCACAGCACATCCATGACATTCGATGATTACAAATGTTACGTGTTTTATTTTATTCAAACTATCTGATGTATAAAGGGGAAAAAAATAAAAGAATAATAAACAAAGCAATATTATTTTTATTAATGAACTTTAATTCTATAATATTACTACAAAGACCATTGACAAAGCCATTACAGAGCCATTGGAAATAGTCGTGAAATTCAAAAAGCACTACAAAGAAAAAAAAGATACGAAAACCCAAGACTTTCAAAATAAAAAAGTAAAAAAGGTCTATAAAATTAAAAAGTAAAATAATCTATTGCATTGATTGTTTGCGTTTATTATCTGGTTTCGTTAAATTTTTATTTAGTGAACAATTAAATGTTGTTGTTTTCTTAATTCTAATCGTTTTCTTAATTCAAAACTTTTGTATTTATTAATATGGGAAAAAAATTAATCGATTTTTAGGCACTTGTTAGAGATCGATTTTTCTTGAAATTTTGCATACATGTTCTTGCTCCATAACAACTGCATAATTCAATAATTAATTTTACAATTGTTATTTTTTTTTTAATTTTGAACAAATATTAGTGAAAAAAAAAATTGACATTATACATTAAGAGATGTAACAATGTTTAACTATGACGATTGACAATAGAAAATGGGTTACTTCCCTTGCATTAATAATACATTTTTCAGATCGAGATCTATGTTAGCACGCGATTAGTGATTAAAAAATATATATTACAAAATATTATTGTCTTTTTTTTATTTTAACTTGTTGTTTGTTAATTTTTTTTCCTTTTTGAACTATTTTGATAGATTTGTTTAAATATATATATAATATAATATTAAGTATGTCTGCAATATAAATTACATTGAGTCAAGATCATATTGATTTTTTAGAGTTGTAAACAGTACTATAAAATCGTTAGTGGTATGCTGCCAATTTTCCATTTTTTTTATCACTTAAAATTATTCAGCACACGGGAGAACAGTGGTTCTTAAATTAAACAGAAAAAGAAAATGTGAAATCTCAATATATCCCCAGTAATGTCCACAGCAAGAGAGACATGTCTCATTAACTTTCATTAAGTTCTTGCTCATGTCCAGGAGTCAGTTAGAGGAAGAAGAAGTAGAACACAGCAATGATGATAACTAGATAGATAGAAGAAAAAGTGATGATAGTCAGTATGATCGTCATAATTTTACCTTCAAACTTGGAAAATAATATTTCGTATTGTTTTCTTTGTTTACGTCTGTATATGGATATTTCTTATTGTTTTATTATTAAATTTATTTCATATTTTAGTTTGTTTATGAAACTGCTTATTGTTTCGTTTTTCGTATTTAATGTATTTATCTTTAAGTTTGTATATGTATATTTTTCATGTCGTCTTGTTTACTTTTTGGGTTTAATCACTTGTGTGTGTATTGTTTCGATGGGCAATCATTGACATTGTACTCACCATGAGCTTTTACCATCGGGTAGACGGGGTTCGCTCTACCTTTACACTGCCTTACCTGTTGGAAGTCGATTTTATCAGCTGAGACTTTTGGCAGGTCTCGTAGGAGTGAGGGAACTTGGCCTAGGACGATGTAATATAGTGGAACTGGTTTTCAAAAATTAAGCTTTATGTAAATCACACCAAATTTTGGAGGTCACTCTCGCCTAGATCAGAAATGGTCAGATGGATTTTATCAAAGTGTCAAAGTTAAGAGAAAAACCGAAGTGAAATACTCTACTCGTACCACAATATTATAAGTGCACGTTAAAGTCTAGCATTTATAATGGAGACTCAATTCTATTTATATTTTAAAATAATTGTTAGTGCGATAGATATTTTAAAATGATTTTTTTTACCGCGGTAAATGTGTTCATGGGGGGGAGGGCTGGTTGTGCAATCTGGAGTGTCTTAAATTCAAATGGAGGGTCTAGGATTTGATGTCCGGGTAAAACCCACGATTACATCAGGTCATTTTGAAGTTGCTAAGTCCATATACAATATATACATGTCATCAGTTGACTAACAACCGTGGGTGAATGGTTTATATAAATTAACTTAACCTGTCATCAATGTTGAGTGGAGGGAGCGAAGTGCAGAGCAGATCAAACACTTATGTGGTCCACAAATGGCCCGAGGGCTGTAGTTTGCCCATGTCTGCTGCACTCCAGCCACACAATCCCTCAAATTAGGCCCCAAACGGGCCATCGGGGCAGATGAAGTCTTGAATTCACTGTTTCTATAACCTCGGCCTATACCTAGTCAGGTTCCCATTTACAAGCCTGGGTGGACTTGTGGAATAACTTGGGACAAATTTCACCTGGGAAAATTCTCACCCAAAGATCCAATTGAGAGACTCTTAGATTGAGCAGTCCAGTATCTACCACTCGTACATCCGTTCCTGTAATTAGCTTTGACTGCAGGTATGTGTGTCATTCAGTTCATCTGACCCCATTAGCACACGCAGATTCTTTGTTACTTTTCATCGCTGTGTTATTGTGGCTGCAGGTGTGTGGCAAAGGTAACACTTTGGTAAACACCTTCATAGTCTACTATCTCCATAAACATTACTTAGCTATGCAGAATCTCTCATATTATTACTTAATATCTACGTAATCTCCATAAACAATACTTTAGATTTTCAAGATACTGCATCTCCAAGGCCACCATCGGGTAATGAGTTGACGAAGATTGAACACTTTGGAGGCTCTCTGGGTATTCAATTTTTTCTTTCAAAATTACATTCTGAACACCATCTTTGATTGAATAGCGTAGTTGTACAAGACCAGCATGTTTTCTATTTATGGAGATAATAAACATAAGGAGGAGATTGAAATATGTATACACTATCTTGTTACATTTATTAAAATATGTTTCATCTCTTCACCACGATAGTAGAATTGACTATATGTGAAGTACATATGGTTAAAAGCCTACATTAATATTGCAAAGCTTGGTCCAGTTAAGTGCATCATAATATAGCTAAGTGCAGCATTGCACAGCATAGTAAAGCTTAGTACAACAAGGTCGGGCTTGTAACAGAACAGTAAAAGCAAAATTACAACGCAATACAAGTGCACAAAATAGTAAACGGAGTAGGCAGAGTACAGCATACTGCATAGTACGACAGCATAATTGCATCATGTTTATATGAGCTATTATAAACTATATGTAAATGTTATTAATGTGAAAGATCGAACGGCGTAAAGATGAGGCGTTTATTTCTTCAATTTGTAATTTCTTGCGAGCTTTTGTTTTGTACTCTGCTGCTCCTGAATTACCAGTTGAAAATGTCAAGCATTCACTGTTATAAACTTGCATTTAAAAATGTGGGTTTTTTTTACCCTCACGGTAATGGAATTTAGTCTTCACTCTAATGTTTTTTATATTACTCATCAAGTCTGTAGTATATGGATGACCGACATTTAGTTGTAGTGTTGTGGTCAGTGGTTGCTTATTGGCGTTTGATCGAAGTATTTAGTCACAATATTTAGTCAGTGATAGATCGAGGTGTTGTGCCGATGTTATGACTAAAGTTGATTGCATTAATTTGAATCAAGCGTTGTTTGAGTTTGCAGCTAGCGATGCATGACCAAACGATTCAGTCACAGTATTTAGCCCAGTGTTTAGTCTAGGTATAACCCAATGTTTGGTCATTGTGTTTAGTCCAGTAGTACTCACGTCATCGAGGTAAATCGTTCATATTTCCCTGTCGTTGAGATGATGTCTTTTTCTGACTGACCCGAAGTTCCATTACACATCCCATCACCATATCGTCTCCCTGGGAGAAAGTGATGGAACATTCAAATTATCCAACAACATCACATGACACACCTTGAAAATTTCTTATAACGTGACAAAACACCAATAAAGAACACTCATCAAGATTAAAATATATTAATATTACAAGAGGTGGTGATTTTTCCTTTTTTTTTCGTAATTTCAACTTACTGAAGAACAACTAGCCTCTTATTAATTCAAAACCACCTATGACTTATTACTCTCATTATTTATCATTTAAAATAGGCCTACCGTAGTGTTGACGTTAAAACAGTTCATGGAAAATACTAAAATGTTAATCTATAGTTCTGGACTTTAACTACTGGCGTTCATAGTTGTATTTTGAATATTCAAGTATTCCACTTTTGGTTTATTAGATGAAATTCATAATTTATGCATTTCTGTCAAGCTTTCATAGCGTTAAAATAGAAATTACTCTACCAAGCTCACAGTTATTTTTTAGAGCATTTCAGAAAAATTAAAAAAATGTTCTGTGTCCCCGTTTTTTTTTTCCTACCACCACCAGTCATGCAAGAGACCAAGTGAAATCCACTGGTCAGTAGTAGTTGAGTCTTGTATAAAAACTGAAACTTCATATATCCTTTTGGTACAGCCATGAAATGAGGGCACGTGCATGGACCACCTGATCCACAATCATGTGTAGCAGCCTTTAGTTTTGCCACTCTGGATCCCACAGCTACTACGCCTGGATTATGTACTGGATGAAGATTTTATAGTCATGTATTAAGCTTCTTTACATAGGCTATTTATAAAATAGTCAAAGTTTTGTTAGCTTGTTTACTATTCTGTAGAAGATAAAGGCTTAGTTAACGCGTCTGCGTTTTGTTGAGGAATAGTTATGTTGGTGTGTGTTTTTTTTTCTAGAAGATATTGTTTATGATGATGTCTTTTTAGATCCAAAAAACATATACCCACGTTTCATACTGGATTATATAGCATAGGAGATTTTGGCTGGACAAAAAAAATCAGCTTTTTTTTCAGAAAGAAACAAAAATTAATTTTTTACCACATGATAAAATGTGTTTTCTTGGTGGGTTTTCATGGAAATTCATTTTACCACATGATAAAATGTGTTTTCTGGTCGGTTGCCATGAAAGTCAATTTTACCACATGAAAGTAAAAAGTCTTCCTTCTTGAACGGTTTATATGCAAATTAATTTTACCACATGATAAAATGTGTTTTTCTTGGTCGGTTGCCATGGAAATTAATTTTACCACATGATAAAATGTGTTTTTCTTTCTCTTGTCCAATCTTGAGTCGGTTACCATGGAAAAGGTAATCATCTAGAAAAAAAATAATTTTAAGAAAATATGGTTTATTTTCGATTTTTTTAATAAATGTAAAGACTGGTTTATGTGTATAAATATTGCGCTTCAAACGGGATTAAGGTCAACAATGTTTAAAACATATTCAACGTTTTCAATACAAACTGTCTTAATGACGTTTACATTCATTCTTTAATCCTACAAATAAGTATAAGGATGTGCTTTCTACAAACGGTGAACTTTAAAAATGAGATATTGGTGTGACATAAATGAAACAAAATCATAGTTTTGAGAAAGTCAAATTCGAGATTCAATTCTATTAAATCTGCATGATACCAAAAACCGACTTTCTCATTTTTTTGACTAAAACACAAATGTCATATTGACAACTATAAGTTTCATTGATTTCTTTTCTGTACAGTTTTTTGCAACAGAATTAACAACAAAATAAAAAAGTGCTGTTTTGTCGACCAAAATGGTTGCTTTATTCAATGGCTTCCCCCATTAAGGCTTTCATGCTTTTTCACTGGTGTTTTTATATTTACATCCACTTCTTGAAATCGCACAATGTCTGAAATGATATCCAAATTTTTAAAATATGGGTTTTATAGGTGATTCATTTTTACCCTCTACATTTTACTGCTTGAACTGTTCTTGAAGTTATACAGGGTATGTACATCCAGTTGTTAATCAAATATTTTCTACAGCTATTATTGTTTGTTCATTTATTTCATTTTAAAATACGGTGAATGTACCGCATTAACTTTTTAAATTGATGAAAGTTATAATAATTATAATAACTTTGAACGAATAAAATTTTACATATATGCTTATGACCATATGTGTAGTTAGTATTTATTGCTTAAATCCTTGTCACGTTTACCAGGTATAAAGCTCAGGTAAAAATGTTATTATCCGGGACATCCATCAAAATAATAATAATTTTTGACAGACAGTATGAGTAAAGTGAAAGATGGATGTGGAGGGGGAGGCGGATGAAATCATATAAAAGATAGAACAAAAGTTCTCAACTAGTGGCACTTTACCCTTTTATTCAAAAGTTCTTTAACCAGTAGCACATCCTTTTCATTTCCATGTTCGGGTCAACTCAAGTTTCGAAAATCCCGATCGTTGCAATGGCCCAGTCTTAAATGAGTTACCGCATTAAGACTCTACTGTACCAATAGACTTCTAGTTTCAGAGTCGATGTGTGAGAGAGAGAGGCTTACAGTGTGTACAGATTTTGTCGATATATTGCCATGCTCGACTATCCCTTTAGTTAGGTATCTCCCTGCACCTTCAACATTTAATGTGCCTTAGTGTCTGGTCGTGAACTGGAGATATGCGGCAGACTTGATGCCAACTTTATGCTAATGCGTTCCGTGGCATTTGAAAACATTAAAGAAAAATAAAAATGTTTACTATCAAATATTTTTTTCCAAATAACCACAAAATTATAAAGGTTGATAAAATTATTTTTCTAATCAGTTTAATTTTTTCTCATCTCATACTGTTCCGATAAGGTCATTATTATATATATATTTCTTTTTTCATTTAACAACTAATGCCAAATATAAAGTAACAATTCAGTCCACAAAGAAAATAAAATCATTTGCTACTAGGTAAGACAATATGTCCACTACATATTCTACAGTGTGATAACAATATCAATGTATTTAACACACAATAAACCGCAATACAGTGTGAAAACAATTAGAAATTGCTAGACTCTATCATTGATGACTTCAATCTATTGTCATTGGAGGTGACAACAAGGCCACAAAAAACATACGTACCATTGCTAGAGGAGCAAGTTGTGGACTTATTGGTGGTGCTGAGCTTGTAGTATAAAGAGAAGCATGGTTCGGGTTCGAATCTCAAGGAGGTCAGCCTCGTCTCTAGCTGTCAATACTTACCCGAGTGACGGATTAAGTACCTTTTACGTCATTAGCTATGACTGAATTCGGTGCAGAAATTCCCCCCATACGTATTGCAGATTGATTATCACGGTCAGATTTACATTACAAAAATAGTTCTATGCAAAAAATATCATTAGGCTTGACGTTGTTCTTGTGAGATTTCTAAAGTGCAGAAGAACTGGAAGAAAACGAACGCTTTATCTCTATACTCTACAAGACGCATTTACCTTGTTTGTCTGCATCTGTCCTGTATGTTCCCTTATAACTCAAGATCTAGATAACCAAAAACGTGAAATTTGTTACACATACACATATTCATGGGGAAGGTTATAGGGACAGGTTTCATTACTTATGGATGGGTAGTTTAAATTGTAAATAATTTTTTTTATTTTAGTTATTTTACTATATTAAAGTAATCTCACGGCGCCATAAATAAAATTCCTCTGTGACGTCATTTCCCAATGATCGAATAGAACTTGCGCGCTGGTGCTGTATTGTGCCTTTGTGCTGCAAAAAATTGTTGATGATTTTTCATGCTTCCCTATTTGTACAGCTTGAGGAAGGTAAAGGAATGAAGAAGGATTTTAGAAGAAGTGTGAAGCCATAATAATAAGTATTTATATATATATATATATATATATATATATATATATATATATATATATATATATAAGAGAGAGAGAGGGCGAGGGAGGGGGCAGGGAGGGAGGGGGAGGGTGGGGAGGGAGGGAGATAAGAGAGGAGAGAGGGGGATGGAGGGGGGAGGGAAAACAGGAACAAGAAAGGGGCGGGAGGGAGGGAGAGAGGAGGTAGGAGGGGATGTACAGGAGAGAGAAGGAGGGGGAGAGAGGGAGATGGAGAGGGAGGGAGAGAGAAAGGGAGGGAGAGAGGGGTTAGGGAGGGAGAGAGAGGAAGGGAAGGAGAGAGGAAGGAGGAAGGGGGGAGAGGGGGGAGGGAGAGAGGAAGGAGGGAAGAGGGAGAGAGGATAGGGAGAAGAAATGGGAGAGGGGAGAGAAGGAGGGGGGAGAGTGGAGATGGGAGAGAGAGGGTGGGAGGGAGGAGGAGGAGGACCGGAGGAGAGATGGACCGGAGGGAGAGAGGGGAGAAATGGGGGAGGGAGAAAGGGAGGGGGGAGAGGGAGGAAAGGGAGAGGTGGAGGGAGAGGAGGAAGGGAGAGAGGAAGGGAGAGAGGGGAGGGAGAAAACAGATGGTAAACAGAAAATACCATTTAAACTGAGCAAGCAAAGTATACACCAACTCAGTACAATAGAAGCTTTAATTTTTATTAATAATTTTAAAATAGTGTCAATTTTTATATTAAAAATGGCGATGAACGCGATGGCTTATATTACTACCTGAGTTAAATCTAGTACTACAAAATTGATGGCCATTGACTACACGTCAAAAATGATGGCATGTCGCGAGTTTCGTAGTTGCGGCATAATGTATGTGGTGTTTATATACCAAAACCACTTTATGTAAATGTGGAAGTTTTGTTGCAATCGAATTATCACATGTTGTTGTTTTTTTTTTTGTTTGTTTGTTTTTTTTTTGGGGGGGGGGGGGTTGTAGAATGTAGGTAAATTGAGATTAATTGTAGAAATTGTACGAAGGATAATTGCATTACTGTTAAACAAAAAAACAAGAAAGTAAAGACATTACGTAAAAGTAAGAAATAAATAAGAGTAAAAAGCTTGTGTTTGTTTGAGATTTTATTGAAGATTTATTATTACAATCGTTCGATAGTAATATGAGAAACATAGCCGTTCTAAACAAAGAAAATCAAATTTATATGGGAAAAAATATATAATTAGATGTTTTTGACTAATTTAAAAAAAAATAAAGAATTCCAAAAAAGGAATTTTAATTTTCATTAATATTATTATTATTGATCACAAGCTTTTACTTTATTTGCATTTAGGTTTGTTGAAAGTATGAAAGCTACATACTTTTTATCTTTACTTCTATTAAAGAAATTCATTTCCATTCACAAAAACTATAAAACTGAATGATGACAGTAAACATTTTGAATATACAACCATAAAAGAAAAAAAGAAAAAATGATTTCTTACAATGAAGAATTGTCTCTAATAAGCATATTATAGCGTACAGTAAAGCAATATAGTAAAATGCTGTCAGCTACAAAATTTTGGTAAACTTTTATCCATAATTTTTATATTGAAAGCATCCATCAAATTATTAAATAACTGCTTTTCAATAGAAATATTACAAAAAAAAAATTAAAGCCTACATAGCAAATATCAAACAAAAATACATAGAAAATGTACATTTTTTTCAATTTAATAATATCTCTACACCAACAGTTTAAAAATACATTTGATATGACGACTGAAGCAATTGATTTTTCGTCAACCACCTGTGATGAAGAGAAGCCTGTGTTGCTGACTCCTCAAGTTCTATACATGTTACGTGTTGTGGTTGACGCCGCAACCCCTTCATCCTCTGTTGATCATCCTTCGGTAAGCATGGGGATTGTGGACATTCCAGTGGCCGGGCGGTGATGCAGGGCGCCACCTGCAGGGCCCAGCGTGAGTATCGGATGATGTAACCATTATTAGAAACAAAGCTTTCACTGTACAACGGTGGCTTTTCATGAAAGATGACAAAGAGAAATAATTATAGTAAACATGTTTATTGAGTAGTAAGTGAAAAACCATGTGGATTTGACATGTACCAATTAGGCAAAATGTTGTTGGATATCTGCTCAGTACTTCAGGATGGATTCACTATTTTCTTTTTTTTTCGAAATATTAAAGCCAGTTTTTATTTTGTTTATTTTTTTTAATTCATTTGTTTCGTAAACATTGTCCAATTTCCTACAGAGATTTTTAGTGCGTTTTTATAGTCGAACAATGTTGTTCACATCTCTTTTAATCAGTTAGGCATGATTGATTGTCTGAGTTCAAGTGTCCCGTGGTTGAGGCTTATCGCATGGTCAGTGTCGAGGCTCGAAATTGTGGGGTCGAATGAAGGAGGTTAGATTATCTTGGGTCGAACTGTCCAAACACCTAATTTTACCAGTGTATGAGTGTCATATGAAGTCGCGTTATATTCGTGTAAAGATTAGGGAGAATAAGTTCTTTCAAGGGTAACATTAATGTCTTCTATATTATTGCAACAAAACATGAAAAATCAACCAAGGTAATAAAAGCTCACAATGATCTCCCTAAAGTGATACATATATATCTGTTTTTTTTTTTATGAAACTACCTTTCGCCCTTCGGGGCATCTATTTTATATTATTGTTTAATTTACATTACGATGAAATAAAGATTTGTAACAACCAAAACAGTTGGTAAATTACAACATGGTGTCTATGTATAAAGAGTATACTTATTTAGTTGCTAATTCAATAAATAAACTGGTAAATATATATACAATGGTTTTGGTTTTAACCGGCTACTCCCATCCGTTGTGGCCAGGATTTATTATTTTTTTTTCGGGGGGCTGTGCGAAAAGTTGGGGAGGGCTGTGCGGAGGTTTTATCTAAGAAAAAATTGGAACAAATGATAAAGTTTATATTTTATATTACGGTTTTGATTTTTAAAAATTAATTGGGGGGGGGGGGGGGCCGGGAGGCTGCGCCCCTCTATAAGCTACCAATTTATGACTCCGCATAACATTTCCCATTGAATATACAGTCTATACAGCCATGTTTACCATTAGTTGGGGTGTGCTTCTCCCAATTATGAAAATCAATTTTAATACGGGTATTATATTTTCTCGTAAGCGTGGTAAATTGTGTGGTGTGTCTAAAACGAAATCTTAAACAATTGACCTCAGTACTCACGGTGACCTCATGTGCTCTCATTGACATCTTTTATTGTCTCATTGAAGCGCCGCGGTTCTCATTGACCTCATGCATTATGACCATAGTGTCACTTCTCCTATCTGATATGACTTGCACAAACGAAGTAATATTTCCCGAAGGCGCCATGTTGGCTGGTTTTCGACTGAATTACTTACGACAGCTTATCTTTGAGGCTGTTGTTATTATTGGTGCAGATACCGCCACCCCTGTGAACAAGTAAGATCAGGTGACCAAACGTTCTAATGGTCATGGTATAATTGTAACTATGATTAAAAATATAACTTTTGCCAAACTCAGTGAATCAACGTGCGATGCATCTCCAATAAGCAGATATTGTTAGGAGTGAAAGATACCGTGTCCATAAAGATTATTTACCCGACGACCCTGATGAAGAAAACCTTTGATATTGCCATTGCCGAATACTGCAGAAACTGTTTGACCTGAAAAAGACGTAAATAATGGAGATATTGGAATGATAACTGTGTTCACTAATGAAGAGAATGTAATATATATATATATATATATATATATATATATATATATATATATATGTAAATATCATAATAAAGTGTTGATTAAATAAATCTAATTTATCATTAAAAGAAAAATACTATACAATGATACGTAGATGGATGTACAGGATCAGATGAGTGAGAGTGAAGGATGGTTGAAAGATGTTGAATCATGAATAAATGGATATAACTGATGATGGTATGTGTGTGTATGTATATAGATGATATTATAATGGTCGTTGAGAACAGCCTGGATGAATTGACTGATTTGATGGTATGAATGAATAGTTGAATATATGGATGGTGGATTGATTGGCAATTATAGTTGAAGAAGTGGTGGAATGGATGGGTATCTGTATGGACAATTACGTTAATGTGGATGGATGGAGAAGCGAAACAAATAGAAGTGAAAAAGGTTTAATATTGAAGTTTTTTAGTTATTATTTTAGAAAAGAAGACTGCTGTTTTTAGAGTTATTTTAACAAGTTTTTATTATTTTGCTATTATTCGTTTACAATAGGTTGTATTTTAACAAATAACACTGATGATGGGCAATACTACAAAAGTGTATTGAAGCTATTATTATAAACTACCTTTTAAAAAGTGATTCTGCGCTATCGATTAGCTAACTTTTTATCAAAAAGAGTAACGCAACTATTTTATTTTTTAGTTTAGCTTTTTTAGACCAACTTTTTAATTTAAGTGAATTTAAACAAACTATTTTTTTTGATAAAAATTTTAAAGTTTCATCAACAAAATAATGTAAAATGAATGAAAATAATAATATGTCCAAATTAATCATTTTTATAATGTTAACATTTTCAAAAGATTTATAACAATAACAACTTTTAACAAACTAGTTTTTTTATTTAAATCTAAGAAAAACTGATTTATCAAAAAAACATCGGACATTTTACACCTTCTAGATATTAAATTTGGATACGCAACCACTAAAAGTCGTTCAACGGCTAGACTATGATGTTGCATTGTATCTACAAAATGCAGCAGCCAATCCTGGATATGAAAGCAATGAAGAATTTACACTGCAGGAAGGATTTCTTAAATAAGTTTTGACTTCACTGACTGTGTTCGTCTTATTTTTTCGTGTCGATCTTCTTGCATATGGCTTCTCTAAATCGTCTTGTACATCTGTTGACCTTAGTGCATGTGTTCCACCTTGAGCTTCATTACGCTCTAGTTCGGAAGTTGCCATGTGCTTATACAGTCTGTATGATGGTTCTTTTCTTTCAGAATCTCTCATTTGGGTCTCGATAATTTAATTTGATCTTTGGTAGGAGTATCGTTTGCAAATTCTGTTAATCCATCAGATTTTAACTTCTGCATTGTGTTTCTAAACCATTTATAAACACAGCAAATTAGTAACATTAATTTTTTCTGCTGCTTTTCAACAAGCATATAACACCCTTAATAGTTGGAATAACGCCAATAAAACTGTCATTTCATATATCCATTGCATTGCCACTGTTCTGCTCTCTTCTGCTTCCAAAAAGATCATTTCATCTTCGCAATTGTTCTAAAGCATTTTGTGTTGACGCTGACGAACTTTTTCAATTCCAATTTCAACAATACGTTGCACGGTAGCTCAAACTCCAACGTGTACAGGTTGGGTTCAGAAATATTACATAACTTCCTCTTCTGCAATATCAGCATATTTTTGCTGTGATGCACATCATTAGAAGTAGCTAGCACTTCTCATTGCTGCATCATACATTTTTTAATATTTTCTCGAGCTTTAAAGCTATCAACTGCTACTACAAGGTTAAGAGTGTGGTTGGCACATCTCTTGTGTTGTAATTTAATTTAAAACAATTTGAGTAACTCATCTTCATCTTTATCAAGTCATTATAAACCTCTTGAATGAATAAGTGAAGATACGTCAATATCAACATTGTTTTCCTCAGCAACAGTTTGTGAGATTTCATAAATCGATATATTTCAATACGATGATTAATGCTTTTGTATCATATTTGAAGCGTATCAGTAATTAAGTTTACAACTTTCTCGGTATTACTAGTTCATTTCAATATGCCCACTACCTTTTGTGCAATTCTTGCTTCCTGTGTGTTTATTTTTAAACGTCGATACAAGTATTGTTCTGCGACACTCTCTAAGTTTTTTGGATTAACATAATGAACTGTCATACTTAAGAAAGCTTTAGTTATGGCTGCATGAAATGTCAATTTTTTTAATTCGTGGATCAAATATTTTTTTGTTCTTCATAGAGTTCTGTAACTCTTCTAGCAAGCGTACGTCTACTAGGCAAACATATCCATAGGACTATTTTCCAATTATTAAATCCGCTGCGCTCTACAGTAGCTAAGGCATCATATGTTTGAACAACATTGATATTAAGACTGATTGAAAATTTGTTCTTTTAGTTTAAGGTGTGAAAATTTGTTCATTAAGTCGTATTTTTGAAATCAAAACAAGTCATTGTAAAATCTGATACGTCATGAAAAAAAAACACTCATTTCATAACAATTGCGGTTGTGGTGCACCGGTTGATCGAAACAACATACTAAAGTTTAGAAGAAATACGTTAAATAAAAAATTTTATAAATAAGAAAAGGCCAAAAAGACAAAAATGTTCTCTTGTGATAATTAGAAAATTTTCAGAAAATATAAATAAAATGAAAGGAAATATTTTGAATTTACAATATTTTAGTTAAACTTTTTAATTCTCTTTAAATAAAAATGTGATTAAACTGATGATTTAACTAATTTTTTTAAAAAAGTTAAACTTTCTACTAACTGTTTAAAAAAAGAATTGTAAAAGTTAGTTACATTTTAATTCCCAAATTTTGTAGCTTTTGCTTATACTGTTCTTACACAACTCCGCTTTCAATTTGTTCCCCTGGCTATTGTGCTTTTAGATCATTTAGCCCCTTATACGGGAAGGCGACTGCTGTGGCGCCGAATCCGGTTCGGCATCATCGACTGACAAACGCCATCAGGCGCCCCAGCGCTAAACCCATG
Source organism: Bulinus truncatus (assembly GCA_021962125.1). Lineage (NCBI taxonomy): Eukaryota > Metazoa > Mollusca > Gastropoda > Planorbidae > Bulinus > Bulinus truncatus. The sequence continues at coordinate 11,230 of JAGDYQ010000114.1, read as the reverse complement.
TCAGGTGTGAAGCTAAAACAAACCAACAGGCGACATCCAACCTGTTTTAAAAAAATGAGTGGAATCTGCCTGATCAGAGTACTCACTAACTAAATACGTTTCAGCCTGTGTGGATACTTTATCATAAAAATAAACTTTCATTTCAAATCAAAAAAAAAAAATACTACAAAAAGATAAGTTTTATCAATAGTTTAACGATAGAGGCCCTTCTAATGCATAGATTAAATATAGACGACCGCCTAGGATCCCACTTTTACTCTCACACAACAAACAGCCCCTTGCCCATTATGTTTATATGAAAGTTCATGCATTGCGAAATATTATATCTGGTTGCATGTATTGCACATATTGTGTACATGATTTTAAAGTAATCATGAAACAATAGACATACTCATGATTAAAGAAAAATTAAGTAACACCTAACATGGATATATTGACTATTGTATTATTGGACACATCAGGGCCTCGCGAAGGTATTGAAACATTTCGAAGGATCCTATCGTTATGAAAGGCTATGACTTACGATAATGACGGGCGAGGGTAGCATGGCATATGGGCTTATAGCCTTATTATACTGAAGAGCTATTAGATAATGACGTCATGGTGAGGCACGATATGGGTTTTTAACCTTATTATATTTGAAGGGCTATTTGATAATGACAGGAGGCAATAGTGACACACAGATATGGGCTTCAACCTTATTATATAAGATTTGCTATTTGATAACAATAGGTAATTGTATAGCCCACGCGGTATAGCTTTCAGCCTTAGCTATATATGAAGGGCTATTATTTGATATTGAACAGGTAATAGGTGACCCAGTATGAGGCTGGCCTTATTACTCAAGGCTATTTGATAATGATGGAATAATAGTGACACTGATATAAGGCTTTTTTAGCAAAGCCTTACAAGACAAGCTATGTTGTGTTCAATGTAATGTAACATTAAGCAATCATAAATGAAACGATTCATTGGCTTTAGTCAGGAGTAGACGAAGTTGGAGAATACTTTGACAGATTAACTATTGCTGAATTGTTAACTTTTAAGTAGAAATGAGGAGGACTAATGGATGAAAACATTTTTTTGTTCATGAATTTGCCCAGCCTTTGCTAAAGTCCAGCATCCCTTCTTTCCCCACCCCCACCAAATCCCCACAATCACACCCACTCAAACATCAGTCTCACACACTGGAGTATAGACAGGAAACAAACTGTCATCCATGCTGTTTGACAGGTGAATGATGAAACTCACGGTGATTGACAGTTTTAAATGAATAGGCTAAATCTACTTTAAAAAGAATTTGATGCATAATAATCAAATTTAAAACTGTTTAAAAAATGAAAAAGATCTCTAAATTGACAGCCTCATTTTTTTGCTTTTATTGAAGGGGTTTTGATGTGATTATAAAAATACCTTTACCTAGCGTCAAAGAAAAATATTTAAATTTTATACTATACGTGATATTTAAACAAGTATATGTAACCTGTGCAAATAACCAAATAACGGTAACATACCCTGTCAGCCCTAATTTATCATTTAAGATTTAAAAAATTATACTGGAAGCCTAGATGAGTCAGCTAAAAAAATTGGAATACACTCATATTTTTTATAAATAAATAAATTCTTAGATTGTCTTTTCTAAATCAATATCCGTTTTCATCATCACTATAAGGTGACTTTTTCTGTTGACTTTCTCTTTTTTTTCTTCAAAACACTCACCCAATTTTCATGGTGAATGGCAGGTATATTCATTTTCATTTAGATTTTACTTTATTGTCTAGGCAAAGAATCAGCTGGTCATGTCATGAACAGCTCAGGCAGACTAACATTAGCCTCCCACGGAATGTGACAGTGGGTAAAGTGGTTGATCAGTAGCTGGATACTTGGGATGATGGATGGATGGATGGATGGATGGATAGGTTGATGGATGGTGGAAATGAGCCAGATATTCTTATGCTGCAAGTGCTTCTTATAATAAATTCCCCCCTCCACACAAAAATTCTTAGATTCAGGAACTTTCCTTCTTGTTTGTTTGACGCAATTAAATGCTGGCAGACAGATTGGCTTTGTCGGTAGGGGCCCTCACAGCACCATGATTGCTCTAGATGGTGCTTTGTCAGTAGGAGGGCCCATATCTGACTTTACTACTCAGTTATCTGGCTCATTGGCACTTCCTCTCACCTTAGTGATATTCCTCAGATAGACCTCACTCTGATCTACCACTGGGTATAGATCTAATCAGTAGCCTTAGATGCCTCCATGGATTCTGGCTGCACCAAGTGTGCTGTCTCTAGTGTCTGCAGATATATTATTTACCATAGGCAAGAACATTCTTTTGGCCCACTTGAAGGCCTGAGCAGAGACACGAGGAATAAGTCATTTTCCGTGGGGGACCTCTTTGCTGGCATAGAAGTAGCCTGATTTGAACACCATCTGCTGACTCTAACAATATCTTGCCAACAAGGACGTCAGTGGTTGATAAAACTAGAGCTGTTGTTCAAGTTTAAAAATTGATCGAAATTAACGCATGATTAAAAATTTTAATCGCAAATTAACGCACAAAATACACGTCATTTCTATCTATAATTGCGCTTTTCCTTCATAAAATAACGTATAGCCAGAAAGTACTTGCTCACTTGTCATACGTTTCTTACGTTTTTTTATTCCCACCTTTCCCATCCTGTTAGATTTTAGACACACTTAGCAAGCCCTCTCCACACAAGATGACGTTACTTATAGCTTACCCAACCACCGTACCCCCTCTGGCTCATTTTTCCAAATCATGGCACCAGTCAATCAAACTAGGGCACGCTACTGCAGATGTTGACTAATGGTATCATTGAGGTCATAATTAGAATTAATGACACTCCTATTGTTTTTAAAGCCGTGTGGCTATATGATTTTATGTCAACGTGTTCGGGGTATTTTTTCCCTTTTTCTTTTTCGTCTTGTCTGATCTAGTTATATATCAGTTTATGAAAATTTGGTTAATTACTGATTACTGAAATGACAACATTTGGCTGAAATTTAACGCATTTGATGTGCGTTAAAAATGTAGTCGCATATTTTTTACGCATTAATTACGCTTTAATTACAGTTAAAAAAACAAACGCCTATATAAAATATTAGAATTTTGCTCAGTATACAATAATTCTGAAAAATGCAACCACTGTCTGGTGTACAGTCCTGGTATTTGATTGACAGGTGTCATGTATATTAAACTATTAAAGCGATAAAAAAATTAATATTCTTTAGTGAATGAAATTTTTCTCTTTTTACATCGACCGGGGAATAGAGCAGGAAGTTTGCCCCCATAAATGGGGCTATCAGCTGAAATACATCTTCATTTATATTACAAGTATGGGGATTTTGTCGAGCACCTGAAATTGAGTGTGTGCGGATTGCGACAGGGTAGAGTTATTAAAGATCTATAATAAATGAACAAACCTATAAACTTCAATTGTTGAGTGAAATACTGTTATCGATTACTTGAACATTAAATTATTTTTGGTCAAATTAACGTTGAACCTAGTGCGTGTAAATTTTTATCATAAAAGTTTTTTGACGCGTTCATCGTAAATTAACGCAGTTTAATCAACAGCCCTATTAAAAACGCAATCATTATTAACGCATGATACGTTGATGTATTTACGGAAGTACGTACTAGTTTTTCTTTTTAATCTCATGTATGAAGCTCATCTACGATTGAAAAATAGACTTAAATGAAAAAGAAACTATCTATTACATATTTTTTTTAAACTTGGCATTTTTTATTTCAATATAGTACGAAAAAGTGTATTAAAGGATGATAGTAATATGATTCTGTTTGAGTTGATTAATAAACATGTGTCTATGTGCCATAAAGAAATATTTTTTCAACTTCTTCAAAACACGAAGTATGGGTTTCCCATTATCGTCTCTATATTGTTTTCCCTCTTCAAAAAAAAACAACTTGTGAAATTCAGTAGAGCCACATTCACATCAATTTATATAATTTTCATTTTTAATTATATATACATATATATATGTATATCATTCTTTCGCATACTCAGTTTACTACTTTCCTTGTGTCAGGTGCTCTTCTGCTCCATGAGAATAGACTCTAACTGTGTGATGGGTGTCATCAGTTTTGATGACACTAATGACCCGTCAAAGGCTACACACGTATACAAGTTCAGCAGGTATTACCACTCCCCCCCGCCCCGACCCCCATCGCCTTTCACGGTCTCGCGGGTTTTCATTCAATCGGATATTCTGTTTTCTATGTAATTATACTAATACCAATCAGAGCCATGTCACGTGACTCTCATGTCATGTGCTCCTAAGGCGATCGAATAAAAAATAAATGTTTCATACTTCATCATTCCTCTGGCACATCTGAATGATAAAGTAAGAAAAAAGATTACAATAACAGACTAAAACAATAATAAGGAGATTGGAAGAATTAAGAAATAATTACATTGATAAACAAAATCAGAGAAATAAAAATTGGTATCGATCGATGACTTGTTGATTTAAATTACATAATGTACGTGAAGACAACATCCTGTACTGTTTACAAATAATTTTAAAAATCATTAATTAATATTCATAGGTTTATCTAGCACATCTAAGTGTTTTATTTAGTCCTTACTGAAATATCTTGTAAGAAATTTTCAAATTATAAAGATTACTTTATATCGATTTTACTTTGTCGTTTTAACTAACATGTCATTCTATAGTTCATACTGAATGTTAAGAGTATTAACCTCAAAAGTGTCAGCTATTGAGAAACACTACAGATTAACTATGCAATATATATATTTATTTTATAAAACATGTCAATTTATATTTTAGTATGCCTACTGAATTTTGTTGGTATTAAATAAAGCGTATAATAAAAGTTAGTTAAATGCAATTAAATCAGGAATATTATATGAATGCTGCCTCTGCCTGGTAATCTCGTCTTTCAAATTCAAATAATGCAGCCATATTTCAAAAAAACATAAGAAGACTGTCAATCCATTATGTATTAATTCGATTGTCTGATAATTTTATTCAATTACCGGTGTGACAGTAGTAGAGGCGCTCGAATGACAGTAAGATGGTCCTGGTTTGATCCCGGTGATCAGGCACGCCAAGAGGGGGGGGCCGGCGGGGGTCGTACCAGGGGGCCCGTAAAGGGGGCCCGGCCGCCCCGACCATGTCAATTTTTTCACGATTCATTTCATTTGTCTCAGGGGCCCGCAGTGATATCACCTGGATCCAATGTTAAGCTCTCGGCGCCCCTGACGGTGAGTACTGGTATTTGTCTCGGGTATGATCAATGTCCGTAAGTCCACCCTGGAAATCGGTAGGCCTACCTGGCATTTGTTGGGGTAACTCCATGGGCATTGCTGACTGCTCATTATTTATGTCAACAAATGCTGGCGATTTTAACCTCCCTTTCACTATTTGTCATAACTTATCAGAAACTTCAAGATCCTAATAAAATTACGTCAACATTTGATTACACAAAAAAAAAAGGAAATTGGCTTCAAAATGTTTATGTGGCAAAATTAGTAGGAATATAGTTAGTTTAATCAAAATACTGAATGCCAAATCGAGTGTTACTTACAGGACTACAAACGCTGCTTAATATTCTATGTGTGTAAATAATTATATTAGTACTTTTTTTAAAAGTAACATTGTTGACGTCAACTTTTCTTGACCTCCCACTTGTCAACAATTATAAAAAAATTTTCTGACCCCCCCTCCCCTATTACTGTTGACGTAATTAATGGACAGCCCCTTAGATGATTTGGCTACCGTCAACAGAAGACTACTTCAACTGACCCCCCCAAGAGGTCTGTATAGGCTTTATATGTTTATCTCCAAATGGTTTCCTTTAAAAAAACTCTTTATTAAACCACCTGTTCACAAAAATAGGATTCTGATAATTAACTTCAGCGCTTTACCTAGCCCTGTGGCGTGAAAATTCTACAGCAGGGGCCAGACGCGATACAACAGGGGCCAGGCACTAGCAGGGAGGGCCCGGGTAATACCTTTCTTTAAAAGTGGAACAAAATTAGCAGAGGGGGAGTAAGACAAAACAGGGGGCGGTTTCTTTCCCACGCCGCTACGGGCCTGGCCTTACCATAGTCATTTACCCCACTGCCCACTGTTGAGATATTTATCGCAAGAATGTGCACTTTTCGTAGTTGAATCCTGCAGGAAAATTTTGTTAGAACTTGGCATGCTACTTATCAAACTTTTTTAAACAATTTTTGTATCCGTTATTGTAATTTAATTTTATACCTGAGTTAATTCATGCTAATAATAAAGTTTGGCTTATTAAAATGTTTGTATGTCTATAATTGTTATTTGTAAGACCATATTATATTATTCTATAAGTGGCATAACGGATGCCTTTTTTTTAACTTTTCATTTACAATTTTCTATCCCCACTAAACCTCAACATTCAAAGCCTAAAAAGTTACATAGTACTCATTGACACACACAACATCGACATTGCCTTTTTCATTCATTCACAGCTGGTGGTCTGTGCTGCTGACCTTACTGTAAAGTTAATGAGTGCTCATTTTTAAAAAAAAATATTATTCAAATTAGACAAATGTGCTATTTCGCACTATTTCACTCAGTTTAGAGATTTGGGGGGAGGGGTAGGGGTCCTCTTGGTGACATATTTTTTGTTCATTCTAGATATCAGCTTAGCTGATACATTAGTTTGCTACAGACCCCGTGCGGAGAAGGGTAGGTAATATTTACATTTTGTTCAAACAGTTTGGTTGTTGGCGATGTAGTCAGTAATTTTTGTTAGGAGTGGACATGCCATTGATATAATAATAATAATGGTGGTGGTGCTGTTGGTACCCCTAGAGGCGACAGCAGACCGAACCACCACCAGCGTCACTGCCCCTTTCATTTCCAGCCCACCCCCGCCCCTTATCCGCTCTGGGGTTTGGTTTTATTATTACTTATCCTAATTGTAACAAAAAAACTGGTGAGTTTAATCACCTATTGCTGTATACATGTATATATTACATGGTACACACACACACACATATATATATATATATATATATATATATATATATATATATATATATATACTGTATCGTGTACCGTTGGACATATTAGACATGAGCATTGCATAACTAGCTTAGAGCCAAAGAAGTGGATGAAAGGACAGAAGAAAGAAAAAAAAATGAAAAAGAAGGAAATAAAAAAACTAAACAAAAGATAAAGAAACCAAAGAACTCGCTAACAGACTAAAACAAAAGTAAACGGAGATTCAGAAGAATTAAGTAATTTACATTGATATTTAAAATCGAAATAGTAGTATCAATCGATGACTTATTGATTTGCCAGTACACAATGTGCATTGAAGACAACATCCTGCTGTTTACAAATAGTTTTAAAATCAATTTCTAATATTCCTAGTTCCAAGTATCAAAAGGTTTTGTAGCAAATCAATGGTGATAATCTGTTTCTCAAAAATCCCATAAATAGGTTTCATATTCATAGTCGACAACAGGGCCCTATCATCTTCCTCACGAACCATTTATACATTATACTTAATGGTTCCTGTTGTAGTATCACCAATACAAGCTAATTCGTTCTTGCCAAATGACAACCCAAACCTCAAACCTTCTAGGATCATTTTTTCTAAGAACCATTTCTACACCTTCCTAGGGTGGGTACCGCCTATGAACAACTAAGCCTCACACCTTGCTTCTGGGGATGGTGCGCCTATGTTTCTTTAAACCTCCACTTCCCTGGATAGGCTGCCGCCTAATATAACCCAAACCTCACGCTTTCACAGGATAGTGCCGCCTATGAACAACTGACCACACTGTCCCGGATGGTGCCGCTATCGACAACCCCCGAAACCCTCACTGTCCTAGGAGGGCTTTGTGACTAACGGTCCCAGCGTGCTTTAAAACACATTGGCTATTTTATGTTTCGGCCCTTAACAATGATATTTTTGTATTGGCAACTTTGTAATCTAGCACGCTCTCCCAATAACATTGCAATAAAAAACTCATATTGTATGTTTTATAGCGATTCTATATTATTTCAAAAACAACAAAAATCAGGCAGTTCAAAATTAAAAAAACTCGATAGAGTCTTAAATTCATTTTTAAAAGACTGGATTTCAGAAAAGATGTTCGAAGTTGGAGTTTTTTTTTACCCAGTATTCAGAAAACATAGTTCAAAATGATTCCTTTAAGCAGGGGCGTGTGCGTCAAACTATTTTTTGTATCTTCTGTATCGGACGGTAACGGCTACACATACATGCAGTCTCTCGTTGCTCAATTTCGATACAGCTGAGGTTTGCAGCAGAAATCTTCATCGTTCGCCGCACGCTCTCGGTCGGGACGTACCTCCAGGAGAACCGGGACCACCGGCTAGGGCGTAGGCCAAGGAGAGGTCCTTGGTGCAGGTCGTCCGCTCGGATGTACTTTCGGGGTGAGGCAGCAGACCACCGCCTGGCACGACTTGCTGGTCTGGTGATCTGGCTCTGCGGTGACTCCATCACCGTGTTGGAGCGAGACAGCGCAGAAAGTGAGCGCTGGGTACGCCCTGCCTCCTCCGCCGTACGGCAGGTCGGTCGCCATGAGATATCGCGGCTTATTGTGGCCGGCCTACCTGAGGATGCATGATTTCGTGCACATTGGTCCGGGCGTCACTGGTGCTGAGATGAAGACGTGGGGTACTGTCGCTGGCTCTGACTAGTGGACGGTGCCTGAACTTGAAGAAGAAAAAAATGGGGTTGCTACGTAATAATTTATGGCTGACATTGTGAGCCCTGACAAAAACTTTTTGGGACATGGGTTACATTGGGTTCTTTGGTGGCGATGCGTGACTAAGAAAGCACAAATTCGGCCAGAGGCCGGGACAAGGGCAGATGGATGGGTGTGTGTATGAACGAATTATAATTTAACCACTTTATAACAAACGTGCTGGCGAATCGAGCGGCCTAATTGGGTCGAACTTGGATCGCGGGTCATAGTTTGTCCGTGTTTGGTTGAGTAAACTTGGCTACTGTGGTGAAATTGTTAGGAGATATTGTTTTGTTGTAAAAGGGATCATTACGATAATAAAATGTGTTTTCGGTTAACAACAGTACCGATGCATGCATGTAAAATGTAAACAACCATTTAGTGTAAATGACATCATGGAACTAGGAGTCAGAGTGTGTGGTCAGGTGCCACGCCGAGAGGAGGGGCAGGGGCAAATGCCCAGGAGCATGCCCGAGTTTTAGGGGCCCGGACTGAGCTGGCCAATCAGCACCACAATATTTTATTATCAGCACAGGAGCCTGTGTTGGCTGCCCGGAGGCGAAAATTTCTGTCGGTGAGCCTGGGCAATAGTATTATACAGTGCAACTGGGGGCAGAGGGAATGGGAGTATGCAGATTATATATTATATTAATAATCACACATATATTTTTAAACACCATACATGAATTAAAATAATGCAAAATGCAATATCGGAGCACTTTATTGGGGGGTGGGGGGAGCGGGCAGCTCTGCATGCCTTGTGGAGACGGACCACCTTCCAGGCCAAGATGGAACAGAATCATGGGCCAGGCACCAGGGAAGGACAACCGGTTATGTTCAGGAGGTCCCACCACGAGAACCGTTCGATGGAATGTAATATAAATAGGTGTCCTCTGGGCCAGCAGAGCTAGGTTGTGCAATCCTAGTACAAGCTGATCTCCTGTACTAAGCCCCCATCCTGTGGTGGTGTGGATGACATATGAAAATACTCAAGGGGAGGGGGACTTGAGTTCAGCCCCTGGGTTGCGAATTCTGAAAGAGGAGGGGAGGGGGGATACTGGATGCGCCCAGCTAAGTGAATGTTTAGGGGGGGGGTTGAGGCCTTATTTCCCACAAACCTTTCAACATGCCCAATGGAATAGCTCAAAGAAATTATTTTAGCTAGATACTATGTGGCCAAGGCATATCCGCGTATTTAAAGTCAGCATACGGTAATGCGTCAGGTGAGATCACATAATGAAGTTCAAGTATCCACGGATACGCCTGTCAGCATCGAAGAAATGATTTCTGTGCTTTTATGAAAAAAAAAAAAGTTACTGCTCTACATGCTATTCACTGCTGAATACACTATGTTGTATGAGCAACTGTACACTGCTTTTTACTGCGCGCGCACAGCTGTGTAAGCTGTTATGTTCTGCTGTAAACATTTATATATTGTGGTACAAATAAATAAATATATATATATATATATATATATATATAATTTGTAAACATTGATATATATATATATATACATATATATATATATATATATATATATATATACTTCAATACAATGTTGTTCTATCAATAATGATGAGATTTGGGTTTTTCTGTAAACTTCCGTAAGTTCCATTTTTAAAAAGTTATGGTTCTCATTCTTGTTGATTGATGTCAGAAAATTGAGTCTCATATTCGATTATGGATACGGTGAGGACATAGTACAGTCATTATTCAAACTCTTTTGAATTTGATGTTGAGTAGGAATACGTAAGCAAATGAGGACATGGTAGGATTTAAGCAATTTACTTGAATCAGTTTCGAGAAAACTTATGCGGGAAGACTTTGTTAGTATACCTCTGGTAAAGCACATCCATTTTATATACACAAATGTGAATGATTGCAGGTGGTTAGAGGCCGCAAAACACTATTTTTAGCTTCTCTTGAAAGAGTTAGAATTATGTCTTTAAAGGCATTGATTGCTCTAAAACTATTGGTTTATATAAAAAGTAAAGTTCCACCCAAGCCCCTAACTGGCCATCGGGGCAAATGAAGTGTAGAATACATCTTCTTTCTATAACCTCAAGCATCCTGAAGGGGGTTGTGTGGCTAGCACAATACTTAGCGTCTTTACTACAACTTAAGACAGTACCCATTTCAAGCTGGGTGGACATGTGGGACAGAGCTTTGAAACAAATTTTACCTGGAAAAGCTCCTGGTACTCACGAGGATCGACCGAGAACTCGGGTTGACAGTCAAAGTATCTACATTTCAGCCATCATCCACTATTGGTTTATATGCATTTATATATTCAAATATTTTTTAATGAAATTCTAAAAAAAAACTAACTCAGGAAATACAAAGAAATACATAATACATTTTAGAAAAAAAAAAAATTTTTTTTCGTGTGTTTTTTTAAAAAATGTTTTTAAAAAGAAAAGTGTGTGTTTGAAAATAATTTAGAGAAAAAATGCAGTGATACAATT
>JAGDYQ010000117.1:3048908-3151378 GCA_021962125.1 Bulinus truncatus | reverse complement strand
TGTTTATTAAAAAAAAAACGTTAGTTTTAATTTGATTTACACATTTTTTACATTTAATCAGGGATCTTCTGGACAAAGAGGTTTACCTGGCCGATCTGGTGAAAGTGGACCCGCTGGACGCCCTGGCAATCCAGTAAGAAGTCATATTGCTCTATTCAAATGGATACTGCAACATTGGAGTTTAATTTTCTTTCACCATTTTTTTTTTACGAAGCGTCTCTTTCTCTTTCTTTTTTTTTCCCCCTGTACACATGTATGCACTTAACAGTAATGGTTAGAACTTTTAAATTTCAATATTCTGATAACTCTAAGACGGTGGGCGCGGCTCTTGGGTTGTGAGCTCAATCTGCATGCTGTAGGTTACAGGCTCAAATCCCAGTGAGCTCAAGCACTGACCTAAATCTACCATAGTTAGTGCACACCTGACTATATTGAGGAAGTTACGTCACTGTATAATAAAAAAAAGAAAAATCCCATTTTTTTTTTCTATCGGATCCACAAAAAGATGAAAAATTTCATCCTGACAATGACTTTTTAAAAATAATTCTATCCAGCAGTTTCAAAGTCGTGATTTTATTTATTTTTTTTTTCTCTTCCCGATGTAGGGTGCTCGTGGTCCTTCCGGAGATGATGGACCAGCTGTAAGTTAATTAATTATCTTATTGTGACTTTCGTTTCAATTTTATTATGAAATAGAATTTTTTCATTTTTTTTTAAAATTTTGTATTCCACCAGAGTTTGAAAACTTTCATAGAAATGATACCATAAAAATTTACATTTTTCTGCATTTATCAGTAAATTTGAAAGCTTTCATAGAAATGATACCATATAAATTTACATTTTTCTGCATTTATCAGTAAATTTGAAAGCTTTCATGGAAAAAAAAAGTTGTAAAATATGTGTATACATTTTAAGGCTTTCTGCCATTTTATCGCTGAATTCGCTATTCACTGTTAGAAACATATCATTAGGAAATGCTTAAATGTAATCTATACTAAGGTATTTTAAGTTTCTGTGACACTCGAATTTCATTCCTTTTTACGAAACGCTTGGACCATTCAAGTCGTCTTAAAGTCTGTATGTATAAAAAATCAGTTTCTCAATCAACCTTGATATTATCTTCAAATACATAATCGTCTAGCCCTGGTGAGCGTATGTATAACTTCCGCGGCTAAAAATAGACTGGGGAATTCCAAAATTTTCGTCTCACTCCAGGGGAGTGAACTCTTGCTTGGCTAAAGATAGTCTTGGGAATTCTCAAGTAGTGCGCAAAATTATGTAAAGTTGTAAAGATGGTCAAAGGGATACAACTCAATTATAAGGAGTCACTCGCCGGTCCGGGTACCGGGCCTTTGATCTAGTATATAATAAAGATGATTTCATCGTAAAGACTTTCCTTATGAACCAAATGTTTCTTTTTTAGGGACCACCTGGACTCCCCGGACCACCTGGCCCACCAGGCCCACCTGTAAGTTTGTGTAGCTGATGTCTCTAGAATCAACCCCAATATACTGTAACCTAATTGAATTAAATCTTTACAAAGTGATTCAACCAACGGATAAGTCAAAAGTTTTTGTTATTTTTTTTAGGGACATGGCCCACAATACTATCCACCACCAAGCAGTAATGGCAAAGGTAACGATCCATACCAGCAATATGACCAGCCTATTGAGGTTTGTATCCTTTTTATATTGATTATCAAATTGTTAAAAATGTGTGTGGGGGGGGGGGGGAAACAGGCACTTGCATACATAAATGAATTCATATACTTTTATTAGAAAAAATTGTTCATTAATACATGTAAAAATTTAATGCGGTTTTAAGTCTGGTTTTTAAAAAAATGGCTTTCACTGCCTGTGGGCATGATTTTCAACCTCAGTAAAAGCAACCAGTTCTTCCATAATAAAGCCTACTTAATCTTTTTAGGACACGGAGTCTGCTTACGAAGGTTTGAATTACGCCAGAGAAGCACTAAACCGGGTTTACAAACCAACTGGCAAGAGAACATCTCCAGGGCAGACTTGCAGGGACATCATTAGGCACAACCCAGATTTCAAGAGCGGTGAGGAAATCTCTAAGTCAAACAAAAAAGTCTAAAAATAAAATGAAAAAAAAAAAGCTGTTTAACCTTTAGCTCGGTACTTTATTAAATTTTATTTGTGTCGAGACAGGTGAGTATTGGATTGATCCTAACGAAGGCTCAGCCATGGATGCCATCCTTGTCTACTGCGACTTTGAGACTGAAGAGAGCTGCGTAACTGCTGAAACCAAAGAGGTTTGTACTGTTGCTGTTTAATTTATTTTCATAAAGGCCAGCGTGGTGTTACACTTAAATGCCACAGCCTGAGGTCCTGAGTTCATACCCCCCCCCATCCCCCCGTAGAGTGCTGGTGGAGATTTTCTCGTGGGCTGTGGACATATCTTAATTTGTTGGGGAAAGTAAAGGCAACAGGGGCATTGCACCAGCAGCTTATCAGCTTAGAAATCCGTGTCTACAGTATCTGGTGAACTCTGTCCAACCCTGATCCTCTTTATAGGGATACATGTTGACTTTAACTATTATTTATAATATTATTTTGAGTAAAAAAAAATGAAGGGGGGTGGGGGGTTGTCCTAAATTCTAACTGGCAATTTAACTCAGCAGTTTTTTAGAAATCAGAAACCTCAGTGTTGGTATGAAATATTTATGTGTAAAAATTTATCAACACTTTATTTAAGAGTGATTGGAATCTGGCTTACATTTTAAATTGGGCATCGCTAACTGATCATTTAAAATAAACTAAATCTTTTTCATTTTCAAATCGACAAGTACATGTAGATATGATCTATGTCTCTTGTTTTTTTGGTTTGTAGTTCCAACAGGACAGATGGACAAAGGTCATCAAAAAAGGCCAGTACTTCATGGAGGAGATCAACAACGGCAAAGAAGTGAGAAACTTTTAAAAAAAAATTTCTTAGGGTTAAAAATTATATTTTAATATTTAAAGGTGATCTGTAGCGATTCAGTGCTACTGTAGCAACATGTGTTATTATTTAGCCACGTGTATTATTAAATCTTAGGTCAGGAATAGAATGTTTTTTTTATTTTTATTGTTTCAATGTTGTTTTTTTTTTTAGAATTTTTTTCCAGATATATTTATATATTATATATTTATATATATTTCTTCAAAGCTAGAAAGCTCAGCATTTCTACTAATCTTGATTTTTGGCATATTTATTGCTTATGCACCCAAACAATTTACCAGTAGCATGTATATTGTTGGGTTTGAGCTCATCAACTGAGCAATAATGAAATTTAGAAAACTGAAATATTTTCCTGCATTTATTGTTCACATGGCTAATTCTTCACTTCATGAACGTGGCTTTGGAACATTTAATTGAACTAGTTTGTTTTTTTTTCATGGTGTTGATTTGAGCCAGGGTAATTTTTTTTTTTCATGTACTAAAAAATATATACAGTAATGTTAATATGTCTTTTGAATTCATTTTTTTTTTTGCAGTTTGTGTACCAGGCTCACAGTCAGCAGGTGAAATTCCTTCAACTTCTCTCCACCGGAGCTCGCCAGACCATGATCTACGACTGCCTCAACACGAGTCCCACTGGTGCCAAATTTACTGCAAGCACCGGGGAGGAGCTTGATTCCACCGAGGGACGATACAAGAAATCAACTTACATTGATGTGTATGATGATTGCGTAAGTTTTTAACTTTTTATTTTGGGTAAACAATTCAGATTTTTACAAAATCTTTCAATGCTTGCACCAGTTTATATTTGGGACTATCTATTTAAGTTAGGCCGAATTTTTGTGTTTAATAAATTAAAATCTTTGGAAATGGAGCATTTTGTTTTTGGTGAAACCTTATTTCTGTAATTAATTTTTGTGGTTTTTTTTCGCCATCCAGCGCATGGACAACCAGTGGCATACAGCTACATTCAGTATTAGGACCAACAAGACGGACATTCTCCCTCTAATGGACGTTTTACTTTACGACATTGGCCAAGAAAACCAGAAGTTTGGTATACAAGTTGGTCACGTCTGCTTTAGTTAGATGCACTTTTCGTCCTGAACCCTAGAATTTTTTTTCAATATAATTATTTTAAATCATTATCATCGGATAATCAGTTAATGAAGTGGAACATTATTTTTTAGATGAAAAAAGGCAGACATTTGGATCAGGAATTTTCTTTTTACAAAATTTCACTATTAAACTTTATGTTGTGCAATTACTTTAAAAAAATGTTTATGACAACTTTTGCCATTTTTTAAAGCAATAATTTTCCTTTTTTTTTTTTTTACATTTTACTACAATGTGCCTTATCATAATCCGTCCATTTTATCAATATTTTTCTCTCATGTTTTTAATTGTGTTCATTTTATATAATGTTTTTATAAAGACTTATTTTGAGACAATTCCTTTGTTTATGAAACCAAAACATTTACTGAAAATAATTAAAATCGTCTTAAAAGTTTTATCCACAATCCAATTCATCAATTAAAAGTTTTGTTTTACACCTAGTGTTTTTTTGTGTGGAATTCAAACACCTGTTATTTGGAAACATTTTTAAATCCGAGAATTTCAAAACACCTGATAAAATTTATTTTCAGTAAAAATAATGTCATTAAAAATTTATTTTTTTTACCATGTTATACAATGTCTGCAGCAATAATTATGGATGAATGATTGAGCAGATGAAATGTTTTTGTGATTTTTTTTTTTAATGCAAATAGCAATTTAGCTGCTGACTTTGTGTTACACATAGGCTTAATTAAAAGTAAGAGCCTTTTATTTGAACACAGGCATGAGAACTGGACGCGATTTTTTTCTTTCGTTATTCTTGGCTGTGTGAAGAAAAAAATAAATGAAAACTGCAATGCAAAAAAAAGTAGACCACCACCTTATTTTCCATCTTAACTTACAAATAAATAGCTGCTGTGATTTTATTCTATACACCACCTGAAAAATGTTTGCGACGCAGTTGAAACACCATCTTTGAACTACATCCACACCGATCATTTTATTTTTTTCTGGAGCAGTGCCGAGAATGAAAGGACGAAACGGTTTTTTTCTTTTAAAAGCCTGTGGCTTGAATAACTGATGCTTTCTTGCTTTCTAGATGAATGATGGTTTTTTTCTTTTTATGTTTACTCTGAATGTTTGTTATAACTTCAAAATTGATTGCAGTTATCTTTCTCATGAACATGATCATTTTCCAAGGAACCAAAAAAAAAATTACAACTTGTAATTAAAAAAATGCATTGTGAACCACCACCACTGTCATACAGAGAAGAAAAAAAAAACACAGTGAAATAAAAAATTAAATTCTGTTTCATGGCTTTGTTTATTGGTATATCGTGGCCTTCTGTCATTTATGTGTATTATACATTGAGCATAAATGTTTTTTTTTTTGTTTTTTTTAAAAGACTTGTCTCATTTACGTGTATTGACACTGAACACAAATGTTTCGTTTTTTTTCAAAAAGCACACACAAATTAATTGTATAATGTAAGAATGGACCTCGAGTTCTGTGGCCTTGCAAGGAGTTGTAGATGGAACTGCCACACAAATTTTCTGAAATCTGATTTTTTGATTGTAGCTACAGATCAAAGATGTAATGAGTTACTTAAACAGGAATAGAAAATATGAATTTTGCTGGAAGACTAAATTAAAAATCACTTGAGATCATTCAACACTGCTAGCTATGGTATTCTAGCAAATTTAAATTTTATGTAAAAATGAAAAAGCATGTAGGGATATATCTGTGTAAACCAAAACGAAAATTATAGATGTCAAAAAAAAAATAATACATGTATGCAAAGGAAGATAAATATTGTAAAGAATAGGATAATCATACCAAGAATACTAAATACATAGTAAAATACCCTGGTTGAAATCATAAAATAACACTTGATTCTATTATTTGAAAATGATACACAGTTCAACAAGAATATAAATAGTACAAAAGATCAAAATCACCTTTGAGTTTCAAAATTATCACATAGGATGCAATAATAAATTCATCATACAACATGAAACAGCTCTGCTCACAATGAACACACAAATTGTTTCGATTATAAATCTTTTCCCAGTCTCTTAATTTCGTTGACAACATAATTGAAGTCACTCAAGTTACATGCAGGGTTGTGAAGTACAATGCGGAAAAAGTTGACGAATCCTTTCGATGACAAGGGCTGATAATTAATCATCAGGGTTCCTTCACCAACCATCCTTCGTTTAATTTCAGGCGCAACCTATAAATTAAAAAAAAAAAAAAAAAATGGTTATTGCTCATTTTTAAAAACTACACATTTTAAATTTCTCACTATCTTGAAATTAAAACACTGGTACATTTAATACCTTATGAATCACCAGCCACCACTCAGGTGTTTCCTCTTGTCCTCTGAGTCGTTCAGGGATATACCAGAAGCAAACGCTTGTACACTGAAACTAACGTGAAGAAAATAATGAGAATGCTAAAAATTTTAACTTTAAAATGTGTCGCAAAAATTTTATAAACAGTTTTATAAGAATTTTATTTCTATAATGATTAAAAAAAAAAAAACTGCGAGTGAAATGAACTGTCATAAAATTATTCAAAACTTTAACATAAAAAAAAAATCCATAAGCTTTTAATACTCAAATTATCTGACTGCATATTGATTTAAAAAAAAAATTAAGTACATGTAATGGCAATAATAGATTAATTAGAATCAAGTGAAACTTTTAATGCAATCAATATATGAATGCTAATAGAAAATAATGTACCAATAGTAATCGTCTAAATGATAAAAGAAAAATATTTTTGTTCAATGAACTACTTACTTCAGGTAACACCAGTCTGAATCCTGGAGATTTCTTCAACAACTCCACAATGAACCTGGTAAAACAATCAGTAAATGACTAAGTAATATATATTCTGTAAACTAATTTTTAAACAAAATTGAAGCTGATATATATATATATTTAAACAAAACCTTGAATTCTCAAAAGCTTTGATGATTCTTGCTTCCATTCCATCATCTCCTACAGCCTTCCACAAAGTCCAGAGCTTCAGAACGTCCACTTTTCTACCACACTGTATCGATTTATCCCCTAAGACATGTTTTTTTTAAACAGTACAGAAAAGAAAAAAAATCAAACACTTCACATATTTACCATTGTAGGTGAACCATTGTAGGTGAAAAAAAAAATGGAGTAATTCAGTTGAGTCATAACTTCCACCATAAAATTCTGACTCATAATAAAATATGCCACAACTGTGATTCCACTCAGATAAGACCTAATAGTAAGATAAGCCATAGAAAGTTTTTTTTCAAAATTTTGGCAATTTAAATACTGTACCCCAAATTATGCCCTAGTTAGGATCAATACACAGCAGTTTTAGCAGTAAAGTTCCTTTGGTAGTTGAAAGGCTGACGGCTGCAGGACTGCTGTTGACCCATCTATTTTATAAAACAGCTTGTGATTTTTTAAACACTTTTACTTAAAGTTAAAGCTGGTCATAGAAAGAATTTTTTTCAGGAATTAAGTAAATGGGTGTTTTTGAACATAAATATAAATTATACATGTTAATTATTGAGGATGAAAAATAAACACGTCCTGAAAATAAAACCTAATATGACTTTGGCTGCAGAAATGTATACAGAACCAGGATTCATTTCCATGGAAACATAGTACAAAAATAATGATGGCACTAACCTGTATCATAACTTGTGTCATAATACTTGTCAGGCTGGAATAAATATTCAGCTCTGGAACTGTTGGCTTCTTGTAATATTGTCTACAAAAAATTCAAGAAACTTTACATCACTGAAATATCGACTGTTTAAACATCAACCAGGGTCTGACTTTTAATAATGCTAAGTAATGTACAATTGTACATCTATCTAATGTAAGATTTGTACAATTGTACATCTATCTAATGTAAGATTTGTACAATTGTACATCTATCTAATGTAAGATTTGTACAATTGTACATCTATCTAATGTAAGATTTGTGCAATTGTACATCTATCTAATGTAAGATTTGTACAATTGCACATCTATCTAATGTAAGATTTGACTTTATTTAAAAAAAAATTATAACACATTGCAAAAGATGCTGCTTCAATACAATAGGGGTTGGATCAACTCTCTGATACATTATTTTATTACTAAATTTATAGATGGATAATATAGGGGATCCAACATTGTGTGGTGTAGGGGATCCAACATTGTGGTGTAGGGGATCCAACATTGTGGTGTAGGGGATCCAACATTGTGTGGTGTAGGGGAATCCAACATTGTGGTGTAGGGGAATCCAACATTGTGTGGTGTAGGGGATCCAACATTGTGGTGCAGGGGATCCAACATTGTGGTGTAGGGGATCCAAAATTGTGGTGCAGGGGATCCAACATTGTGTGGTGTAGGGGATCTAACATTGTGGTGTAGGGGACCCAACATTGTGGTGTAGGGGAATCCAACATTGTGGTGTAGGGGAATCCAACAATACTTTCAATACAAAACTCTGTGCCGCCATTGAAAGAAATGAACAGTTGTTGAATGAAATTTTTGGTCAATATGAAAAAGTTTATGTTACAGCGTGGGTTTGATTGGTTAACACAGCAGATCGCGATAGATGAACAATTTTAATTTCATACTAAATATTCAAAGAGCCTGTTTCTTGGTGTCAAACCAAAATGTTAACAGCCTAACTCAATGTTACATGACAATAATAATACAGAATTGTTTCTCAACTCACTTTGCTTCTGACTAACAAAGCAGCACACTGGTGTGGCACTCCACTCATTTTGTGGAAGTTCCATGATACTGAATCACACCTGATGGAGGAGAAAGGTTGTAGAGTTCAGTCAAGGAACAACTGCAACTCATAAAATAATACAAACAAACAAACAACAACCAAACTTTAAAAAATAAAAAAAAAACTTTGAATAAAAAAAATGCCCTTAAAAGTAAAAACAGCAACTCATTACATGAAACAAATATTTCCGAAAAATGATCATCACTAAAAATATATGCGTGGGGGGCCCATCCAGATACGTAGATTAACTTATTTCTACTCATCAGCTAATGTAAAGACATAATTAGTTCAGTTTATTGCTGTCACCCACGCTTTTAATTCAAGTCATGATAATTATTAATATATTTTTTACATTTGGATGCAATAGTTTGAAGGGTGAATGACTCACCCATCTACTCCCTGCATGAGATCACTGTACTGCTTTGATAAAAGTACACCACCACCATAGCAGGCCTGAAGGTAAGAACAAAAATATTCATGGATTAACGCATCCGCTTTCGAAGGCAGCTGCATATGAAACAAACAAAAAAATTCCGTACAGGAAATAAAAATTGAGAAAATCAAGTTTTTTAAAAAAACAAGAAATAAAAATCACGGTAAACAAAGTTCTGCACAGACTTAAATTATCAAAAATTTACGACAGGTGAAGCCACTGACATGTAAATGTCAAAAGTTTATCAATCATATATGGTAACTCACATCACAGTGTAGCCACATATCATAGCACTGACATATATCACGGAGCTCCGGCAGGGAATCATACGATCCAAGGACAGTGGAACCACAAGTGGCCATGACGAAAAGCGGGACGTAACCCTGTTGTAAGAATAGAAACACAAGGTGTATGCTAAATTTAAATAAAAAATAAATAAATAAAATAAAAAATTTAGAGGCACCAATGAGGACTTCAGCATAATATCAATTAAACTTAATACCAATAACCAGATAATGTAACTCGATGTAATGGTCACACAGCAATTAAGAAGAGACAGTTACTCCCTCAAAATCCATTTCTGCCCAAAGGCTTAGCTACCCTTTGCATGTTGGTAGTAAAAGCAGAATAAAATCCCTCAGCTGAGCTCAGTATATCTGCCATATTGTTAATACATCGTTGACTTAAATACTCTTTTTACAAAGATTACTCCCAATCAATGTTCCCTCTAAGCTGAGCGCATGAGCGATCGCTCACACGTATTCAGAGCATCGCTCATACTACACATACGATCGCTCACTCCGACGGACGACATCGCTTGAAGCGCTCACAAATTTTAGGCCTCAAACAAAAATGTCGCTCAGAGACAAAATTTCTAGCTCACTTAATACAACACCTTAGAGGGAACATTGCTCCCAATTAGCGGTAAATTAGTCCAATGCAACATTAACCACTGAGTCAAGAAAATATATCAACTACAACTTATATAGTGAACGGTTTGTGATTTCTGCAAATTATGATACATCATATTAATCATGCATAACTAAAAAGTGTCTCAGAAATAAAGTTTGTCGCATTTTCATCAAGTCATTCATTCCTTTCTTTTTTAATACTTTAAAGTTGTGTCTAAAATTATTATTTTTTCTTCATAAAAGTCAAAAGGCATGTAGCACTTACATAGCAAATGAAATTTAAGTAAAATTGTATAAAAGGCTTAAAAGTTTTAGAGAGCATTAATAGCTAAATATTTATGGATGGCATGAGCAAATAATTTGATCAGAATGCAGGTGATTATACCTGATTAATGTCAGCCATTATCTTTTGTCTCAAGTCCTCCGGTACGATTCTACCTGAGCTGTCAGTGTGAATGGCTACAACATTTTCCTCTCCTAAACCGAGGTAGTTGGCGGCTTTTTTCAGTGAGTAATGTCCCTAAAAATAGAAGCGCATTTTTTTTACAGTCAACATTTTAAATGGTCTTCAATCTACTGAAATTGATAAGAATTATAATTTCATAAACATCTACTGTGTGTGATTAGACATGTATAGAAAAAAAATTTTAAAATGACACTTGTGTACAATGTGTCATTAGCAAAATAAGGTGTTAGTAAAAAAAATTAACAAGTGGCTGATAACTGAGATGTTTGATATTTTTCTTAAAAAAAGATAGAACAAAAAAAAAACGAATTAAAAAAAGATTTAAATGTTAAATAAACTTTATAGTAAAGATAAGTTCCCTTAGCCCTGATAAGGCTATCATGGCAGATAAAGTGTAGAATTCATCTGTTTCTATAACCATGACATATGAAAGGATTGTGTGGTTAGCAGAACATCTGTCTGCCTTTAATTCCTCATCTAAAATCAGGTACCCATTTTAAGCTGGTTGGACTTTTAACCAACTTTCACGGGAACCTGGAAAAATTTTCCTTGGTTCTAGCCGGGGATCAAACCTGGGACTCTCAGATTGACAGTCAAGCGCTCCGCCACCCGTCCTCTTAATTAAACTTGATACAAAAGGTAAAATTTATAAAGCATCAATAAGTGGAACAGATGGTCGTGCTATGTGAATCACATGACCTATTGACCTGAGGTTCTGGGTTCTACCTCTGGTAATAGCCTCAGCATTTTTTTGGGGTCGTGTTTAAAGTTCTCTTCATGGGATGATAATATCTATGACGGTGGCTATCGTAAAATGTTAGAGAAAACACTTCTGATGTGTTAGTGTCAATCGGGGAGCCGAATGTTAAATGTTAGTGTGCACACCATCTGATATCATAGAAAATATATTTGCTTACAGAAAAAAATTGTTACGGATGTCCCAACGTGTAAGGCATACATATAACATTGGAAAAGAATAGACTAATCTAAGTCGATAATTTGAAGAAACATTTCAAAGATCTTTACATCTTCAGAGATGTAACAGCGAAGACAAGGCAGGCCATACAGTCCGACTTTTTTAACTTCAGGGTATTTTCTAAATCTCGCAAGATGAAGAGCTAACTGATTTGAGGCGGAGCCACCTAAAATATAAAAAAAAAATTTCATTTGAAAATTGAATTCAATATATGGAGGATCTGATGTAATATAAGCATAAATAGTAGTGTTTATCTGTGAATTATTTCATCAAAACTAACTATAAAATAGAATATTATATTTAAAAACAATTTTCCTTACAATAAATTTTCTTAAGTCTAAAAACCAAAAAAAATTGTATGAGTTGTGAGCATGTTGATTGCTATAAAAAAAAATTGCATATTTATTTTGGCAACATTTTTATGAGCTTCATTTTATGGAAAACAAAAATACCTGGGCAGAACAGACCACATCCATTTTTAAAACCAACGATAGAAGTCAGCTTTTTGATCATATAGTTCTCCATTAGGACGAACACAGGACTGGCTTCATAAGTGTGCCTGTGTTGGTAAATTACTGAATTAGCATCTTATATTTGAAAACATAGGAAAGCTAATAGAAATATCTAACAAAATCTGTCATTATCGACTAAAAAAGTTGAATTCTTAATGAGTGAGTAAAACGATGAATACAGTTCATAATGAACTTCAACTCAGTGCTGATAGCACACAATTCTTTAATATTGGAATCAAAGTGTCAACATCGGGTTCTAAAGTAGAGACTATCATTGAAACAAATGGACCAGGACAGGATGATAAAACAAATACAATAATCAATAAGGCAGAGATAGGTGAAAACAGATTTTTTCTTTTCTAAATAAAATTGGTTAATAACAAGGCAAAGACAAATTATTCATTACAATGCCACTAAAAAAAGTTATTAGCGGAAGATTTATAAAGCACTTGACATTTCTAAAATTATATTTATGATAAATAGAAAGAGATTATCATGTCACTGATTGCTATAAAAAAACAGAGTGGCTACGGTTCTGTCCCTGACAGAACCCGTATTTTTTTTTTCGGGTACCAGCCATAGATATTGCTCCACACCCTAACCCTATCCCTAACCCTAATCCTGAAAAAAAAAAATTCTGAAAAAAAAAATATTTATATATGACATGTTCCTTATACCCTAATATAATGGTTATGGCTGGTGCCGGAGCCACTGCGTAAAAAAAAAAGTGGATCAAATTCTTTAACAACAATATGATAAAAACAACAACATATTTATATATAATTACATAAATTATACATAAATTAAATTAAATAAAGTTTAAACAGGTAAATCTAAAGAAATGTTTGCTATCAGAAATTTTCAAAGCTAAATATTTGTGGAAACATTTGAAAATAGATTTAAAAAAAAAACAAACAAAAAAAACAAACAAGCCTGAAAGCAAAAGAAAAGTTTACATTTGAAAAAAAAAAAAAGTGAATACATGCATATGAATATCTGTGTTTACATTTGTATGATATTTCATTTGTGCTTTAATGCTTTAACAAAACATATGAAATGAAAGGGTTATTTGTAAACGACAGCAGATTATCATGGGGATGGAAATGCAGCTACACGTATGAATGTGACTTTGTGTGTATTTTTTTTGTGGGAGAATACTACATCATAACCTTAACCGTAACAAAATCAATAAAACAGAAACACCTCTGGTGAGATTGGTGGAAACAATTTGTAGCTGTTAAAAAAAAAAGTGATCTAGCGTGCTGTGTCATTTCTAACTAGGAAATGTCCAAGTCTTTTCAAGGAGGTGGTAAAAGTTTTGTGCAAAAGAATTGAAAGAAAGATGTGGAAAGAGTATATTTAAAAAGTGTAACATCAAAAGAATTGAAAGAAAGATGGGGAAAGAGCATATTTAAAAAGTGTAACATCAAAAGAATTGAAAGAAAGATGTGGAAATAGTATATTTAAAAAGTGTAACATCAAGATTTATAGGGTCTCTGCTACTGTTAGTTTAGAAAAGGTCAAGTGTTCGATAAAACAAAACTTGTTTCTTCAAAAATTGTTATGATGAGAATAAACTATTCTAACTGGAGAATCATATGTAAAGTGAATGAGAGCTAAATTAATTTGGTTAATCCATAGGCAAAAAAAAAAAAAACATAAATAAAAATGAAAGATGATAAACTACATCAAGCTAAAATATTGTATATTCCAGTCACCAACGACTAGGATAATATTTCACCAGTGGTGTTCCCCAAGATTAAAACTCAAGCCGCATTTTGTTAGGTGATGTTTCAAGAAGATGGTGATCTAATACAAGTAATTGAAAACAAGGAGAATGATAATGAATTGCTCTTACATTCACATCCTGACATATCATCTGGAAATTTAAATAAATATCACAATGCAATAGCAGCTTAGGTTCATATAACACAATGAACAGAAAATTTAGTTTTCTAGACTAGTGTACAATGTATTTCTAGCCTTCTTAAATAAAACTAGACAAATCATTACATGTTTGAGTTGACAGCATCTGTTACCCATGCTCCTGCCTGGGTATACGGGTCTAATCCTGCGTACAACAGATTGAAGAAATAGGGATGACCTGTGGAAAGTGAATACAGCAGTTTAAAGAAACAGGCCTGTGCTCAATTACTGGCTGAAGTATGAAAAGTCCCAGTAAGGATGAGATCACAACTCGATATATTATCCAGCCAATCAGTGCCAAACCTAGGGAATTGGGGGGGCCGGGGGGCTCTGCCTCCTTGGGGGCCCCTGCATTTTGACATTCCACCATGACAGAATGTACTTAATATCTAATGTAAAAAAAAATATGGGACCCCCCCCCCACTCAAGCTGGGGCCCGGGGGGGACTTTCAAATTTGAACCCTTCCCTCCCCCCACTCTAGGTACACCTCTGCAGCCAATATTTTGACATTATTGGTTGTACCAGTACTACAAAATCGTTCTGGCTCTTTGGCATCATTGAGGTAATAGACTATATAGATGATGGACAAATGTGGCTTTTTATCATTTAGTGTGGCTCAAATTGAATTAGTTTTTTTTTTTGTTTTTGTTTTATTTTCATTACTCAATCTTTTTTTAAATTGACTACAGTGTGGCTGTTAAAGATTTTTTACTACATAATGAATCAAAATGTACATCTCATTGGTTTCAGGAGAGACCACACCCAGACTATATCTTGCGCCAGGCAATGGATCAGGGATAAAAAAGTGCCACACAGTCTGTACATAAACACATCAGCAACAAGTAACCTCCACAAGAGTGCAAGAAAGACAATGTGGGTAATCGTTCAGGCTTTTATACTTGATGCCATCATCATCCAGATCAAACATTAAAAAAAAAGTTCAGCCTTAATAGCTGAAATAATTTCTCTGAAAGCTTTTTTATTTTTTTCTTTAAATTCTTACCAGTCTTTACACTGTATCTGACAATTTTTTTAAGCTCTTCTAAAATGACTGCTTGATTTGATGGCTTTGTTCCAATTTCAAAGTCAATCAAAGTCTGAAATCATAAAAAAGAAAAACAGGGCAATTCATTAAACAGTTTAATACATACTAAAATATTTGTAAATGAGCTGTACAAAAAAAATGAATGGTTGAAATTTGTGAAGAGCACTAAAACTCAATGTAGAAAATTTTATTGATAATTTGAAATGGTGAGATTTACAAATAATGTGACGCATTTCCTTACTGCATATTTTTACCCCATATGCCTTTTCACCATCCCTGTCACACATCAGCCACCCTCTTCCCTCAAGACATTGCATGATAAATGAACAGCCCCTTTTTTAGACAAATCTACAATTAGGTTCGATATGATTCTATTTTGATGCAGCATTTAACAATTGAATTCTATTTTGATGCAACATTTAACAATTGAATTCTATTTTGATGCAACATTTAACAATTGAATTCTATTTTGATGCAACATTTAACAATTGAATTCTATTTTGATGCAACATTTATCACCTGAATTCTATTTTGATGCAACATTTAACACTTGAATTCTATTTTGATGTAGCATTTAACACTGAGACTTGATTAAATTGTTCTTACTCTGAGCTCCTCTGGCTGCTTGAACTCCAGCACAGGGGTCTCTCTGTTGTTCCCTTTCAGAAATGCTTCCTCTTTTATAATTTCATGGACAGCATCTAAAAATGCGTGTGCATCTGGACTGCTGAACATTAAACCTTAAATTAAAGATAAAAAATAATGCTTGCAGAGATTGCTTTTCTTTCCCTACCTCACCACCTGTCTCGCTCAGACCCCCTCCCCAACATTTCTAAGGACACTTTTCCCCAACCCCCACAGCCAATTACAACTAGATTTAAATAACCATAACTTTATCCCCACTTGTGTCCTGTTTAAGAGGCCAGTAGTGACTCACATTTTGTAAAGTGCAAGGAAACAGTAAATCTCCCTTAGCCTTAATGGGCCATCAGTGCAGATGAAGTGTAAAATTCATCTGTTTTTGTAGCCACAGCATTTTAAGAAATTGTGTGGCTTGTATAACACCTAGCCACCATTACTTACCCAACTAAAGTCTGCTATGCATTTGAAGTTGGGTGAGCTTGATGCACTTTCAACAAGCTAAATTCCCATGGTTCGCACAGAGGATTAAAATCAGTACTCTCAGGTTGACAGTTAAGCGCTCTACCATCCATCCACCCCTACATTTTGCAGGGTGGTCTCTGTGAGAACCAAGGGAAGTTAGTTGATAAAATATTATTCTACTTGTATCTTATTAGGATTATTTAGTACTAGCTGTACCCTGCAAAACCTTTGCATAGAGTTATATCCCCTTAGGCTTGATCAGTAGGCTTGGTTATTTTTGGTTTCAGGCAGATCCGATTTTTTCATGATTGTATTTTAAACTGGAATACTGTTGTATTAATTCTTTACTTTCGATTTAATGCAGAACCCAAATTTCTATTATTTATATAGATTATTTGTCTGCCATTCTTTTCTTTTGGTCACATATTTCTATCACAGGCTTGTGCTATCGTAAATTTCTTTTTAAATTTTGAATCTTTCTAAAATGCAGATATATCTATAGTTTACTTTGACAGGAGACAGAATTCCCTTCTGATGTATTCTGGGTTTCTCATTGCTTTTATTAATTATGATAAAATAGATGATGGTATTAGTGCGCTTGACTGGCTTGAGCCACAAAAAGCATTCCCGGTCAGTTAAAGAAGTGACAAGTAATTTATTCCTGATAAATGTTACTTTAACACAATCACTCCTTTGATATTAAATAAATACTACCATATAAACTGGCAAATTTAGTATTGGTGCTACAACAGTTACTTGTGATGTACAAAACCATAGTTAATGATAATGAATAATGTTTGCAGGGTTGTAAAAAAAAAAATGTCTTCACTTAAAAAAATGAAAAAAATCTATATAGATAAAAAGAGATTTACGAAAAATCACAAAGCTGGCAAATGTGAAAAGGTTAAACTACTGTTCAACTGTGGCTACAGTATGTTACACACGACTTTTGAACCTAATCCTAGCTAGGTCTAGGTCCTAGTTACTAGGTCTACTCTAATAATCATTCAATTACTTAAATTTTAAGTTAATATTAAATCAAATTGAATAAAGATTCATTTATATCTGACCCTCAAATGACATCGCTGCAAAAGCAACAGAAAATAAAATGTTTAACTGTTATTAAACTATCGTTTGGCTGCAAACATATGATGGATACTTGAATAAAAAAAGTAAACAAACTGAAAAGCTTCCGGTTTCTATTATCTATGCCAGGGCCCAGGGGACTCAACCTTCTTCACTTCTGACGGCCGCAATGAAATGTTTTTTTTTTTGTAGTAAGGGGTGTGGCGGGCGCACGATTAATTTTTTTTCGTTCAATCGCTATATTAATGAAGAAATATACAATATGTATTTTGTATTTTCATGGCCACTGTTTGTGCACTCCAATGCATTGTGTATTTTATCATGAATGCCAGTTTGGGCCGTGTTTTTTTTTACTTTCTGAAAACTGGCGTAAATTTTTGTGGCCTGTATCTCGAATGCTACCATATTATATAAAACCTTTGGAAATTTTAAACTATTTGTGTAAAAAAAAATAACAATTTCTTTGTATCCATATATACCTACAATTATAACTCTGGGTCCTGGAAATTTTATCAGCACTTCACTGAGAAAATCTACCTTGCCATACCTAGCAGAATGGAATATTCTTACAGCCAAAAGATTTTTTTCAAGTAATTGGAGACAAATTTATGACGCAGCATAATGTTTTTTTTATATTATCTTGAATAAATACATTAATTTCATATTCACCCTTTTTTTATATTCGAATCAATGTTTCTACTCAATCACTATGATTTGTTTACAGTACCCATGCCAAAGATTAAGCCCAGGCAGGGGGGGGGGAACTGTGCAAGCATTGAAACAATATTTTCGCAGCTCTGCTGCAAAATCAGAACTAGTGTTTCCATCAGAATGTTTTTGAAGCAAAACAGATATCAGAATTTTGGGAAGGTGAACGCTTACCTCTTTCTCTGCATTATTAATGACTTAAAGGTTTAGCAGAGCTGATAATGACTATTGCAGAAGTTGGTTGTAAAATAATCATAAAAACATTCTTAAAAAAAAATAATTTAAATTGCCTAATTTTTTATTTAAAGTAAATTAAAATTTGGAATGATTAGTCAGTATTTCTAGGATCCTGCAAGGTTTGTGCAGCTTCTCTTTCTCAAAATACACACTGCCAGTAAACAAACAAATAAAGAAACTATATGTCTAAAGAGAAAACTTGAGTCAAATGAAAAATATGTAACAAGGGGGAAAATAAAACAATCAATGATTATATTTTGTGATATTGATTTAAGGAATAATTTTGCATATGTCGATCTGAATTACATTTCTCCTTTTAGTATTTTTTTTTCTAATACACAACCATCATATTTTGTTAACATTTCTTTATAAACAATAATATGAATTTAACAATGTTTTATTATTTTTTTTTGCCATCTATGTTCCATGTTGTAAGCTACTGTTAAATAGACTAGACCATATTCATATTGGTTCATTTTTTGGTTATTTAATTAAAACTGGAACATTAAAACAACACCAATGATGACAAAAATTTATTCTTAAAAACTGGAAAATTAAAACAACACAAACAATGAAAAAAATTGATTCCTAAAATTTTAATTGTCATTAAGAAAAAAAAAAAAGAATTACAAAAAAAAGGCAGACATATGGACGGAATCTGTTACTTGATTAAAGTTAATGTATGAAATGTAAACAAAAAAAATCGATAAAATAAAATGATTATTAACATTAATTGGAGGAAAACTTTAAAAAATCAAGCTTGTCCTTTATGTTATGTACACTAAAAGCGTTTTGACCAAAGCATTTGTATGGGAATCAAACAAACTCATTCATTCTTACATTTAAAAATTAAAGAAACAACAACTTTATATAATAAGATAGCAAGCTAGCTAAAGTATAAAAAAAATAATTTATGAAATAGAAATTACATTCATCCTTCCTAAAGTATGATCAATCACATTTTCCAAGTTTAGGAGACAATTTTTTTTTTTTACAATGTACAAAACAGTTTTTATAATCACAGGACCTGCCGACTTAAAAAAAAAAACAATGAAAACATTTTCATTCTAAGTGGCATTATGTATCTTAATTGTTGTTTAGTAGTTAAAATTTTTTGTATTCAAAATTCACAAAATGGAACAGTTTTATCGGAGAATATAGAACATCATTGTGGACTAAGCACCCACACACCGATAGTTAAATACATTTTTTTTTAAATTATAGCTGCTGTGTTGTTAATAATACTGCTTTTTCTTTTTTTTCCAAAAAATCAGTTAAGATGCTTTAAAATTATTTTTACTGCGTCTTAGTCCAGAATGTATTGCTCCACATTCGCCCAACTTAACTGTGCGCATTTTTAAAACGAATTCTCTGCATTGAGCCATCACCACTACATTCTACAAATTCTATTTCATTTTATATTATCTTTACAATGATCCCTAACATAAGAGATTCACTTTTTTAAAACACTTCCAGCTATTGACGTCTGGCAAATTAAATGAATGAACTTAACAGTTTCAATGGACAGTTTAACCAATGAATGAGATTTTAACAAATGTAATTCTGATGTAACATTAATTCTTTTGGGCTAAAATGTAACATAAAATCAATGTAATAAAAAAAAAACAGTACAAAAGTGGAAAAAAAAAATGTTTAAAGAAAGCCTCGAAATAATGAACATTGCTTTGACCTAGCCATGTGGACATCCAAATGACCTAGGTTGAACGAATATTTAAAGAGCCTAGGATCATTAAATGTTAATACAATGTAGGCCTCTATTTTTTTCAATGTTGCAATATACGAAGGCCACTCAGAACACTGACATGGAAGAAAACAAATCTTTCTTTATTCAACTTTTCCAAGGAGAAAAATAATAAAAAAAAATATATAAAAGACTGCATAAAAAAAATAAAAATTTTTTTAGCTAATTTAAAAAAACACAACCTCAGTAACTTTTGAAGTTTCAACTGCTGAAACATGCATGACCAACTTCAATGCCGAATTCTTGATCACTGCCTGCTACGTCTCTCAAACCAATGTCAAGGATGGGTAACCTCTTGAGCTGCTCTTTACCTTTGAGTTCAATCACCGTTGAGCCCCACTGGCCATTCCTCTCCTGCGAAAAAAAAAAACAAGTTTCAAGAAGGTCCGAAAATA
Organism: Bulinus truncatus; assembly: GCA_021962125.1. NCBI lineage: Eukaryota > Metazoa > Mollusca > Gastropoda > Planorbidae > Bulinus > Bulinus truncatus. Next base: position 3,131,016 of record JAGDYQ010000117.1, on the reverse strand, counting down.
AACAATAGAAGATCAAATGCATGACTGGTCTTAATTTTATTGAGTCTTATGGTTAGCGAGATTTTTGTATGGAAAAAAAATTTGCTTTATCTAAGCAAATTATTTGAAATAATGCAAAGTGACGGCCCACTGTCCCAATTCATTATAAAAAAAAAAAGTGTTGCTTGGAAACTAGTTGATATAAGAAAATGTATATCATTTGAACTTTTTTTAAAAATCAACTACTATGATTCAACATGGTGGGGACTTCACACATGGTGTCACAACCTATGGTGGTGACTCCACACACATGGTGTCACAACCTATGGTTTAATTACCGCTGCACTAAAAGAGATGAAAATCTTAAAATTTCTATTCACCTTGCAGCTGTCCTCCACCAGCCTGTACTTGAATGCGGCTTTCTTGGCCTGAGCAGTGACCTCTTCCTCATCAAAGCTGACCAGTTTCACTGCATTGCTCCAGGTGTTGTTGCTGTTGTCAAACCCAGCCACGACGTTCTTACAGTGGACTGTGATGCTCTGCTTGGCCTTCTTGGCCAGATATTGCAGGAACTTCACCTGAGACTTGTGGGTCTGATAGGAGAACTGTGGGTGGAGAAATCAATAAACAGTGATAGTCATTCAATCAATGTGAAAAAAATCTACCCGCAATGAGCAGATATTAGCAATCAAAGTTAATTTTCATCATCTCATATGTTAAAAATTATCTAGGACTCTAAAATTAGTCCAAATGAGAAATTTTTAAAACATGGTAGAGTTAGTTTGACTATTTTTGGTTTTCATATAATTAATAAAGCAGTCAAATGACCGGCACTAAGCATTTTTTTTAATATCGAAGGAATCATTTTCATTTTGTTACAGCATCATTTGTAATTAAGACATGAATTCAGATTAGATTGATCTTAAAAATTGGTTGACCACCCCCCCCATCCCTTTTTGTTTTGGCCAACACAACATCCCCGGAGATTTGGGTCAGTTCCCCATTGAAATTCTACTTACCTCTGACTCTGCAAAGGTTTCAGCAAACATGGCAAAGTCATCAGAGGCTGGTTTTGTTGTGAACCATTGCTTCTTTTCGTACTAAAGATGAAGATGCAAAAAAAAATATAATAAATTAAGACTTCCATCTTCTCGCTGTTATCAAAAGAAAAAAAAAAAACCTGTGTAGCTATAAAATGTGACACACTGTCAAACACAAAACAAAACAGATTCATGATTGTTGAAAAACTGGCAACTGTGACGTATTTGTGGTTTACTTACCACTGAGGTTGCTGGCACCAAGCATGTCTGTGTGTCCTCCAGATCAGTCGGGTTAAATTTGCAGAAAACTTGAATTGCATCAGCAACACCACCGCCATTAGGATCAACCCAGAAAAGACCTGTTCAAATGACCAAAAACAAACAAAAAAAACAATAAATCATTGTAGTAAAATGAAAATGTGAGGTTTTAAAGAGTCTAAGATGAAAACAGCCTGGTATTCATAGATGATGTGATAGTATGTTAAAAGTTATGAACCAATCAACCTGTTGGAAACGTTTATTGTGGTTGAAAAAACTTATAGATTTGTACAAGAGCCTAAAGGTTCAGCACTTGGCTGGACAAAAGTGGATTAAGAAATAACCATTTAAATGTGCTACTGTTCATTTACATTCGCTACTGTTCAATACATATGAAAAGTAATTTGCTGAATTGTGGGGAATGTAATGAACAAAACCAAAGACAAAAAAAAAATGTACATTTTTTGTAGTTTCCCATATATTGATTTTGAGGTTCAAAATCAAAAGACTATTTTTTTTATTGACCTACACTTATTTACTTGATTGAAGTACATGTATTTACTTGATTGAAGTACATGTATTTACTTGATTGAAGAACACATATTTACTTGATTGACGAACACATATTTACTTGATTGAAGTACACATATTTACTTGATTGAAGTACATGCATTTACTTGATTGAAGTACACATATTTACTTGATTGAAGTACATGTATATACTTGATTGAAGTACACATATTTACTTGATTGAAGTACACGTATTTACTTGATTGAAGTACACGTATTTACTTGATTGAAGTACACATATTTACTTGATTGAAGAACACACATTTACTTGATTGAAGAACACATATTTACTTGATTGAAGTACACATATTTACTTGATTGAAGTACACGTATTTACTTGATTGAAGTACACGTATTTACTTGATTGAAGTACACGTATTTACTTGATTGAAGTACACATATTTACTTGATTGAAGTACATGTATTTACTTGATTGAAGTACACATATTTACTTGATTGAAGTACACATATTTACTTGATTGAAGTACACATATTTTCTTGATTGAAGTACACATATTTACTTGATTGAAGTACATGTATTTACTTGACTGAAGTACATGTATTTACTTGATTATATAAGAAGCTTCAGGCTTTTTGTCAAAAAATAGTATTAAAAAACTGGGTCTTACAAAAGGAAAAATTCAGTCAATAAATCAAGAATGAGGAAAAAAAAACCAGTTTAAATCATTTGACATGATTATATATTACCGTCTGTAAGTTTTTCTTCGCCAGCAGCTGCAGCCAGGTCTCTGCAAGTCTTGGCAGGAGAAGTTTTCTCCCCTGTTGGCTTCCTGAGTTTCTTGATTTCTTCACTGACCTGCTTGAGAGCTTCAATGGTGTTACGACCCTGTTCTGTTGGAGCGTCACCCTTGAAAGACAATTAATAATGAGACATTGAAAAAAAAAACAACAGAGCAGCAAAGCTCCATACCAAAACAGAGCAGCAATGCTCCATACATTAACAGAGCAGCAATGCTCCATACAAAAACAGAGCAGCAATGCTCCATACAAAAACAGAGCAGCAATGTTCCATACAAAAACAGCAGCAATGCTCCATACCAAAATAGAGCAGCAATGCTCCATACCAAAACAGAGCAGCAACGCTCCATATCAAAACAGAGCAGCAATGCTGCATAGCAAAACAGAGCAGCAATGCTCCATACAAAAACAGAGCAACAATGCTCCATTCAAGAACAGAGCAGCAATGCTCCATACCAAAACAGAGCAGCAATGCTCCATACCAAAACAGAGCAGCAATGCTCCATACCAAAACAGAGCAGCAATGCTCCATACCAAAACAGAGCAGCAATGCTCCATACAAAAACAGAGCAGCAACGCTCCATACCAAAACAGAGCAGCAACGCTCCATACAAAAACAGAGCAGCAATGCTCCATACCAAAACAGAGCAGCAGTGCTCCATACCAAAACAGAGCAGCAATGCTCCATACAAAAACAGAGCAGCAATTCTCCATACAAAAACAGAGCAGCAATGCTCCATACAAAAACAGAGCAGCCATATCGATACAAGAACAAGCCTAAAAGTCATGATGTATATTTATTTTTTTTTTTTTTTGCTGCTAAGCATGGATAGAAAAATTAAAAGCTTAAAAAAAAAAAAACAACAGTAGTACACTTACCAAGTAAGGATCACCAGCTTTGGTTCCCTGTGTCCAACTGGCAAAATGAGAAGCATAGACAGACTGTCCTGGTGGACCCTGTAGTAAAGATTACATTACAGAATGTCAATAGACTTTATTTAGAATAAATACAATATTTTGTATAAATATATTATAAATATAATATATTGTATAAATATAACAAGATGCCGACATCTGAATTTGATTTATTTTCATGTAAACATCACAAGAGTGACATGACACATTGACATTTAAAGAAACTTACTGGTGGGCCGGCGCGACCAGACTCTCCTTGTGGTCCCTGTTTTGGTTAATAAAACAACGAAAAAACGTTGAAACAGATGAATAGAAACAACTAAGCAATATACTTCGAACAAACAATAGCAGTAATGAATATTAATGAGAAACAAATGGTTCCGAAAGTTAACAAACTACAAATAAATGGTCCAAATATACATTTAGACTTTTAAAATCGTGGAAAAAAAAATAATGAACTACTCACTCTTCTTCCGTCTTCACCTGCAGGTCCTCTGGGTCCCTGTACAAAAAACAATGTTTGTTAATGAAAATCTATTTTAGAATAGTCATATCTATTTCAGAAAGAGTAAAACCGATTTCAGAAAGAGTAAAAACTATTTTAGAAGAAGTAAAATCCATTTTTCACAAAGTTTAACCCCAAAGCACAATAAGTTAATGCTACTTAATAATGGCATTAAATAGTGCGTGCATGACTGAACTTGTACAAGTGGTAAGAGGGAGGGGGGAAAAGCAACAGCTAACTGTTGGAATAAACAAGATCCTGCGTGTGTCCAGCTGGACTTGCAGTGTTGATGTGAAACTGGACAGTAGAGGTAGAGAAGGAGCATTTCTGATTTAGTGAGGAGAGGTCGTTATCAATGTTTGTGCGGATTATTAACAAAGGACAGGTTTCTTATTGAAGGAAGTTTTAATAAATTAAGATTGTATCATATTGGACTTTTTGTTTCATGTGCTCGTCCAGGAGGTCACCGTTTTTATGTCAAACAGAGTATTTGTTGTACCATTATCAAAAAGTGAAACGCAGGATCTGGTTAGCAATTATAGTAAAATGTATTTTTTAGAAGTTTAGGATATGCTGACTTATTCTGGGAAGGGAATAAAAAAAAACAACAACCTGTATTGAGATGTGTACACATTTTGAACATTTTTCGGAAAGTGTACTTGCTAAATAAATAACAAAACGTGCGACCCATTTACTAAACTTACAGTTGGTCCAGGTGGTCCCTCTGGTCCGTCCTCACCGTCAGGTCCGATCGGTCCACGGCTGCCATCAGGTCCCTGTGATACGAGAAGATTAATTGAGAATATTTGTGAAAAAATTTACATTTTTTTTTTTTTGTGAGCTGACTAGAATCTAAGTGCATAAATTTACAGAGGTCGAGAATAAGTTGACAGAGCTTCTCTACTAGAATGAATATACAAATACATTTTTTTTTTTCCTGATAAACAAATAAAACGATTTCAGAAAGAAATTAATACTTTAAAAGAACATGCAGGAAACAGAAGTAGTTTACTGAATAAAATTATACAGTCTATGTACCAATGCAGAAAACATAATAAATTTATTTATCTATTTCTCTACTAAAAATAGAAATGTCACCCTTGGGCCTGGGGCTCCAGGTGGTCCTCTGGGTCCGCCTTCACCTGATGTTCCCTGCAATGAAACATTAGTGTTTGGATCAAATTTTTTTTTTACTACAATCTAGCATGACGGAGGCTCTTTTTATTTTTCTTCATACAAGAGCCACAACATATCACTTAAGTACTCCAAGTAAAAAGAGCATCTGAAAGTAACAGGTCAACTGTTATAAATAGATCACCTCAGGTCCAGGGAGTCCAGGAAGTCCCGGCCATCCGGGGTCACCTTTATCACCATTTTCTCCCAATTCGCCGTCAGCTCCCAGGGGACCGGCAGGTCCTTGAGGTCCCTGTTAAAAAAAAAACATTTGCACATTAATACCCCAGAACAAAAAAAAAATGAAAAATAAAATATTCAAGAGTTTCTTCTCTGACCCCCCCTGGGCTGTTTCACCGCAACTGTGTTAGCGTACTGAAGAAAAAAAATTCAATGGACACAGGCAAAAGATGAGTTTTAAAAAAAAAAAAAACTCAAAAGAAACCCGACATTTTATGTCGGTTTTCAAAAGTAAAATACATTTTACACGAGTTACACATTTTTTAGGTTGGCAATGAAACCAAATGGCAGTAGTTAATTCATTAACAAAATCAACAGACACTAAGCTTGGCTTGGTAAAAAAAAAAACAACGTAAAATAATTCTGATGAGACCTGTTTAAAGAAAAAGAGGTGTGCATCCCCCCACCCCCCCACTTAAGCTGCAGTAATTGTTCTAAACATTTTCTAACAATATATATATATTACAAAACTAACAGCTAATTTTCTCAGCATAAAAAAATAAACAAGTCCTCACTGGTGATCCAGCAGCTCCGGTAGGTCCACGTGGTCCCTCAGGTCCATTTTCGCCCTGAGGAATAATCAATAATAAGCAAACTGACCCATACAAATTAAATAAAATAAAAAATTTTTTAGAAATTAAAAAAAATTTCAGATATGTGATGTAAACGTTGAAAACATTCCTTATTTAAACTTTATGAAATCAAATCGAAACTCCACATGAGGTGGTCGTATCAATTGATTTTTTTTAAAAAGTGACGCTGGATTACTAACCCTTGGTCCTCTTTCACCCGATGGTCCAGTAGAGCCGGACGGTCCAGGAGGACCTGGCAGGCCAGTATTACCTGGTGCGCCTTGATTTCCAATATCCCCATCAGGACCTTTCTCACCTTGACGACCTTGTAAACCTGGTGCTCCAGGATTACCAGTTGCTCCCTTTTAGTTTTCATGTTAAAAATAATGTAAATTACAGTCGTAATAAAATAATGTAAATTACAGTTGTAATAAAATAATGTAAATTACAGTCGTAATAAAATAATGTAAATTACAGTCGTAATAAAATAATGTAAAATACAGTCGTGATAAAATAATGTAAATTGCAATCGTGATAGAATAATGTAAATTGCAATCGTAATAGAATAATGTAAATTGCAATCGTAATAAAATAATGCCATTATTTTATATATATATAAAACAGTTGTTTACATTAAAATTAAAAGCAAAGAAAAAGAAATAATGTAAAGGGCAATTGATGAGGAAAGTAAATGGAAACAGACCCGAAAAAAATTTAAACCATGGATGTTAAACTCTAAAACAATACAAGTTTAAAAATTACTATAGTGTATTATATTTGTCACTTATTTAAAACTAACCAATGTGCTATTTACTTGAATTTTCTTTAAAAAAAAAAAATATATATATATATATAAATGAGGGAGGGAAGGGAGTGTATTTCATATTCAAATCCTGTACATTTGACTAAAAAACCAAGAGTGTTTTTCACAATACATTTTCATTGAAAATCCATTTTGGGAGGGGGGGGGGGGACAAAGGAACAGATCAATCCATTATTATATATGATTGATGTAGGAAAAAAACTTGTAGGAATTTTAATTTGACCAATTTCCGGAAAAGATTAAGTTCAGATTAAGTGTCACATTGTTATCCAAAAGGGATGCATAAATGTTCAGTCTGGTGCAATGAAAACAAAAAAAAAAACAAACAGTAATTACGTTTGATCCGGGTTCTCCAGCCGCACCCTGACTACCAGGAGGCCCAGCTTCACCTGGTTTGCCCGGGTAACCATCAAGACCTGATTTATTTGAATAGGGAAAGGATTCATTTTTTAAGTTAAGGGATCATGTATTCTTAGAACATTCATTTAAAAAAAAAGCATTGAGAAAAGGAAGCTATAAAATAGAGGGTTGAAAGAATCAAACAGAGAGTTGAAAGAATCAAATAGAGAGTTGAAAGAATCAAATAGAGAATTGAAAGAATCAAATACATGAGAACAAATATATGACAAAGGAAGCTATAAAATAGAGGGTTGAAAGAATCAAATAGAGAGTTAAAAGAATCAAACAGAGAGTTGAAAGAATCAAATAAATGAGAACAAATACACGACAAAAATTTTTCATGAATCAAGTGTAAATCTGTAAATACAGAGAGAGAAAACAAAATACTGACCATTCTTTCCAGCGGGCCCCCTGGCTCCACGTGCACCAACTGGGCCTGGTGGTCCAGTCTCGCCAGGAATGCCTGGAATACCTGGGTCTCCTCTGTGTCCCTGTGGGCCTGCGGAACCTGGTGGGCCTTCGCTGCCCTAGACAATATAATTCATAATAAAAAAAAAAATTAGCTGAAGGTTATTGTGTTTCTCTCATCATCTACATCTTAGGCTTGGGATACATCTAAATACCTCTGCCACCTGCCCCGATAAAAGACAAATGGATTTGTACCTAACCGCACAAAGTGTTTTGCTTTAACATTCTCAAAAACCCTAGTCTTTTAAATTTTAATATGAGGAGCTGTAAATATTAATGGAGAATAGCCAATCATTTGCTTTTGTTGGCGGCAATTAAATTAGCATTTTTTTTCAAAAGACCCCCCCAAAAAAAAAATAAATGCACGACAAGACTTTTTTTTTTTTTTCAAACTATAAGTAATCTGTTTTTACAATGTCTCCTAAAGCTGACGGGCTAATGAAACTTACAGGAATACCGTCTTCTCCTCTGGGTCCTTTATTTCCGGGCGGGCCGGCTAATCCAGGTGCCCCATTGCTACCAGGACGACCTGGTTTACCGGTGTCTCCAAAACTACCCTAAGAAAAGTAAAACAAAGAAAAAAAATAATATAAAAGACACATAATATGTATATGTATATATATACAAAACCTTCTCAATGTTTAATCACCTATAATCCCCTATATTCATAATAATGTTATCACTTAAAAAAAAAACAACATTATTTAAAAAAAAAAAGTCATTCAGTCTCGATAATTAAAATAACAGAGTACCTTGACGCCGGCCCGGCCAGCAGGGCCTGCAGGTCCAGCATTTCCTTGAGGGCCAGGTAAACCTTGCATTCCAGGTCTGCCTTCGGGCCCCGGTTCGCCAGGAACACCCTGAGGACCAGGATCGCCAGAGGAGCCGCGACGGCCAGGAATGCCAGCATCACCCTGGATAAAATATTTTAGAAAACATTTCTGTTAGTCATGTAGGGGTGGGGGGCCATAGACCAAGACTTTTACCGACTCTGATAAGATTCCAGATATTTTTTTTTTTTCTAAATTTCTCATTCTGATGGAATCTAGATATTCAGGAGCAAAGGTTTTTACACAAAAAGTATGAGAAATGGATAGAAACTCAAGTGATTTTTTTAGTAGCTACATGTAACTAATTTGTTAGAAATTTTTCGAAAAAGATTTTTTTTTTCCTAACAATTTATTTCCAGTGTCAAAAGGAAAACAGAGACATGAAAAAAACAACTTACAGTTCTGCCGGGTCTTCCAGTCTCTCCAGGAGCACCGGCCTCACCTTGCTCTCCCTGAAAAAAAAATTTTTTTTTGAACAGAAATTAAAATGTAAATTTAGACAAAATAAGAAGAATGATACTTCCAAAAGTGGAAAAATTTATTTATGTTTTTATAAGCTGTTACATCCCCCTCCCCCCCATTCATGTTTTTATAAGCTGTTACATCCCCCCTTCCCCCATTCATGTTTTTATAAGCTGTTACATCCCCCCTTCCCCCATTCATGTTTTTATAAGCTGTTACATCCCCCCTTCCCCCATTCATGTTTTTATAAGCTGTTACATCCCCCCTTCCCCCATTCATGTTTTTTTAGGTGTTACATCCCCCCCCATCCCATTTATGTTTATTAAGCTGTTACGTTACCCTCCCCCGTTAAAATTTAGAATGGTGATGAATAAAGGTATGAAAAAAAAAAAAAAAGCATTTACCTTGGCGCCAGGTAGTCCAGTTTCACCTTTTTTGCCAGTAGCACCTGCGGCACCCTGATATCGGAAACAGAAAAAATCATTTGTGTGAGCTCGTTGCAAACGGCTGCGTACAATCGAAACGCTTTAAAAGCTTGTTAAACAATTTAAGGACGTGAACAAATTTGGGCACACTTACAGCCTGCCCTGGTGGACCCTGTTCACCTTGAATGCCGATTTCTCCTCTGGGGCCTGGTCGTCCTGGACTTCCAGCCTGACCAAGATCACCTGGACAATAAAAAAAAAAAAAATAAATAAATCAAACATGAAAGAAAAAAAAAAAAGAATTAAAAAAAAACACCATTATGTGAAAGACGTTACAAAAAGTACAAATAGAACAATTAAAAAAAAATAGAATATTAACAGTTACAGAGCTTGTGATTAACAGTCATAGAACTTGTGATTAACAGTCATAGAACTCGTGATTAACAGTCATAGAATTTGTGATTAACAGTCATAGAACTTGTGATTAACAGTCATAGAACTTGTGATTAACAGACATAGAACTTGTGATTAACAGTTATAGAACTCATGATTAACAGTCATAGAACTCGTGATTAACAGTCATAGAACTCGTGATTAACAGTCATGTGTAAAGTCCCTGTAAGGATGAGATGAAATCCCTTAGATCCTATAAATCACTAATGGGACGGTTTTATGGTGCCCTTCTTTCATCCCCACCATAGCCGATAGTGCAAGGGCCATGGAGGCACCACGGGAGATATATCGGGAACTTGAGCCAAGACCTGAAAAATTTCCTTGGTCCTCACCGGAGATCAAACCAGGTACCTTCAGGTCGACAGTCAAGCGCGTTACCGCACGACCATCCGTCCCCGTATTAACAGTCATAGAACTTGTGATTAACAGACATAGAACTTGTGATTAACAGACATAGAACTTGTGATTAACAGACATAGAACTTGTGATTAACAGACATAGAACTTGTGATTAACAGTCATAGAACTTGTGATTAACAGTCATAGAACTCGTGATTAACAGTTATAGAACTTGTGATTAAAAGACATAGAACTTGTGATTAACAGTCATAGAACTTATGATGACTAAAAATAGAAGCATTGGGTTCCCACTATGACCTCACAATATCTATGGCTGCCATGAACAGGCTTGAAAGCAAACTGGGAAAAATAAGGCCATTTAGCTTCGGCACCAAATACAGGATGTACAACTCATTGGTAACCCCCCATCCTGCTCCTGTGAATCTTGGGACACAGCCACGCTGAGACAGATAAACATAGGCATATGAGACCAGGCCCTTAAGAAAACTGCTCCAAAATTTCATAATCGGAGCTCAAGACCAACTCCTGTGTCAAAGGTCAAGACCAACTATGTCAAAGAAATGATTATCTGCCTAGATGACCCTCAGTAACCTGTTCCTGGCTACGGGAAAAAGTGAAAAAAGCAAAAGTTGGACTTTGGTTCAGACAAGTCTTCTTCCATAATACCCTGCGTAGTACTGTAATGCAGGGTACTCTTGAAGTAAAAGAGACCACCTTAGAGAGGTCACCTTAGAAAGAGATTTCTGCCATTAATGAATTAACTGGCCAAAATGTAATGACTTTACTTGAATCAAACAACAAAGGATGTGGAATGGAGAGACCTGTTCATGAGAACGTCCCCCTAAATCCACCCAACAACAGAGGTGTCCCCCCTAAGTCCACCCAACAACAAAGGTGTTCTCCTAGTCCACCCAACAACAGAGGTGTCCCCCCCTAAGTCCACCCAACAACAAAGGTGTCCTCCAAGTCCAACCAACAACAAAGGTGTCCTCCAAGTCCACCCAACAACAGAGGTGTTAAGGGGCGAATGAATGAAATGGAGATCGAAAACATTGCTCACCTTGATCTCCTGGGTCTCCTTTAGGTGCAGGCGGTCCAGCTTCACCACCCGGCCCTGGGGGGCCGCGCTCTCCTTGTTTACCTGCACGGCCTGGGGTTCCATTAGGTCCAGGCAAACCTGATTCTCCCTGTAAAACAATGATGATAAAAATAAAATGAAGTTTTAGTAAACAAGATTTAAAAAAAGAATAGCCTCACCAAAAAAAAAAAATAATAATGAAAATAAAATGAACTAATGCAAAGACTTCTGCATTGTCAAAACTGCTGGAGATACATTACACTACTGAGTGCACAGAACACTGGTTAGGAAAAAAAAAAAGATCTAAGGACATTGTGCCAACTTAGATGTATTTTTGAATTACTACTGGCGTGGTGCCAACTTAGATGTATTTTTGAATTACTACTGGCGTGGTGCCAACTTAGATGTATTTTTGAATTACTACTGGCGTGGTGCCAAGTTGGATGTATTTTTGAATTACTACGGGCGTTGTGCCAACTTGGATGTATTTTTGAATTACTACGGACATTGTGCCAACTTAGATGTATTTTTTTTTTAATTACTACTGGCGTGGTGCCAACTTAGATGTATTTTTGAATTACTACGGATGTTGTGCCAACTTGGATGTATTTTTGAATTACTACGGACATTGTGCCAACTTAGATGTATTTTTTTTTTAATTACTACTGGCGTGGTGCCAACTTAGATGTATTTTTGAATTACTACGGACATTGTGCCAACTTAGATGTATTTTTTAATTACTACTGGCGTGGTGCCAACTTAGATGTATTTTTGAATTACTACGGACGTTGTGCCAAATTGGATGTATTTTTGAATTACTACGGGCGTGGTGCCAACTTAGATGTATAATTGAATAATCATCACTTAAATCAATAGTAATGTAAAAATAAAAGTTTCCTTGGCACATTGGAATAGATGAAGGGTAGAATTCACTTGTTTCTGTATTAAGACGCCCAACTGCCTGAAATTCCCTAATGCCAGATAGCCCTTTAAAGCTGGTTGGACTTTGCAGGACTTTTAATCAGCTTTCACTAGGACCGTAAAAAAATATTCCCTTTTGGTTCTCAGAGAGGACTGAACTTGGGGGACACACCGCTATATCTGCCACCCTAATAAATAATGTTACAGTAGTTCCGACACAATCAAAATGCATTGGTTACAATTACAGCCGGTACTTACAGCTTCTCCCTTGTCACCCGGCTCTCCAATAGGGCCTCGTTCACCAGGGGGGCCCTGAAAAAAAAAAATATGAGTGTTGAGAGAAAAAAAGACAACTTGAAAAACAGAAAACAATAATATAGTGTGTTGAAAAGACAACTTGAGGGGGAAAAAAAGAATATTTTCACATAATATCAACATACTGTGAATCCAAATTTTGACTGCAGTATGATAACCGGCTTTAAAGATCGTTTACTTGTGTTTTAATGATGTTTAGCTGTTGTTCTTTAGGTTACTTTTACAGCAAATTGAAGATAAATTATAATAGTTATAAGTCAAGGGAAGAGCTCTTAACGTCATCAAATAAAGTACAGTATTAATTACCAAGGTCAACGAAGGAATTATAGAGCTTGCAGTTTTCTCCCTTTGGAGCTACAGCCCATATCAGGCACTGGCCATCAACGATGCGACTCTTTGTTTTTCCTGATTTCCCTCCCCTGCATTACTCCAAGGGCTTGAGCTTCCCTCATTATCGGTTCGTAATAAACTGCCCTGCCACCTCATTTCGTTCCTCATTCTTTTGATATGCCCACCCCCGCCACAGTCGAATCATTTGTAAATTCGAGGTGTAATTTCTTAATCTCCCCAGATCTCACCCATTTCACTGCCGCCCCCCCCCCCCCATTTTTCCCTCTCCCCCATGATGGTAGCACCTGCTCGGATGTATCAGGCTAGCACAGTACCCAAGATAAGCTGGGTGGATTCAGAGCTCTTTGGGCTGACAGCTCAACTGCATGGCTTTCCAAGCACCCCATGAAGATCTAAAAGATAAAAAGTTATCTTATCGCAGTACTCACCAAAGGTCCATTAGCACCCGGTTCTCCTTGTATACCAGACTCTCCTGCCACACCCTTAAAAAAAATATTCGAAAGGCAAAGGTCAAAGTTGTTGTTTTTTCACTTTTTTTTTTTTACTTCTAAAACAGGGGGGGGGGGGGGTGTTCACCTGATCAACTAAATCAAATAATAATCTATTTTAAATATAAACATAATCTGACGCCGTTCATGGAGGGGGGGAAATGACCGAGACAAATATGGCTACATGTTTAATTAAATATTTACTCTGGGTCCGGTTGGGCCAGCGGGGCCAGGTCCACCTGTTGGTCCAGATTCTCCTGTTGGGCCAGGGGGACCTCTGGGTCCTGGAAAGCCTCTTTCACCCTATGATTTAAAAAAAAAAAAAAAAAATGATGACAGAAGTAAGAATTTGGAAAAGAAAAAAAAATTAACACCACAGGTGTCAAAATAGGTAAATCATTTCTAAAAATCTATAAAAAAAATGCTAAAAGATCATCAAGGGAAAAAAACAGTAACATTTGATAAATAAATTCATACATTTACCAAGCGCTGACGTAATCGTTGGTCAATCATGTCATGCGAGTGAAGAAGGATACAACGACAATACTCACAGCATAACCAGGTCGACCTGGAGGACCATCTGGTCCGGGGGGCCCAGCTTCAGCTTCTCTTCCAGCCTCTCCGGGCGGGCCCTGAGGTCCGGGGGATCCTTGGAAACCGTTAGCTCCTCTGGCTCCTGGGGGTCCAGCTCTGCCCGGTTCACCCTGAAACAAAGTTAATTTGAACAGATTACTTTATACATTACTTTATATATTACTTTATAAATTACTTTATACCTGAGGTACCTGAGGGAGCCTTTAAAAAAAAAAGTTTTTGTCACAAAGTCTGATGAAGTTATAGCAGAAAAATTATAAAATTAGTCGCATCAAGCACTCAAGTTGTGAGAGAAAAATGTATAACATTGAATGCAATAATACTGAAGTTGTAACAGAAAAAAAAATATATGTATACCAATTAATGGTGACGGATATGTAAAGTTGTAATACCTCAGGTCCGGGGGGCCCTGCCTGTCCTCTTTCTCCAGTTGCTCCAGCATCTCCAGCGGGTCCCCTCTGTCCGGGAGCACCAGCGACACCATCTTTACCAGAGGCACCCTAATTACAAATGAGAAAAAAAAAAAAATTTGAGCACAAGATCTGTAGGTGATAATGAAGCAAAACAAAAAATGACATCGTATTATCCGGCCCAAGTAAAAAAAAAAAAAATTCGTTGGTACAAAAAAAAAAATTTAATTAATGAAATCAACACTCCAAGTAAAAAAATTAAATTACTGAGATTTGATGGGAAAAGGTTTTTTTTTTTGTTTTGAGAAAAAGATACGGCAACTTTGCTACAGTCATGGGATATAATAAAAAACTTGAAAAATTGACCATCACACACCCACATAAAAGTATTTCAAAATATTTAGTTCAATATTCTGTTTTTCTATCTTTTTTTTTTTTTTTGAAAAAAGAAATTTCAAAGTGTTTTTTTTTTAAGCGCTTATAAATTTGCCTCTGAAAAAAATATTAGTGCATCAAATGAGTAACCTAGGTCGAAAATCTGCATTGAAACTTGCATTTTGGGATGATTAACTCAATAATTCAGTTGCATCTAAGCAGATTAAAGCACCATATTAATGTTTATAATAATGAATGTCACAATTACCATTTTCAAACCTCTCTACAGTTTCAAAATTTTCATTAATCCTTCAATAAAAAAAAATTCCAAAAATTCGTTCAACAACAAGTGATAAACACTAGTTTTACCCAGGAATACTTACAAGTAAACACTGGCTTCACCCAGGAATACTTACAAGTAAACACTGGCTTCACCCAGGAATACTTACACGTTCACCTTGAGGTCCTTGAGCACCTTGCTGTCCAGGATTACCTGGGGTACCAGGGGGGCCCATTTCACCAGGGCGACCATCAGATCCAGAGGGTCCCTAGAGAAAAGTACATTACATTGTCAATCAATCAAGCCATTAACAAAAAAAAAAAAAAAAAAAAATCATTGGTCCTAATTATGATAGCACTGTAGTTAACCTGCACATGAGCCGTTAGCTCTATAAAGTGCTCAAAATAATTTGGTATCTGAGACAGTAAGTATAATGTTCACTATGGGGATGAGTCATTATATAAAAAAAAATTTTTTTCTGCTATTTGGTCTCAAACTTTACATATATATATATATATATATATATATATATATATATGTGTATGTATATGTGTATATATATATATATATATATACATACACCCCCGCCCACCACCAAAAAAAAAACGAAACAACATTTCAACATTGTTTGAGCAATGTTCCTTGCGAGTTGTAAAGGGTTCACATTCACAATGAATTAAAAAAAAAAAAAAAGGACTTTGAACTCACTGGGGGTCCAGGTGGACCTCTAGATCCGTCAGGTCCAGCTAATCCAGCGGGTCCCTGAAGTATAAAAAAAAGAACTGAATGTACCTAACAACAAATAAATATTATACCCAACAACAACATAATGATGTACCAAATAAAGACAAATAATGCGACAAAATTCAACCTCTTTATGATGGTAAAAAAAAAAAAAAAAAGTTGTACTCACAGATTCACCTGGGATGCCTGGAGGTCCAGGTCGACCAGTCTCACCCTGTGGGGACAAACAAACAAAACAAATCATCCAGGAATGGTCGTAAATTTTTACATTTCTTTGAAAAGAAAAAAAAATATTAGGTTTCAAAAAGAAGTTCTAAAAGCCACAGCACCATTTCAGCTCAGTGAGCTCAACAAGACAGCCCCCCTCCCCCCATTGAGACAAGGTAAAAAAAATGTTTAACTACATCATGGTCACAAAAAAAAAAAAAAAAAAAGGTTCAACGAAATTTGCAAAACAATTACATACAGATGCTCCAGCCTCCCCTCTAGTTCCTCTTTCGCCATCGACACCATCAGCACCCTTAGGGCCTCCTACTCCGGGTGGTCCAGGTAAGCCTCTTGCACCAGGGATACCCTAAATTTAGAAAAAGTTACATCCAATTAAAGCAGCTTGTAAAAATATTTTTTTTTTCAGGTCACTCCATCTTGCGTGCCAGATTTTAAACAAATGTCAGACATAAATCAATAATTATGTTAAAAGTCAGACACAAATCTATAATTATGTTGCACATCAGACACAAATCTATAATCTAGTTGTACGTCAGACATAAAGCTAAAAAATCATGTTGTATAATACAATTAAATCTTTAACCTAATTGCACCATTCACTAGCCCCTTTACAATTTATTTATTTTTCGCTGGGGAGCACTTCATTGGAAAAGCCTCTTCATTCCTCTCTTTTTTTTTGTGTTGTCACCACCAGGCTCGCTAAAACTTATGTACCGGACATAAATTTATGACCGGGTCAAGATTTTAAATAACAGTGCACTTACTCTTTCTCCTTGGGCTCCGTTGGGTCCTTGCGGTCCAGGGGCACCTCTTTCACCCTAGAGATACGCCACCACAAAAATAAAAGAAAGGTTGGATAAAGGGAATGCTACAGAACAAACGAATCTTATACATTAAATAAATAAATGTTTTTATAAATTACAAGGAAATGTCTGAGCTAAATGAAATAGTCTCCCTACTAATGTACAGACTTCAGATGTATATTTTATATTTTACTATCAATGCTTAATTTTATGTGGCTAATCAAGTTTATTTGACTATCCCATAATAATAATAATAATAATAATACATGATCCGATTAAAGAAATTAAAAAATAATGGAGAATTATTTAATTAAGAAAAAAAATTTTCTAATTTTACCCTGTGGGCTATGCTGCTTGTCATTTTTGTGAGCACAGGTAAGTAAATGTGACACAGTTTTGGTTCAAGAGTTACCAAGTACTCACTGGCATTTATTTTTTTATAAATTTTCAATATTTGAAAAATAATTTTCAACTTTAGACACTTCTTAAGTATGACACAGATATATCAAAAGGCCAGCTAATGAAAGATACAACAATATATATATATATGTCACTTACTCTGCTTCCAGCCGGTCCAATCGGCCCAGCGGGTCCGATGTCACCTACAGGTCCAGGAGCACCTTTCTCTCCAGAAGCTCCTTTGAAGCCATTGTCGCCAGGGTCACCCTGATAAGACAAAATAAAAAAAAAAATCAATTAAACACATTATCTGTCGCACAGAATTCTAGGCTTAGTCCATGTACCTGGATTTTTTCAAAAGATTTCTCTGGCATACTTCAAAATAACAATGAAAATAGGACATTCTACATTAAGCAAGGGAATGCCATTCGACTGATTAGTAAACTAACGTGTAGCATGATGCTGTATTTTTCATTAAGTAGACCAGCATATAGTACTTACGGCTGCACCTTTAGAGCCTGGTGCACCAGGTGAGCCAGGAAGTCCTGAGGGTCCTCTGGGTCCAGGGAAGCCTGGTGAACCGGCCGGGCCAGCATCACCCTGTTTTATAAAAAGATTACAACATGACTTACAGGGTAAAATATTAACAGATGCTAAAAGATTATTTGCCAAAAAAAAAAAAAACTTCCACCTACCTGGGCACCTTCTTCCCCGGTAGATCCGGGCTGACCGGTTGGGCCGGGTCGACCAGCCTCTCCGGGAGTGCCGGCCGCTCCATTGTCACCACGAGCTCCCTGCGGACCGATAGAGCCTTTAGCACCAGCAGCGCCAGCTTCTCCTTTAGGCCCTTGCATGCCGGGGATCCCAGGTGGTCCAGTCGTGCCTGAAGGGCCAGGTGAACCAGGAGCCCCAGGTAAACCGTCAACACCTCGCAGACCCTAGACAAAAAAAAAAAAAAGAAAAATGTCCAATGATTAAAAATAATGATCTTCCCAGGGATGAATTTTTCATAACCATTTCATGCGTTCTTTTATATGCCTTCAAGATTAACAGTTAATGGACAGAGAACTTAGCTTACTAAATATTGATCAGCATATATTTATTGGAGAAAATGTATACTTAAAAAAAAAAACAGTGCCCAATCAAGCAAGTACCTGGGGTCCTGGGGATCCGTCATCACCTCGCTCTCCGGGAGCACCTCTCGGTCCTTGTGGTCCAACGGGCCCGGCGGGTCCTGGGGGCCCACCTTCTCCCTGCAGAGAGAAATATTTCTTTTTATTATTTTGCTTTTAATAAGGTTTATTAAAAACAAAAACAATAACATTAGCAAAAACAAAAACCAAAAAATTGACAAGCATGACCTTTTCTTCAATGTTCCAAAGGAAATTGAGACAATTTATGACATAAAATCATTAACTGAAGACAATTAGGCCCGCAGTACACAATGGGAGAGAAACAATCAAAGTAAATACAGCGATAAATGACAGCAGTACCAAAGCAAAATAGACAATTAAGGACCCAAGTTTGTCCATTGAAAAAAAAATCATTTGTGCGCATTCAAAATTGACAAGCTAGTTGTAGTATTTATAAATTATTAAGTGTAATAGCTGCCTTTGTCAAGTGTCAATTAACAAATAAAAAAACAATACCACATATAAATATATATTTTATTCAAAGATGCTGCTAAGAAGATAGAAAAGGGAATTTACTATTCACAAAAACTAACAGCATACGAAAAAATCTAATTGAAAAAAATGAATATATCTGCATTATGTTATAACCTTTTTTAAGGAAGGAGCCCGAGACATGGAAAAATTTACTTACAGGTTCACCAGCTGCACCTTCGTTGCCTCGTTTACCAGGGAAACCATTGAAGCCTCTGTGACCTTTTGCTCCATTGACACCTGGCATGCCAGGGGCACCTGATGGGCCCTACAAAAAAAAAAGTGATTTTTTAAATGGACATCAGTTTCTGTGGCTGGTCATATTACTAGCTCATCAAGACAAAATTGATTTAAAAATTACAATTTAACTAAAGTAGTTACATTTTTTTTTTTAAACATAAAATTTTCATACACTTTTTTTTTTAAAACAGGGAAAAATCAAAGCACAGGGGGAAAAAAAAGGAATGTTTGGAGCGTGTGAATATGTTATTTAAGAGATGACAAGTATTTCTAAATATGATTACTGCTTAAAAAAAAATTAATTTTCAATTATATAATAAAGGAATAGATTGTTTTCACTTCGGGTTTTAACTATTAGGATTACATAGCTAAACTTCGATTCCCAAAAGTTAAAAAAAAAAAACTATACATGTATTGACTGAAGACAAAAAAACAACAAAAACACCAATAACAAAACACCAACAACAAAAACACCAACAACAACAAAAACAACAACAACAAAAACAACAACAACACCAACAACAACAATAACAGCAACTTACCCTGGGGCCAGGAGCGCCAGGTGATCCGGGCTGACCATTTCTGCCGTTATCACCCTTTTAAAAAAAAAAAAATTAATTAATTAAAAATGATTGGTAAAAGAATGCTTAAAACCAAAAACTGATGCTCCACGGAACTGAACCTTATTTCAGTGACACCACATACAGATAACAAATGTGAGCAGGCTTAATTAAATTTTTTTAATTCTAAAAAAATGCATTTTGTCTGACGGAATTACCCCATCCAATCAAAAAAAAAAAAAAAAACAAATGAAATTAAAAAATATTTTCTTTACCTCAGGACCTGGGGGTCCAGGGGGACCGGGCACACCTGCTGTACCGGGAGGACCCTGGGAAAAAAAAATTGCAAATTAAGAAGCAGATACAAAAGAAAAAAAATATCAATAAAAATGATCAATATGAATGCATTCAATTTTGGAAAAAAAAATTGCTATTTAATTATTATAAAGAAAGCAGAGAGCTTTATTATTTTCCTTGTAAGTTTCTTATTATTTCCCCTGAAAGATTCTGTTAACATCAGTCTGCCCTCATAAGGGAGAAAGTACTTATCTGCATCTGAGTCATCTGAGTAGATTTTATGTACACAAGTCCTTTTTCTTTCCGATTCCACTTCAAAAATGCACTTACGGTCTACATGACTGTTAAAATTTGACCCACTGGAGGCGACTTACGGGTTTCTTGTGTAGTATATGATAGGTTAACTTAATAACAAACCAAATATACCTCTATCTCATTTTTCACCAAAAATGCAGATAAGTACTTTTTTGTTTATGAGGGCAAATCTGCCCAAAACGAGTACATTCTTAGTCTTCTTTTATTTTCTTCTTCTACGTACTCAAGTTCTTTAAATTTAATAAAAACAATATTTGGATAAACGAACTTTAGAAAAAAAAATACTCACTGGTGGGCCAGGGTCACCAGCCTCACCTCTCAGACCCATTTGACCTTGAACACCTGGGGCTCCAGGAAGACCACTAGCACCTCTGGGCCCAAAAGGACCCTAACATGGAAATTAAAAAAAAAATGAATTTAATAACATTATTGTATTCCAGTTCACTGTGTTTTTTTTTTTTTTATATTTCAGCTTAAAGAGATCCTCATATGTATCTCCATTTTTAATTGAGAAATCTTTGGCCACAGAAGTTTAAAAAAAATGCAATTTATTTCAAAATATTTATATTTTGGAGGATGTGTTAAATTTTAGAAAAAGCAGAAATAAAATGATGATAAAAAAAAAAATTCACTGACAAGGAAAAAAATTATCACAACAGCACAAGACAATTGCTGGCAAAAAAAAATGTATCTGATCAACTTACAACTTGAGCTTGGATGTAGTTGGTTGGGGCATACGACCCGGCCTTATTTGTATTCCTATCTGGGTAATAGGCTCTGTAAGCTTCATCAGCACTCTGGTCATTAAAAAATGTAAAGAAATTTTAAATAAACATCACAGCTTGAAGTGCATTAATTTATGCCGAAACATGAAACGACAGTGGACGAAAAATTGTGGATTTACCATCTCAGGGACACCGGGCATACCAGGAGTTCCGGGAACACCGTTGACACCATCTTCACCGGTTTCTCCCTGTTAGAAAAATATATATATATATAATTATGAAAGAGTTTTTAAGTGTTTGTGAAATATGCCAAATATATGTGCTTGAAGAATAGTACGATGTTAATATATATGCCAGAGCAATAGTTTTAGTTTATAAATATGTGCCTTAAGAATAGCCCTAAGTTAAGTGGGCCTATACATTTTACAGTCAGCTTACCATTTCTCCCTGTCTCCCTGGGTAACCTTGTGATCCTGAAGTGCCACTTGGGCCCTAAATATATTAAATTATACTAATTTATTACAGCAAAATTAATATATATATTAAATTATACTAATTTTTTACAGCAAAATTAATAGAATGTTCAATTTTTTGAAAAAGAAAAACAAGAATCTGAGCTCAGTTACCAAAAGTCAAATGTAGTAAACAAATGAAATTTAAAAAAAAGCATGAATACCTGCAAAGCATCCAGAGCCTCTCCAAGAAGCTGGGGAAAAAAAATTCTGTATAAATATCAAGTGATAATATAATGCTTTATTTTTATTTTTTTGACAGTGATGATTAAATATTTCATCGTCTTTAATTTATAAATTTGAAACATTTTGTGGGAA
Organism: Bulinus truncatus; assembly: GCA_021962125.1. Classification (NCBI taxonomy): domain Eukaryota; kingdom Metazoa; phylum Mollusca; class Gastropoda; family Planorbidae; genus Bulinus; species Bulinus truncatus. Next base: position 3,109,169 of record JAGDYQ010000117.1, on the reverse strand, counting down.
TACAAAATTTCATAACTTATTAATAATAATAAGATAAGATATTTTAAGTAAACAATTAGCTAATAATTAATTACCGCAGTCCTGGTTTCGGCAGAGGCTGAAATAAATAATGTGCAAAAAAAAGTAATGAAAAATTGAATCAATTGGATTTATAAGATCTGCTCAATTTTTAACATCGTTGACATATAAATAATCAATAATGTGATAGTTAAGTTTTAATAAATTGAAATTCTGTTTTTCTTTTTAAATCCAGGTAGACATTTAAAACTCCAGAATCTTCAGTATTCTGGGATGAATCTCTTGGAGCATATTTTAATCTTCTGAAGAAGTACAGTAGTTCAGGTGGTTTATTTTGTAGAATTAATATCCTTATTTTTTCAACTCAAAGTCTAATAATCTGTTTAGTTTAGTTTAGTTTTACAGGTCTAAAAATTTGACAACAAAATTTCGTTTTCTTTAAACTTAATGATAATTTTTTTTTTCACTTTAATAGAAGGTAATGTCACAATGTGGTAATTTTATACCTGTATTGTACTAAAAAAAAACATTTCATTTATAATTTATAAGCTTACCGAATTTATCACATTCAACAAATTTACAGGAGACCTGTCCATTTAAACACTGGCACTGCAGACAATCATTATTCTCGATGGGATTCCATACATCTTCATGAAGATATTTTTCTGATTTATAATAACAACCTGAAAGTAAAAGTTGGGAAACATGAACAAAGTATCGGGCAATATCACCACCAGCAGTCTAAAATTAAAAGATGTCTAATAGAAATCTCTAACCCAGAATCCTTGGATGATTTTTCATTTTCGTTGATTTAATTCTGATTGACTTATGGTTTTTGAGTTCCCTGTTTTAAATTAATATTATTAAGAGACATACAAATCATAAATATACTGATTTCAAGTAATTTTAAAAGATTGCTATATGGAAAAGCAGATGCAATGTGCACTCTCAAAGTTACAACGTGATTACCGGCCCTGATTTAAATAATTCACGAACTCATCACATGAGAATGTCTTTACCCACCTCAGATTATTTACAAACTTGTAACGGGTTATTTTTGCAATATAACTTTTTGAAATCATTATAATTATTTGTGTATCAAAGTGGCTATAGGCTAGAGCTTTGTCCAAATAATTTTGGTCCAAGACAATCTCCACCAATTCTACATTGTGTTGACCAAGTAGGCTACTAGAGATGATGGAGGAAAAGCACACACACACAAACCAACACACTTAACAACACCCATCGATCATTAAAATTCAAAGCATGTAGAATTTACTTTGTATATATTTATTGTCTGAGCCATATATATATATATATATATATATATATATATATATATATATATATATAGGAAAACATGTTGACTGTCCATAAGGCTTCCATTCATCCATCCATCCACACACCCACCACGACAGATCCCCATGCTCTGCAGAGAAAGTGGGTGCATTCTTAAAGGAAACATGTTTGTTGTACGTGCCGCTCTTATCGATGGGGCCCCCTTGTCAAATGGGCACCTTTCAGTATTATTTTCAACATAATCTGGTACCATGAGATCCCCGTCAGGCGCTTTTCCGGAGGGGTTCCAAAAATATCTTAGATACCTAAGGCCCCGACAGACCTAAGAATGGCCCCGGAGCCCCTACGGGATGCACTCTGTATCAAGTCGATCGACACAAGGAAAGAAAGTATCCTCCACCTTTTCCCTTTTAAAACTCATTTTTTCCCAATGGTTCGAACCTCAGTGAGAACCTTGAGATTTTTATTTTTTCAGGTACTGGTGTAAGTTCTCCCAAGTCCACCCAGCTTTAAATGAGTACCTGACTTTAAGTTGGGTGAGTAACCACACAATGCCTTTAAATGCCAACGCTACTGAATCATCTGCTCCTGTGAGCCATCAGGGGCATAAGGGAACTATTTTTTTTATATTTTTTTTTTACATTTTAAGTGGTAAATTTACAGAAAATTTGCAATAATTTAAAAAAAAAAACAACTCTTGAATTCAAAGAAATGCATAAAACTTAAATTATTTACTTTCTCAAGCAATGTAACAAGATTCATATAATTAATTTTACATTAAAATTGCTATGTTTGTGATCAGGTAATGTCATTTAAACACAGTTTTAGCATGAAAATAAAACCGAATTGCCCTTTTTTTTTCATTACTCATTTCAAATAAACACCTCACTGGACTTTACATTTTATGTCTTATAAAACTAGGACTGTAGAGTATTCATTTTTTTTAACGTATCATAAAAGTATTGTTTATGTTTACAAATAACGACGGTTGCCACCGGTCATACATTAATGCCACTGCTCGAGCTTTTGTTTTATTTTCAGCACTTTTATTGCGGAAACGCCCCAAATAATTATAACGCGCGGCAGAGAAATCTGGCCTTCATATGGTGCCTCAGCTGCTAAGCTTTTAGAAACGTCTGTCGAAATGCCAGGTAAACTGCCCCAGCTTAGTCTGCAATTTTTTTTTTATTTCATTTGTTTTGGGTTTTCCAAACTTTGGGCTAAATTTCACTGAAGGCTTACCCCAAAAAAATTTATCGCAGAATATAATGATTGTGTCAAATAAAGGTGGAAAAATATTAGCTAATTTCAAGTTGGCATTATGCATATCTTAAATGTTTTACCGTCCATCTATCTATCTATCTATCTATCTATCTATCTATCTATCTATCTATCTATCTATCTATCTATCTATCTATCTATCTATCTATCTATCTATCTATCTATCTATCTATCTATCTATCTATCTATCTATCTATCTATCTATCTATCTATCTATCTATCTATCTATCTATCTATCTATCTATCTATCTATCTATCTATCTATCTATCTATCTATCTATCTATCTATCTATCCTGTCTAATCTATCTATCTATCTATCTAATCTATATAAAAACAACGACAACACAACAACAACAAGCGTTCCATATCCAGTAGCTCAATAACATTATTTACATTATACTCAAGTCTAAATCTGTGTTATATTGCATCGAAACTTTCACTAAATGAAATCATATTCCCCTTCGTCATCAGTACACATTCCCCTTCGTCATCAGTGCACATTCCCCTTCGTCATCAGTACATATTCCCCTTCGTCATCAGTACACATTCCCCTTCGTCATCAGTACACATTCCCCTCGTCATCAGAACATATTTCCCCTCATCATCAGTACATATTCCCCTTCGTCATCAGTACATAAGGAAGTGTAAACTGTTTAATTTTCATGAAATTGACTCTAGAAGCCAACATGACGAACATTGAAAGAAAGAGAGTATAAGTAGATGACAAAATTTAATTTACATGTGTATACCCCCCCCCAGAGGTTTAGCGAAGGGTGGGCAAGGGAGGCATCATGCGCCGGGCGCTACTCACAAAAAATAAAATATTATATAGTTTTCGAATTGGGGGGGGGGTGTCGCTAAAAAGGTATTGTGCCCCGGGTGCGAGTTAAGCTCGCTACGACACTGATACCCCACCCCCAACACACCACCCTCCCGGGCCATTAATATTATCAATTCTGAACGCAGCTTTTTTTAAAGGCTCAGATGCTGTGTGTTGTATTCTCACAGTGAAGCAATCATAAACAATCCAAATTTTTCCGCAACTCAGCATTTTCTTATCATGACGAGCGCTATCATGGCCAGATTTCTTGCGTGCTAAAAACCAAAAATGTAATTTATTATTTTAACTACGAGCATGTAAGACGTGTTCTAGATCACGTTGACCAGACTGAGCCGACCGACTCCCAGATTTCATTATTTATGTTGGCCGTCTTGCATTATTGTCTGAATAAACATACCCAGATTTTTTCGCATACCAATCCAAAAGAAAAAAAACAACATAATACAACGCCCACCTGGGCAAGAAAAATAGAAAAGGGCACATTTTTTTTGGGCGCGTGTATTTCTTTCTACCTCTATCTTGAACTATCGTCAGGTATATTCTATTGGCAGGTAAACTATAAGACCCACCCCTCGGGACCTCTTTCAGTAAAAGGGTCCCTCCTTAAGATAAAGTTCCATTAAGCTCTCACTAAGGGCTCATAGGGGTAGATGACGTGTAGAATTCATCTGTTTTCAGTGACCTCGTCATATATTGGGATTGTGTGGTGGTTAGCACGACACCCAGCCACTTTTACTCCCCCCCCCCCCACCAACATAAAGTCAGGTACCCATTTAAAGCTGGGTGGACTTGTGGGGACATTCACAAGGACCTGAAAAAAAAAATCCAAAAGGTTCTCATTGAGATTTGAACCCGGGACCGCCCGATAAATATGATGATATAGAGGCCTCAACACGTACTTCATGTAGGGCATCAAAAAACATGCCTACCTAGAAGGGCCAGCAGCTAGAAAAATCTACGCCCCTGGAAAAAAAATGTCGTCACCGGGTCTCCGTGATTCACTGTAACTCCAGTCTGCAGTCAAATAAATCCATTTCAATACAGGCGGTTCCATGGGCGTCGCTAGGAATTTTTCCAGGGGGGGGCAAAAATTTTCCAGGGGGGGGGCAAATAACAACTTTGTAACATTTTTTTTTAAATGTAAGGGGGGGGAGCAAATGCCCCCTTCTTATATGACATTTTTTCAAAATTTAGGGGGGGGGCGCAAATGCCCCCGTGCCCCCCCCCATGAATACGCCCATGGGTGGTTCCTATCAAGGCCTTTAAAGGCCTTTTCCAAGTGGTCAGGGTGCCTTGACCTTGCGACGACCCAGTGATCAGGACACCCCACCCTCCCCGCCCCCTTAATTAGAAAAAAAAAAAAACAACAACAATAGTAACGGAGGCCATGCACGTCGTTTTTTACCACGTCATGAACAAAAAAAAATGATGACCAATAGGGGGGAGATATACACCTTACCTATATAAATAAACATGGTGTACGCGTGTATATTATGTTATGTTATGTGTGTGTTTTATTGTTTAACTCACAAATCACGCGCACAGGGCGCATGACAATGTCATGAAATGAGATACACTGTATACAACGATACTACACTGTATGCAACGATACCACACTGTGTACAACGATACTACACTGTATACAACGATAGTACACTGTACGCAACGATACTACACTGTACGCAACGATCCTACACTGTATACAACGATACTACACTGTACGCAACGATACTTCACTGTATGCAACGATACTACACTGTACACTGTATACAACGATACTACACTGTATGCAACGATACTACACTGTATACAACGATATTACACTGTATACAACGATACTACACTGTACAGAACGATACTACACTGTATGCAACGATACTACACTGTATACAACGATACTACACTGTGTACAACGACACTAGCCTATATTCTGTGATCTGTACCAATCAGTTCTAATAGTTGAAAAAAAAAACTGCACGCGTTCACAACCACAACGAAAGATGTTGCTTGGCGATTCGATTTTTTTTTTGTTGTTGTTGTTGCGGGAAATGGTTTAAATAGTAATTCTTACTGCATGATATCAGCCGCGCAGCTGTGAGCTGGACACAGCTATTGGCCTATCATAGACAACGACTACAGCTTCGGTAGTAAAAGCATTTACTGTCCTGGATTCAATACAGACCCATAAATCATATAGACAGGGCGGTTCTTTACAGGTAGACAAAACCACACGACCGCCTAGGACTGCCCACGGTATTTCTGGTGCCCATAGGGCAAAGATAAGTACTTTTTGCCCTGGGGGCCCCCGACATTTGTATAAGTCTCTGCCTGACCCCTCGGCTTCCCAAAAACTCGGATCTTCACCGGTTCCAACTTCTGTATTGAAAAACTTTACCAGAAAAAGACTGAGTAAATACATAATATATGTAAGTGCGCACGCGAGCCCAGTTACGTTTTTCCCCTAGAAGCGGTGGGTCATACAGCAGAGAAAGAGCGGATAACTCAACGCTGAGAATGCTTGACTCAGGGGAGAGCAATCATGTGTTACTGGAACGAGTTGTCTACCGAGAAACTTTTAAAAAAAAAAAAAATTCTTTTTATCGTTTAAGACTGCTGAAGACTACCACAAAACTTTAACTTCTTATAAAGAAAAAAAAATATATATAGAAGGATATCTACGTTATTATTTGCTGACGTGGTGGGGAGGGGGGCCGGGGGGTGGTGGTAATAGAGGTGGGGAAATGATATGGGAAGGGGTGGAGGGCAAGGAAAGATAACTCTAAAAAAACGAAGCAAGGAGAGAGAGAGAGAGAGAGAGAGAGAGAGAGAGAGAGAGAGAGAGTCAAAGAAGCATCTATTTTTTTTTTGCCTAGATGTATATATATATATATAGGTCAGTGGAGCCATCACAGTTTCTTGCATTCGTGGCAGATTTTCTTGTTATGTTTCTACCGTGAGTAGAGTAACCGTGAGAATAAAACGAAGATGTTAGGTGTGGGGTGGGGGTTAGGTTCTATTGGGCGTGCGGGGGGGGGGGGGGAACGGCGGTATGTGTGTGTGAGTGTGTGTGTGTAAATTACATTATTTATTTAGTAAACATAGCAGCAAGCACATATCGTTTTATAATATCGACAAATATAAATAAGAGGCAACAACAGCTAACACCAACAACAAAAACGATAAGGTTGCTAATATAAAAATGACTTGGGTGCCCTACCACAGGTATGTAGATATGTAGGAAGGTAGATAGATAGATGGATACATATATAGATAGACATATAGATAGATAGATGGATAGATACATATATAGATAGATACATATATAGATAGATAGATACATATATAGATAGATAGATAGATAGATGGATACATATTTATAAATATATATATATATATAGATAGATACATATATAGATAGATAGATAGACAGATAGATAGATGGATACATATATATAAATATATATATATATATATATAGATAGATAGATAGATAGATAGATAGATAGATAGATAGATAGATAGATAGATAGATAGATAGATAGATAGATAGATAGATAGATAGATAGATAAATAGATAGATAGATAGATAGATAGATAGATAGATAGATAGATAGATAGATAGATAGATAGATAGATAGATAGATAGATAGATAGATAGATAGATAGATAGATAGATAGATAGATAGATAGATAGATAGATAGATAGATAGATAGATAGATAGATAGATAGATAGATAGATAGATAGATAGATAGATAGATAGATAGATGAAAGTTTTAAAGTTTATATCAGAGGGCTATTCTCGGGCCATTGTAATGAGTCAAGTGTTAGAACTGAAGAGTAAAGAATCCAGTCGGCCCAACGCCAAAAAAAAAAAAACAGGCCGTGAGTGACAGTCTAGCTAGGTTCCAGATAATCAGAGTTTATATCATGTCACAAAACAAATAAACAAACACTTATACAAACAAATAAACAGAGAAATAAACAAACAAAGAAACAAAGAAACATCGACAGTTTCAGATCCGCAAGTGTTTTTTTTTATGACGTATGCGCCGTCCAGGCATGACGTCATGACGGAAGTGGCTGGAAGTTGGGTGGTGGGAGGGAGTGAACAGGAGAAAAAAGTTTAGAAAGTCTTGAAGTTTTTTGTTTTGTTTTGTTTTGTTTGTGCGAACACACTGTCCAGACGACACACGATGTAGCGCCGGTCACAGGCGAACGCACACAGCCGTAGTGAATAAATGAATACTGAATTTGTGAGTACATGATGGACGTGCCTGTTATCACTTGATCCCATGAGTAACAAACGGCGTAGCCATATATATATATATATATATATATATATATATATATATATATATATATATATGGCTACGCCGTTTATATATATATATATATATATATATATATATATATATATATATATATATATAAATAAAATTTATGATCGTAGCCATAGAGAGCCATAGATATATATAAGATGGGCGTAGTTATCAAACTTGAATTAAGGCAACTCATTCTGAAAGATGGCGTCACCCAATAGACCTCTCTACACGACACAGATGATTAACTACACGCGCACGACTCAAACTGTGTACAATCTATAATTGTAGACAATAAATCACAGATTTTCTACTTTTGTTCTAAAATCATAAGCCAACACACCAACTCTCCTCCCCCCAATTTTGCATTATAAGCTCTTCGGCTTATTTCGTAATCAAACTTGTTTATTTACTAAAAAAAAAGTAGGTCGCTGAAGACTTTTTGTGTAGTGGCGGGGGAATCTGGTGTGTGTGTGTGGGGGGGGGCGGAGGAGGAGGAGGCGGGCTGCAAAAATCATGCTAAGGGGGGCCCCGTCGGATACAATATCGTCGGGCCATAAAATTTACAGAGATTGGTGAGTGTGTGGGTTGAGAGGCCCCCCCCAAGCTGGTGGAGAGATGATCAGGGAGCCCAAGGGGTGAGGTGTGGGAGGAGTGCGGTGCCTAAACAGTGTGAGAATCAGTGATGTCCAGTCTCGATGATGTCAAGTCTCAATAAAGAACCTTTTTTCGGGAAGAGTGAAGCGGGGTGTGGGGGAGGGGGGTGTTGGGATAAAGATGTAGACCTAAATCTCGATTTGATAACAACTACAGATATTATTTGATGTTAGCGAAATTAGAATACATGGATAGCCGTTCCACAGGTCAGGCGAACTAGTCACCAGTGTCGGGGCCCCCCTCCCCCACGGTCGAAGGGGACGGGCACTTCACTTCAGATATTAATTCCTTTTTTTTATATCTGAAGGTAAGAGAGCACCCAAATGAAGCTTACTGTCTCGCCCTTCCACAAACACAAACAAATATTGACTGTCCCTGCACTGAAATACTAAATGACGACTCCGGTAACCATGGAGAATGAACATGTGTACTCTCTCAACGAAATTGCTTTGCTCGTAACAACCTACACAATATGTGGGTTACTCGCTATGCAAAATTGCATTGCTCGTAACAGCCTACACAATATGTGAGTACTCTCTATGCAAAATTGCATTGCTCGTAACAGCCTACACAATATGTGGGTACTGTCTGTGCAAAATTGCATTGCTCGTAACAGCCTACACAATATGTGCGTACTCTCTATGCAAAATTGCATTGCTCGTAACAGCCTACACAATATGTGAGTACTATCTATGCAAAATTGCATTGCTCGTAACAGCCTACACAATATGTGAGTACTATCTATGCAAAATTGCATTGCTCGTAACAATCTTTACAATAAGTGGGTACTCACTTAATACCATTTTTAATTTGCATTCCGTAGTCTACTTATGTTCACGCAGCGTAATTAGTGGGGAAACAACTTCCTTCTACACATAATACTTATAATAATGTGTAAACAAAACAAAAATGGCATTAAAACAACAACAAATAATACAATCTCGTGTGTTTACTTACTCGCTTTTCCTTCCTCTTCTACGTCGTCCGAGCTCTGCGAGGGAGCAGCTAAGCTGGAGGCTGCGAACGCTAGCACGAGCAGCAGTCCACACTCCGTCCAACTCGCCCAATGGGCCATTTCCTTGTGGTGGACCCTCTGACGTCACTGCATCAACCTTCGGGGGGAGTATCACGTGACGAGCTGGCCGCTATGACGTCAACCTCGACGACTGCGGCTGAAGTCGAGTTTTTTAGAAAAAATGGGGATTTTATGGGACTTTCTGGACGTTTATCAGAATATTTCACAGAATCGAGTAACTTGTGTCACGGCGAGCGGTAGATGCAATCTACTGCTGCCGTGTATTGAAAATCCTGAAAAAAAAAAAAAAACCCCACAGATTTTTAAAAAATATAAAACTTGTGCAGTCTTAAAGACTGCAAACAAGTATAGAGCGTTAGCGCTTGGGGCTTTGGTTATTATGCAGGGTTGTCCCCAGCCAATGGGAAGCCGCGATACATCAGAGGCGGGATTAACTCCTGTAGGCGGAGCTTAAGTTCAATATGGCGGTCAAGGGGGGGGGGGTTTCCAGACATTCGCCTGCAGGTGGCGGGTGATTGGGGGGGGGGCATCACGGGATACGAGAATGGGGGCGAAAAAAAAAAAGAAAAGAAAGAGCTCAGAGAGAGAGAGAGAGCAAAATAGATACTTGGAGAGGGTGTTGAGGATACGGAGAGGCTCAAAGATAGAAGTGGAACTTTGATGGGAAGTGGGGGGGGGGGGAGGGAGGGTTAGGAAGGAGGGAAAAAAATATTTGAAATGTTGTTACTTCTGTAAGTCAGCACCCTCCTTTAACCCGAACACCAAGGGCGGAGTAGTGGGGGGGGGTAGGGTGGCTGACATACTTGTAAATATAGGGTCAGGGCGAAACGAGGGCACAAGGTTCTTTCCACGCTGCCAGTTCTGGGGCGAGATAGAAAAAATGTTGTAGTAGGAGATGTTAGTCAACTGGTCATTGATGTTTTGAAATGGTGTGTGGGGGGGGGGGCTATAGAAGTGAGTTTATAATGGAGGGGGGGAGATAGATAGATAGACAAAGGGAATGAGAAAAAGTCAGGAGAGATACAGAGTGAGGGAGAGATAGAGAGAGGGTTGGAGGAAGAGAAAGATACAGATCGTGCCATCATCGTGGAAAGGAGAGATAGACAGAGGGAGTGAAAAAGAGAAAGAGATGGAGAGGAAAGGACAAAAGGAGGGATGGAGGTAATGAGAGAGAGAGAGAGAGAGAGATAGGAAGGAAAGAAAGAGTGGGAGGAAATGAGAGAAATACAGAGGGAGGGACAGAGTCAGAGGGAGGGAAAGACAGATGGAGGGAAGAAGAGAGAGATAGACAGATCGTGGGAAGAAGAGAGATACAGAGGGGGGGGGGAGAGGAAGAGAGAAAGAGAGGGAATGAGGAAGAGAAAGACAGAAAGAGAGACAGAAGAAGGGTGAGAAATACAGAGAGACAGAAGGAGGGAAGGAGGAAGATACAGAAGGAAGAGACAGGAGGGAGAGTAACATAAAGGAATCTGTTGGAAGGGGTTGAAGTAAACAAATGTTTACAAAATAATTAATTAACCATTACGATGAACTTGAGAAGCAGACGATTTCATCTACAGTTGTTACAATTGTACTCAGAGCAGACAATCTCATTTACAATTGTACTCAGAGCAGACGACCTCATTTACAATTTTACTCAGAGCAGACGATCTCATTTACAATTGTACTCAGAGCAGACGATTTCATTTACAATTGTACTCAGAGCAGACGATTTCATTTACAATTGTACTCAGAGCAGACGATTTCATTTACAATTGTACTCAGGGCAGACGATTTCATTTACAATTGTACTCAGAGCAGACGATTTCATTTACAATTGTACTCAGAGCAGACGATTTCATTTACAATTGTACTCAGAGCAGACGATTTCATTTACAATTGTACTCAGAGCAGACGATTTCATTTACAATTGTACTCAGAGCAGACGATCTCATTTACAATTTTACTCAGAGCAGACGATCTCATTTACAATTGTACTCAGAGCAGACGATCTCATTTACAATTGTACTCAGAGCAGACGATTTCATTTTCAATTTTACTCAGAGCAGACGATTTCATCTACAATTGTACTCGGAGCACCGGAGAAGACGATTTCATTTACAATTTTACTCAGAGCAGACGATTTCATCTACAATTGTACTCGGAGCACCGGTGAAGACGATTTCATTTACAATTTTACTCAGAGCAGACGATTTCATTTACAATTGTACTCAGAGCAGACGATTTCACCCACAGCTGTACCCAAAGAAACCGTTATAAAAAAAAAACATAATCGGAACCTCATGCCATTTAAATCGAATAATCTCATCTTGCCCGACACACAGAGGTGGGCCCTAAAAGAAGGGGTGGCCCCGCATCAATGCTATCCACCCTTATGTCAGCCATTCGCAATTCTATTTTGCAAGTTTATTAATACTTGAAGAATTTGATTTAGCCCTATCAGGGCCCTGTGTACCCCAAGTCCGGTTTACACGTAGAAACAAATTGAGTTACGGGTATTTATATCACCCCCCACCACGCCCCAGGCAAACCTCTATAACAATAAAAGCTTTAACTCTTTCAACGAGATTAAAATAAAGAAAGAGCACAACGATATTATTTGTTTTGATTTCTCTCCAGCAGTGGAGACATCTAGCGGCTATGTGGCGCCCAGTGTTTTTAAACTGCTGCAAGAAAAAGGTTTGTTTGTGTAATACTGCACTGCTACAAGCGGTGCTACGTTTCAGTTTCGTACAAATCCCACAGAAGATGTAAACGACTTTCTGCACATATTAAAAAAAAAAAAATTAAATAAAGAAAAGAAAATCTGTCGAAAATCGACTTAACGCTTTGTAATTAATAATAATACAAATAATAATGATAATAACAACTTAAAATCAAGTTTGACGGGGAAATGTTGAATAAACCCAATTGACACAATACTCTTAACAAAGCATGTCCACAAGACAATAGAAAAGGGACCTAAATCATTTGACCTGTTGGCATATGGGGGGATGGGTGTGTGTGTGTATGTACAATTCGTCTAATCTTAAAAGAAGGCTTCTGACCCCCCCCCACACCGACATCCCCTCCCCCCAGTTATTGCCCCCCCCGACATCCCCTCCCCCTAGTTATTTCCCTCCACCGACATCCCCTCCCCCAGTTATTGCACCCCCCTCCCCGACATTTCCCCCCCCCCCTCCCAGTAATGTAAATATTTTTGTTGTTATTGTCTCCCCCCCCCCACCCCAGCTAAGTGCAAGAAGTGTATATCAAGAAAAAAAAATAACTTCTGCAAAGTTCTCTCTCTCCCCCACACCCCCCCCCTTTCAATCCTCCCCTTTCCCCCCCCCCGTGCCAACTCACCATCATTAACTTTCTTTGTTTCCCAGGACGGGGACTACCTTAACCCACCCCACCCCTAAGTTTCATCGACAAAGATGACAACTTCTTGCAGGATGAGAAGAGAGGTAGATAGATAGATAGAGAGAGAGAGAGGGGGGAAAAAAAAAGAAATTGTGTAAGTTTAGGTCGGTGAGCTCTAGACTACTTGTCCGGGGCAATAAACATAGAAAAGGCAAGAAAAAAAAACCCATCTAATTTAAACTAAGTTTATCTCTCCAATGTCATGATAGCAGTTTTTAGCAGGCTCCCTTGAAATATATGTCAGTGTGAAACACCAGATGGAGATGGGAAGGGAGAAAAAAAAATAAAAACGAACGCGTTCTGGGGTAGAAATGTAGGGGAGGCAAAAAATATATAGGTCTGTGTAGTCACGTGATTAGATATAGAAGCAAAATGTAAACACTTATTATCTTGCACGTATATATATATATATATATATATATATATATATATATATATATATATATATATATATATATAAATATCTTTTTTTTAAAATTATTTTTTTTGTTTGTTTTTGTATGTTTATGTTTTTATTTTTTTGCTAATAAGTCAGAAAATTCTGCAGACGTCTAATATCACAGATGTGTCAAATGATTGGGCGCTATACAGTCAGTATATATACAACTTAAAAAGTCAGTGTGCATAATATTGATAAATAAAAAAAAGCGAAACAATTTAAAGAAGGAACATTAGTTTAGAGATAGTACACACACAGATTCGTTGTTTTAGATTCACTTAAAGCCATAGATATATAGACTTAAGCTAAAGATGACTTTTTTTTCAATGTCTTCCCATGACTCTGTAATATAGTTTTTGGTTAAAAATAAAACATCAACTCAATAAAAACATTATTACGATAATTATTGGAAAGTAAGATAAATTAACTGGTTTATAATTTGTTTTCAACAGGTGTAACTTACATTTTTTTTTTGAGAAGGAGGTTTTATGTTACCAAACGTCTAAAGAACTTATCCAAGTTAAAAGATGCATTCCTTGTTGAAATCATCTCTGTCTATATAGGCCACATACAAAAAAAAGTAATAAATACACAAATAAAAGTCTAGTAGTTCAAAGTTGAACAAATAAAACAACCAAAAAAAAAAAAATGTGCTGAATTATCGAATGTTGCCGATGAGGTCATGGTGGAGCGGAGATTCCCGATTTGTTGTGCGGATAACTTCATTTTGTTTTTGTATTTTTTTTAAAACAGGGGAAGTAACTCGTTTAACAAGGGGTGCTAATTTATATGGAGAACTAAAAAAAAAATTCAGCATTTTGAATTTCGTCCCAACATTTCAAGTTCCACAAGTTTGATCCAAAATTAAGTACCGTTGGTAGACCTAATAGATTTACCCCGCATGCTTGTAACCTCCTGATCTAACGAACCATCTGACAAAGTCTATCAGGGCTTATCTATATGAGTTCAGACATTATTTCTTTTATATCTATCTATCTATCTATCTATCTATCTATCTATCTATCTATCTATCTATCTATCTATCTATCTATCTATCTATCTATCTATCTATCTATCTATCTATCTATCTATCCATCCATCCATCCATCCATCCATCCATCCATCCATCCATCCATCCATCCATCCATCCATCCATCCATCCATCCATCCATCCATCTATCTATCTATCTATCTATCTATCTATCTATCTATCTATCTATCTTATCTGTTCGTCCGTTCGCATGTCTGTTGAGTCTATCTTTATTTGTTCTTTTTTTCTGACAAAGACATTTAAACTTAATCTTTATTTTCCGTTAAACTTGTGTCATGAAATCATTTCTTTAAAAAAAATAGAACTCCGCCAAAAATTCAGTGGGTTTAGAATTATGCTTCACTTTGCTTTTTTTTGTTTTCATGCTCTATGCAAACGTGGACTACCAACGAGTGTAAATATATTTCTTTTTAAATTACAAGTTTGAACCCCCCCCCCGGGACCCCCACCACACCCACGCCCCCAAGATGTCTGTATTTTAATACTGTTACGCTCTTACAAAGAAAAAAAAATAATCATCTATATCGAAGATGATTTTTTTAGAAGTCGAATAAAATGAAAAACTAAGACGATCAGTAAACATGCATCATCAGAAGATGTGAACCTGTTTGAACATTTGTGCTGCCAGTTTCCAGCAGTCTAATGCAATTTCTGTTTTTTTTATTTTTATTTATTATCTAGGGCCACAGAAGGGTCGACATGACCTAACGTCTATAGCCCGGCATCAGAAGTTGTGTCTAGATATTTAATGGGCGGTGGAGGGTATGTGTGTCTGTGTGTATGTTTGTCTGTGTGTGTGTGTGTGTGTGCGAGCGCGCGCAATTATGAGCGTGAGTTTTCGTATCGATCAAGAGAATCACTCTATCTATCTATCTATCTATCTATCTATCTATCTATCTATCTATCTATCTATCTATCTATCTATCTATCTATCTATCTATCTATCTATCTATCTATCTATCTATCCATCCATCCATCCATCCATCCATCCATCCATCCATCTATCTATCTATCTATCTATCTATCTATCTATCTATCTATCTATCTATCTATCTATCTATCTATCTATCTATCTATCTATCTATCTATCTATCTATCTGTCTGTCTATCTATCAATCTGTCCGTCTATCTGTCTGTCTGTATCTATTCATTTATCTTTATAGATAATATATCATTCTTTGAAATGATACCCAGTCAACTGAAATGACATCACATCAACTGAAGTAACACCCAATCAACAGATACGACACCCATTCATCTGACACACAAAATCCAGTCGCCTGACACGACACTCAGTCACTTTACACTTGATACCCAGTCAACTGACACCACACCCAGTAATCTGACACGACACCCAGTCATCTGACACGACACCCAGTCATCCGACACGACACCCAGTCATCTGACACCACATCCAGTCATCTGTCAAGACACCCAGTCATCTGACACGACACCCAGTCATCTGACACAACACCCAGTCATCTGACACAACACCCAGTCATCTGACAAAACACCCAGTCATCTGACACGACACCCAGTCATCTGTCAAGACAACACCCGGTCATCTGACACGACACCCAGTCATCTGACACCACATCCAGTCATCTGTCAAGACACCCAGTCATCTGTCAAGACACCCAGATATCTGACGCATGACACCCAGTCATCTGACACGACACCCAGTCATCTGACACGACACCCCAATTCCTCACCATCATCTATAATTAGACTCAACCGCTTTTCCTTGATTGCTCTACGTGACGACCACGCCCACTTCAGACATCTTGTTTTTTTTTTCAACACGGGTGGACACGTTGGAGCTTTTTGTGTGGGTCTCAATGTGAACATATGTGCATAAAGGTGCGCGCGTGCGTGTGGGTGCGCAAATGTGTGATGTGATGTGCATGTCCAGCCCACGGTCTAGCCCACCTACGTTCGAATCTTTTGCAGCTGAGTTATTAGTACAACGGGAAGTGGAGTCTGCAAGAGCAGTGTGTTTGTATGTGTGTGTGTGTGGGGGGGCTCGTTGTGAGGTGGGGGGTGATCTCTGAAGGAAGGGAAGATAATCAAAGGAAGTTGAAGGTTTCCTAGTACAAAATCATCATGACCAAAACAGCCAGGATAATTGAAGCTGATAGCAAAGATTACCTGGCAAACTAAATGCTGCATTTTTTTTATTTGCCACTCCCCCTCTCAACTTCCGCCAAAAAACCAAAACAAAACAACTAGTCATAAATTTTGAAGGTGAAACAAAATTGACATTGTGATGATAAACAATGTTTATGTACAGTTTAGCTTTAGTAAATAATGTTTTCTTTTAATTTATTTACAATAAAATAGAAATAAAAATCATTATTATACAGAAGACGATCAGTCACCATGGTTATATTACATTATATAAAAACACCGTCGTAAGAATGTTATTAAATATAATAGATAGCTACACTTGAAATCTTCATTACATAAGAATTCCATTAATTGCTCCAACAGTTTACCTTTTCATTTATTAATTAATTTATTTTTCCATATAATTATGGCTAATTAAGCCTGAAACATACCGCAGACTGCTAGAATCTGGAGGTCAAGTATGCAACTCGATCCTCAAGGCTTAGCTGGCATGTACGATTTGCAACACAATTCGCAGGGCTTAGCTGGCATATAGGGCGGTCACGAACACGTGACCAAAATCACGTGATAGAGTACAAATCGCCATTTTGTGGAACCAAGGCTACATTCCCTCGATAGCTACCGATAATAGTAACTTAATAAACGGGACAGTACTAATGACATTAGTAATGTACTGTAAAAAAAATTCCTGCTTTAAATTACTTTTTAGTGTAGACACCATAGAGGGGATTAAATTTATATGCGACGATTGATTTGGTCCAATATAAAATAAACTAATTTTGACCGAAAAAGAATATAACTGCAAAGCACGATCATTCCCATGCCATAGGTAGTGTCAATGGCCTTGCTAGAAAAAACAAACTTTTTTATTTTGAGTGTTCATAATATTTCTTGTTTCAAGTTTTCAGTAATTTTTTTTTTGTTTTATGATTAGTACTAGTAGCTATGCCTATGATTATTAAAACTTAAGTTGAAGTCATGGTAGTTAAAGATGCAAGACAAATTGATAAAATTAACTGTCTTATGAAAAATTAATTTAAAAACATAACACATGTATCATACAACTAGTTTAGTGGATGCTAAAATGTGGGTTTTGAACAAATCTTTTGTGAGTTTCTCTAATTTGTCTAATTAAGAATAATTATAGTGAAATACATTTTTTTTAAATCATTATAAGAATAATACACTTTAATAATACTAGTTATATGTTATATTCATTTTATTAATGTTATAACTAAAAATAATTGACATAACCCATAATAGATAATTAGATTAACCCAATTCTTTTCACATTAAATTACAGCCGACTAATAACTTTAAAAACAGTCCTCAAATAAGCCATAAATATATTTAAATTTTTTAGTGGTATGATAAAGACAATGCTGTTTTCTATGTGGACACCTAGAGCTAAAAATTTAAACCCAATGTCTTAGAGGCATAATCCATATTTCTTGCACCCAGTTTGACTAATAATTTTAAATACACTGTCATAGTAAAAAAAATACTTTTGATCATTTCATTAAAAAAATTACAATGAATAAAATAATAAAGCCATTAGAAATGTATGTTTAGTCACTTATACATATGATATGTGTTGATAGAATGGTCTTTAGCACTAGATTTGGGTGAATTTATAAATGCTGACTAGGTAAAAACATATTTAACTTTCTATGTGATAAAATCTATAAAGCTTTAAAACAGGCACAATTAAGTAAAAGTAGTTGATTTTTTAAAATGTAATTTAACAATGTAATGCTTGATAAATTTAACCTTTAAAGTTCATTTAAGAATCCTCATTCAGTTCCAGACTTGTCAGTAGCACATCATTTTTCTAAATATTAAGTTCCAAAGTGATATTACAGGCTGGCTTTACTTCAGTCAGTGATGTTATATCCAGAGAAGTCGTCACATAAAGCCCCTGCTAGGTATATTCAGTGTTTCAATGCAAATCAACCAAATATATTTTATTATTGGATTGATTGATGTAGAGCCTCCAGTACAATTGAGTACATAGAAGCCTGTAAAGTTGGGATATGTTATTTCTGTATGTCTATATTCCATCTAGAGAGGCCTGTAAAGTTGGGATAGGTTATTTCTGTGTGTCTATATTCCATCTAAATCTGTTACCATCCATACATGTCACTGATTTTGAACTTTCAGCAATGTCAAATTTGACTTAACAGCTTAATGATACTATTTTTGTATCATTTATTTTACAATGGGTACAGTTGTTTACGCTGTTCTGAAGGTAATAAGTTTCTGGCTTAATAGGGTGAGCTTCGAAAATTTCACCAACATCAGGATAATTTCACATCAGGGTGCTAATGCTGACAGCCCATTACTTATATTGTCTTTGGCTGACATCAATGTGCTTTGTAGAGAAACCAGACTCTGTGCAGCTATTTTCTTCTGTACACTGCTCATATTTCTTAAATGAGAAGCTTTAACATGAGGCAGAATAATATTGTTATGATCTAGTAACAAAATAGGTAACAAGTCAGCATCTTTAGTACCAGTTAGTAACAAAGTGTAGATGCTCAGCCAACATTTGTAGTACCAGTATCTTGTAAATGAGCAGGTCCACCTAAAATTTAAAAAAAAACAAAACAATATATAGGATTTTTAAGATAGGTTTTTAGTATTTTTTATTAATCTTTCCATTAATATGCTGTAAAATATTTAATCTTTACCATTAATATGCTGTAAAATATTTAATCTTTACCATTAATATGTTGAAAAATATTTAATCTTTACCATTAATATGCTTTAAAATATTTAATTTAATGACATTCACCAATAAATCTATATTGTAATGTCCATAGTTTTAATAAAAAGTTACAAACAAGAATAATAGTTTTGTAATTTATAGTTATTGCTAATATTAGCAATGCAATGATTAATATTATACAATTATTCATATACTTTTTTAATAAAATCTGCTAATTGGTGTTTAATATAATAAGAATTGCCCATTAAGGTCAAATACTATTATTATTTCTTTATATAAACATGCTTTGAAATGTTTAAAATTCTTACCTGAAACAAAATGTCCAGCCCAAAGCCGCATGTTATCAATCATCACTTTACTATCATTCCATCGATAAAAATTGGCGAGAAACTGACATCCTCTGTGTTCAGTAAATTGTTTATTTATTTCACTTTGGTGTTTTTTTACTCTTAGTATCCTAAATTGCCGCTGCAAGTTTCACAGCCTTTTACCTAGCTGATCGTTATTTTAAAACTAATCTGAAAATCATCATTGGTGCAACAAAATGGCGACTGTTTACAATCTCGCGTCTGTATGACATCACGCGTGACCGCCCTATAGGTTAAACAAAAACCAAAACAGCAGCTGTAGGTTTGTGGGATAAACAGAAAGAAGGGAACCCAACATGGCGGAGAATAAAAACGGACCAGCTACAGATAAACATTTTTATCATAAAAAGTGGTGTGTGTGTGTGTATATATATATATATATATATATATATATATATTGTGGGACGGATGGCTGAGTGGTGTAGATACTCGACTGTCGACCTGAGAGTCATGGGTTCGATCCTCGGTGAGGACCATGGGAATTTTTCCAGGTGAAATTCGTTTCAATGTCGTCCCACAAGTCCACCCAGCTTTAAATGGGTACCTGACTTTAAGTTGGGGGAAGTAAAGGCGGCTGGGCGTTGTGCACACCACACAATCCCTTCATATGCCGAGGTTATAGAAACAGGTGAATTCTACACTTCATCTGCACCGATGGCCCGTTAGGGCTAAGGGAACTTTACTTTACTTTACTTACTTATATATATATATATATATATATATATATATATATATTATGCACACACCACTGTTATTCAGGTGATCATTTAATTAATAAGCTGTAAGGATGAAAAACCTATTGAAAAACTAACAAACGGTATAGCCTATAATATAATTTGTGAAATATTTTGAAACATCCTAATTTAAAAAAAAATATTTACATCCAGTCCAGTAATAGATAAAATATCTTTATTTAATCGTACACATTATATTCATGCCATTTACATCCAGATTAGATAAAATAAAATATCTTTTTTTTTTTAAAAAATCGTAATTTTATACATGCATATTTAAAAAAAAAACTCTAAAAAACTGTCATGATTACTAATAAAAGAGAATAAAATAAAGAAATAAAAAGAAAATAAATAAATAGAATTAACTATTAAAAAAGAACGCAGTGGCTACGGTTCGGTCCGACCGAACGCGTATTTTTTTTTTTCGGGTACCAGCCTTACTTATTATTGCATAGCGGCCGAGTCGCTGCACTGAACTATATAACAACATAATTTTTTTTTTTCAGAATTTTTTTTTTCAGGATTAGGGTTAGGGATAGGGTTAGGGATAGGGTTAGAGATAGGGTTAGGGATAGGGTTAGGGATAGGGTTAGATATTATCTATGGCTGGTACCCTAAGTAAAAAAAATACGGGTTCGGTCGGACCGAACAGTAGCCACTGCCAAAAAAGAAATGACTAATGTGTTCACGTCTGCCACTGGCCTGCACCCTAAATATTTATTTAAAAAAAATTTTTTTTCACTTCAAATCAGCCCACCATCGTAGCTGTTTTTAATAGCATCAGTATGTCTAACTTTTGAAGACTATCCTAGACTATATTTAAAAAAAATATATCCTGTCAAATCTTGTTCAGACTAGCCCATGCGTATGTTTCTGAGAAATGTACTTAAAAAAAAAAAGTACCAGTTTGGTCAAAGCTCACTTCTGCAAAGATTACTTCCGGTAGTCTCCTTTCATCATAAATGTATTATCTTAGGTTGCAGATTATTTAGTTTTAAATGGACAACACATTCGAGCTCCATCTATATTTATGCAATCTCGGCAATTTTTACACCATTCATGTTTTTTTTTCTTTCGGTACGCTACGAATGATTATATGATGTTTAGCAGTGGTTCACACATTGTGGACATCCTGGCTAAAGAAAACATCACTATAGACATCATCACTATAGACATCCTCGCTATAGATAATCTGGCTAAAGACATCCTCGCTATAGACAACATCACTATAGACAGCATCACTATAGACATCATCACTATAGACATCTTCGCTATAGATAATCTGGCTAAAGGCATCCTCGCTATAGATAATCTGGCTGAAGACATCCTCACTATAGATAATCTGGCTAAAGACATCCTCACTATAGACAACATCACTATAGACATCCTCGCTATAGACAACATCACTATAGACATCCTCGCTATAGATAATCTGGCTAAAGACATCCTCGCTATAGATAATCTGGCTAAAGACATCCTCGCTATAGACAACATCACTATAGACATCCTCGCTATAGACAACACCACTATAGACATCCTCGCTATAGACAACATCACTATAGACATCCTCGCTATAGATAATCTGGCTAAAGACATCCTCGCTATAGATAATCTGGCTAAAGACATCCTCGCTATAGATAATCTGGCTAAAGACATCCTCGCTATAGATAATCTGCCTAAAGACATCCTCGCTATAGATAATCTGGCTAAAGACATCCTCGCTATAGACAACATCACTATAGACATCCTCGCTATAGACAACATCACTATAGACATCCTCGCTATAGACAACATCACTATAGACATCATCACTATAGACATCCTCGCTATAGATAATCTGGCTAAAGACATCCTCGCTATAGACAACATCACTATAGACAGCATCACTATAGACATCATCACTATAGACATCTTCGCTATAGATAATCTGGCTAAAGACATCCTCGCTATAGATAATCTGGCTAAAGACATCCTCACTATAGACAACATCACTATAGACATCCTCGCTATAGACAACATCACTAGACATCCTCGCTATAGACAACATCACTATAGACATCATCCCTATAGACATCCTCGCTATAGACAACATCACTATAGACAACATCACTATAGACATCATCACTATAGACATCATCACTATAGACATCCTCGCTATAGACAACATCACTAAAGACATCATCACTATAGACATCATCACTATAGACATCCTCGCTATAGACATCCTCGTTATAGACATCATCACTATAGACATCATCACTATAGACATCATCACTATAGACATCCTCACTATAGACATTCTGGCTAAAGACATCTTCGGTATTGACAACA
Source organism: Bulinus truncatus (assembly GCA_021962125.1). Taxonomy (NCBI): domain Eukaryota; kingdom Metazoa; phylum Mollusca; class Gastropoda; family Planorbidae; genus Bulinus; species Bulinus truncatus. The sequence continues at coordinate 3,086,532 of JAGDYQ010000117.1, read as the reverse complement.
TCACTATAGACATTCTCACTATAATTATCCTCTCTATATCTCCTCTATAGATATCCTTGCTATAAAACATCCTTGTCATAGACATCCCCATTATATCTCCAACTATTGACATCCCCACTATATCCCCAACTATAGAATCCCCACTATATCCCCAACTATGGACATCCCCAGTATATCCCCAACTATAGACATCCCCATTATATCCCCAACTATAGACATCCCCACTATATCCCCAACTATAGACATCCCCACTATATCCCCAACTATGGACATCCCCACTATATCCCCAACTATAGACATCCCCATTATATCCCCAACTATAGACATCCCCACTATATCCCCAACTATAGACATCCCCACTATATCCCCAACTATGGACATCCCCACTATATCCCCAACTATAGACATCCCCATTATATCCCCAACTATAGACATCCCCACTATATCCCCAACTAATGACATCCCCATTATATCCCCAACTATAGACATCCCCACTGTATCCCCAACTATAGACATCCCCACTATACCCCCAACTATGGACATCCCCACTATATCCCCAACTATAGACATCCCCATTATATCCCCAACTATTGACATCCCCACTATATCCCCAACTATAGACATCCCCACTATATCCCCAACTATGGACATCCCCACTATATCCCCAACTATAGACATCCCCATTATATCCCCAACTATAGACATCCCCACTATATCCCCAACTAATGACATCCCCATTATATCCCCAACTATAGACATCCCCACTATATCCCCAACTATTGACATCCCCATTATATCCCCAACTATAGACATCCCCACTATATCCCCAACTATGGACATCCTCACTATATCCCCAACTATTGACATCCCCACTATATCCCCAACTATAGACATCCCCACTATATCCCCAACTATGGACATCCCCATTATATCCCCAACTATAGACATCCCCATTATATCCCCAACTATGGGCATCCCCATTATATCCCCAACTAATGACATCCCCACTATATCCCCAACTATCGTCATCCCCATTATACCACTGCACCACTGGCAGGAGATCAGCCTACTGAATGACGACAGCATTGAGTTAGGAGGAGACTGACGTCACCATCGTTCAGTAAATGGTATGCAGTAAGTACGATACTAGCTGGTGTCCCACCATCGCAATCATCGATCCACATTTGTTATCTATCGGTAAGTGGTCTCAACACAGTCCCATACAATCAAGGCCGGCTTTAGAACGATCGGTCTCGCTGCACAGCCCCGTAGGCGAGAGGGGGGCCCAAAGGGCTATAATCTACGTTGAACTTTCTCAGCTATCCAGGAAAAAAAAACCAAATCGCAATTTATGAAACTTTTAAACATTCAGACTATTACTGACAGGGCTCCTTGATTCCTCAAGCCGACACTACATACTTTACCATTGTGACGTAAAATAATATATGTCATATAATACCAGGATACATAAACTTCACACAGGGCCTCATAAACACATCACGGGGGCCCTAAGAGTTTCAAATTAAAAAAAACAAACAAACAAAACAAAACAATTTAGCTGCAACTAAGTTTGACCTTTTTTGGGTCAAAAGAAAGGGAGAGGTCACTGTGATCAGAGTTCACCAGGGGCTGTAACCCTGCGTCATCCAGACCAATGTACCAACCAATCATATCACGCCATACAGTATTGCTCTGTGAGGTAGATCACCAAAGTGTACAGTGACTTCACCGTGGCTGTGCAATGATTTTTACCGTGGTTGTACAGTGGTTGTGCAGTGACTGTACCGAGGCTGTACAATGAATGTACCGTGGCTGTACAGTGGATGTAGAGTAATTGTACCGTTGCTGTACAATGATTTTTACCGCGGTTGCACAGTGGCTGTACAGTGGCTGCACCGTGGTTGTACAGTGACTGCGTCATGGTTGTACAGTGACTGTACCGTGGCTGTACAGTGGCTGTACAGTAATTGTACCATGGCTGTACTTTACAACTAATACGTCGTTTGTTAAAAAAAAAGAAAATGTAAAAATACTTCGCCTATCCACCCACCCCCTCTCATGTTACTTTACTCAATTCCACTCATCAACTTCTGGACAAATACATTTTTTTTTCTGGGAGGGGGTTTTATTTAGTCTTGAGAGGGAGAAAAAAAATAGGATAGTATTTAGAAGAAAAAAAAATTATGCTGACTTAGCATGAGCTACTTCTTAGTGTGAACGATAGAGTAATAGAGAAGGATGCAGAGGAGGTGAGGATTGAAAGAGAGAGAGAGAGAGAGAGAGAGAGAGAGAGAGAGAGAGAGAGAGAGAGAGAGAGAGAGAGAGAGAGAGAGAGAGAGAGAGGAAATAGAGGTAGAAGTTTAGTAACATTTTGACCCAGTTGGTTCAAAGCGTATGAGAGTAAGGCATTGTGGGAAACAAGTCTTCAAACCTGGTTATCAACAACTTTTTTTTTAAATTTTAAAAAAGAAAACAGGAAATGATTCTACAGTTTGCTGCTTTAATCCTTTGTTTGCAATCAACTTAGACATTCCGTCACCATTTGCTGCGGTATTAAAGGGGGGGGGGAAAGGCGTGAGATTGCAAGTGGTCAACATAAGGAACTGTTATGACATTGGTCAGTGTGGATAGTGACCCACTGGTGGACGTAGGCCGACACAGACATTTTAAATAATAGGTTGAGCATGACATTCTGTTCGTGTTACATTTCATTGTTTGCTTTCACAAATGTTTTTTTTATTTGTTTCTTTTACCAGTGGGTCTCGAAAACCGAACAGGTTTCATGGCGGGTCTCGAAAACCGAACAGGTTTCATGGCGGGTCTCGAAAACCGAACAGATTTCATGGCGGGTCTCGAAAACCGAACAGGTCTCATGGCGAGCTGTAAATCGCAAAAGAGAATATTTTTTTTTATTTGTCAGTGGCGTCGCCTAACCTTTGACCCTTTCATTGGCGTGCATCTTTTCCTGAACTGAATGTGCAATTGTTGCTCCTTTCATTGGCGTGCATCTTTTCCTGAACTGAATGTGCAATTGCTGCTCATTCCATTCATGTGCATCATTTCCTGAACTAACTGTGCATTTGTTGCTCCTTCCTGTTTTACATCGGTTCTGTTTAGACAGCTCGTCACAGTGACGAGGCCTGACATACTGACACAGTTACGTCATATGTATTTTTTGTTTATCCATAAACAGAAAGTTGATGTCATAAAATATTAATTTCTTTTTAATTTACAAAGCTGCTTTAAAAAAAATGGAACTAAACTAAAAGATAATTTAAGAAAATGTACAACTGCATATATTAAACTTACAAAGAAATAAAGCTAAAGGTTTTTAATTTTTTGACTTCAATGTGGAAACATAAAAGCGGCTTATAAATTCAAAAGCTAAATTCGGACATTGTTGCTTGCGCTGCAGAATCTTCCTCCTTCCCCAGACTTCCCGCCAGAATGAATCAAATCTTGGTGCAGAAGTGACAAACCGTATCTGCTGCTCATGGTTTTTTTTTTATTTATGTCGCCATTTTTTTCTTGAATAATTTTTGCGGGAAATTCAGGCATTTTTTTTTCACCTTAAAATTTTCACTTTTTTTTTTGTCCTAGTTTTAAAATAAAGCAAACTCTTAAATACTCGCGAACAAAGAAAAAAAAAACTCATATGTTTTCCATTTAGAAACTATTCATGGGAAAATTACTCGGTTGTGTCACTAAAGACGTGAATGCTTTCCCTTTGTACCCCACCCCCAGTCGTTAAAAAATAGAAACAATTCTAAAGAGAGACACACACACACATAGAGACACACACACACACACATAGAGAGACACACACACACATAGAGAGATACACACACAGACAAAAAGATAACAATACGAACCTGTTTACATAATGGTTGTCACAGATTTAATTTAAACTCAGCAGATATTTCAGCAATACTCAGCAATGGTTGTGGGACGGATGGCCGAGTGGTGTAGATACTCGACTGTCGACCTGAGAGTCCTGGTTTCGATCCTCGTGAGACCCATGGAATTTTTCCAGGTGAAATTTGGTGCAATGTCGTCCCACAAGTCTACCCAACTTTAAATGGGTACCTGACTTTAAGTTGGGGAAGTAAAGGCGGCTGGGCGTTGTGCTAACCACACAATCCCTTCATATGCCGAGGTTATAGAAACAGATGAATTCTACACTTCATTTGCCCCGATGGCCCGATAGGGCTAAGGGAACTTTACTACTTACTCAGCAATGGTTGATTGTGTGCAAGTGTAAATTGTTTGTGGTGATTCTTTATGATTTTGTTTGTTGATTGTTTGTGTATTGTTAGTCTGTTGATTGTTTGCGCGTTGATTCTTTGTGGTATTGTGTGTGTTGTGTCTGAGATTATGTGCGATAATGTGATGTTTTTGTGTTGTGTGCAGGTCTGAGTGTTTAAGTGTTGATTGTTTATGTGTTGTTTTCGTGACGTTTGTTTGAGGTGGTGTTGTTTTTTTAGTTTGTACATAGGGATTGGTGTTGGCTGTTTGTGTTTTGTGTGTTGATTGTTAGTCTGCTGATTGTGAGTGTTGCCTTTTAGCTGCTAATGTGTGTTTGGGGGGAACATAAACAAACCAGACACGACTCACGAATGTTCAAATCAATACAAATCAAAGAAATGAACACAAAAAAACCATCACCAAATATTGTTCAGTAAACTTTAATAAATAAATAAAAATAACTGAACGCGTAACAGAGATGAGTTTCAGTCGTGTGAGCAAGACAATAATGTTGTACGTCAACAATGGAACACCAAAATGGCCGCATGAATTGGCGCGTGACCCACTTACGGATAAAAGTGAATGTGGGGAAGCAACAAAAAAAACAAAACAACCCAAGATGGTCACACAAAAAAACAACATTTCACAAGATCAAAGACTCAGTATTAATTCAAACTATATACAACATTATAATTGAACATGTTTACTTTTATATAAAAAAGATACATCTGTACATTTTCATTTCACAGTTATGTTAAACAGGAAGACTCTAGTTTAATCAGAGAGAGGATTCAACGGCCCTGGGGGGGGGGGCACCGGGCCCATTTAAAGCCCCCACCACCCTCTTCCCCTCATACATCCTCGATCTAAGTCAACTGTGATTATATGATGCCCGTTAACATTATGAAAAGAACAGTTTCATATGAATTATTAAAAACAGAACAATTCTTACGCATAGACAAAACCAGTTAACATCCTTTCTCCTCTCTCCCTCCCCACTACTCCCCCCCTTTCCCTCAGAAGACCTGAAAATGTTCATGCTTAGGATTACCACCACCCCTTTCTACATAAAACCGTATGAGTCAAACCGGGGCTTGTCTGAAAGGCATTATTGCGCACGCACACCCCCCAGTGGCGCTGAGAGCCAACACGGGCCCCAGGGCAGCAGGACATCATTGCGGGCCCCCCTTAATAAACAATAAGTCGTGAAAAAAAATGGACATGGTCGGGGCGGCAGGGCCCCCTTGGCAATGTCCCCCCTGCCCGTCCCCCTCTCAGCATGCCTGCACACCCCACACTCACCAAGGCAAACCCTTGGGTGGGGGGGGGGCTCCCTTTCAACAACAGCTTACATATGAAATTTAAATGATCAATTTGCTGGGGGGAGTTGGGGTGGTGGCGGGTGGAGTCCCAATACTAGTGGGGATACCCGTGTGTGTGTGTGGGGGGGTTGGAGCCCGTGTTTGACCCATGTGGTCAAGCGGACGTCACTGGGCTTGACGTGAACAAGACGAAATGAAACTTCCCCCTTTTTGGTTTTTTGTTGATCTAAGAGAGATAACTGATAAATAGATTACATCAGTGCATTACGTCCCTTGACAAATATATCATTCCATTGTTTATCTGTGGTTTATTGGTGTATATCTTCCCCTTCTCCCTCCTCCCCACTCATGCATGCGAAGTACTTTAACGAAAAATATAAATAACTGAAATTAAAATTGAGGATGAAACAAAAAAACAAAACTAAACAAAAAACTTTAAGATTACGGAGTCGATAATTTTAAAAGAAAATGATAATCAACTTGTTTTTTTTTTCTTTTCTCACTATAAACCGGAAGTTGGAGAAATACATTCATACAAATATTCCGTATCGGGGACCGCCCAGGATAAATATCTTTTTTTTTGGGTGGGGGGGGGGGCTCTTTGCAAAATGGCTGCTGCTTGAAAAAATAAAGGCCCCGAAAGTTTTTGATAACTGCTTCCTTCTCCTTCTCTTCCTCCTCCAATTTTATATCAATTGAGCACAGGAGCCTACAAAAACTTGCCCTGATTGGCTTTCTTTGTGACTGGCAAAATAACAGTAGCCCCGACAGCCCTTCCGTCCCGTACCGTCCCTCCCCGCTCCCCCCCCCCGCTAGACCACTGAGCCATAAGAATGGTCCTGGAAACACACACACACACACACACACATACACACACACACACACACCACATGCAAACAAAAACAACACCATTACATTCAAATTCTTCGTCATTACAATGTTAACTCTTCATGATAACACATTAGAATGTTAGCTATTAATGATAACACATGAGAATGTTAACTCTTCATGATAACACATAACAATGTTGGCTATTAATGATAACACATGAGAATGTTAACTCTTCATGATAACACATTAGAATGTTGGCTATTAATGATAACAAATGAGAATGTTAACTCTTCATGATAACATATGAGAATGTTAACTATTAATGATAACACATGAGAATGTTAACTATTAATGATAACACATTAGAATAATAACTATTAATGATAACACATTAGAATGTTAACTATTAATTATAACAAATTAGAATGTTAACTATTAATGATAACACATGAGAATGTTAACTATTAATGATAACACATTGGAATGAAGCAGGCAGACATCTAGTAAATAAGATACTGATTCCAACAATGGCGAACTGGGGGAGTGGGGGGTCTTAAAATATTACTTGCCACATGCCAGCATGCAATATAATGCAACAATTTAATTTATCAACCAACGGGACAAAGCTTACTTCTCAAGGGGCCCACTTGCCAAGTGGACTTAAATGACCAGTCCGACACTGGACATCAATGACAATATGTAATAGGCCTACATGATTCATGGATTGATGCAAATAATTCGTAAAAGCTTAAATTTTTTTTTTTACAAAGATCATACGATTACGTTTTGGGATTGTTTTTTAGTTAAATATAGATTCAAGACTAGATACAGTGTTAGTTTTAGTAATTTTGCATATTTTTACGATAAAGAAATAATTACACAATAAAGAAATAATGTAATGAAAAATGTCGAAATATGTTAAGTGAAAAAAAAAAAGGACATAAAATTTTGCATATGCAAATGTTGTGGGTTAAATGTAAACAAACCAACCAATCAGACACCAAAATACGAAACTAATTTCAAATAACAGAAAATGGCCATAAATAGGCGTACGTCAGGTGCCGGCTTAAGTTGACATGCTTTATTCTGGTCAGAAGGGTCAGATGGCTCGTCAGAGGGTCCAGGAGATTTACCAGAAGGTCCATCGGATGGCTTGTCATTAGGGTCAGAAGGTTTATCAGATGGGTTAGAAGGTTTAAAAGCTGGAAATAAAATTAATTAGGATTGGGCATATAATTAATATGTGTAGACATCGCAAATGATCAAATCAAGGCAGAAGAAATACACATCAAAAAATATATTTGTTTCGCTATTTTACTTCATATTCAGACTTTTTTTTAATCTACTCGATGATTTGCCGAACAGTTAGGCTGCGCCCCATTATTTGAATATACGTAGCATATCTATATATAGCTATATATTTAAAAAAACAACAACAACATATCTTAAGCCGTGATACGAAACGAAACATTGGAACATGTTTATATTACTATTTTCTCTTTCTTTTTGTTTGGTTTTAAATCGCATATCAGCATCGAAATTCATCGGCTGTCATCATTATCATTTCTAACAAACAGCAATCATCACATCATCATCAAAACAAAACAAACAAACAGCATCAACCGACACCATCTTGAACAGCAACATCAACTGAAACAATATTGTTATACTGAGACAATAAAAGCATTTGTCAACAGCACGATTAACCCCAGCAGCACTCATGCACACTCCATCATAACCCGACAACAACGTCAGCATCATCGCCAACAACAGCATCAGGAACATCACCAACACCATCTTAACATTAGCTGAGCCACCTACAGCAGAATAAAATCCGGTACTACATCACCATAGGCAGCATGTTGACTTCAGGTACGACAACTCCATCAACAACATACAAACAATGGGTACTACGACCCCCATCAACAACATACAAACACCGGGTACTACGACCCCCCATCAACAACATACAAACACCGGGTACAACGACCCCCCATCAACAGCATACAAACACCGGGTACAACTACCCCCATCAACAACATACCAACACCGGGTACAACGACCCCCATCAACAACATACAAACACCGGGTACAACGACCCCCCATCAACAGCATACAAACACCGGGTACAACGCCCCCCCATCAACAACATACAAACACCGGGTACAACGACCCCCCATCAACAGCATTCAAACACCGGGTACAACGACCCCCATCAACAGCATACAAACACCGGGTACAACGACCCCCATCAACAACATACAAACACCGGGTACAACTACCCCCATCAACAACATACAAACACCGGGTACAACGACCTCCCCATCAACAGCATACAAACACCGGGTACAACAACCCCCCCCATCAACAGCATACAAACACCGGGTACAACGACCCCCCATCAACAACAACATACAAACACCGGGTACAACGACCCCCCCATCAACAACAACATACAAACACCGGGTACTACGACCCCATCAACAACATACAAACACCGGGTACAACGACCCCCCATTAACAGCATACAAACACCGGGTACAACGACCCCCATCAACAGCATACAAACACCGGGTACAACGACCCCATCAACAACATACAAACACCGGGTACAATGACCCCCATCAACAGCATACAAACACCGGGTACAACGACCCCCATCAACAACATACAAACACCGGGTACAACGACCCCCATCAACAACAGCATACAAACACCGGGTACAACGACACACCGGGTACAACAAACTCAACTTGCAGCACACCAACTCACAAACTCACATCGTCGTTAACAAGGACAACAGCTCCATGCCAATGGAGAAGAGATTAACGTGACATGCCAACTTTGATACGAATGAAACTAGATTCAGAAAAACAACCGGTGCGGCAGTCAACAGATGCACCTCTTCAGACTGCCTGATTCGTCGTGCTCTACTAGTCGCCCGATCGGTCTCAGTCCCTGCTAGATAACAGAAAAACAAAATTACAAAAAACAGAATTATAAACATATCAGAGTGCATGAAACGGTTCGGTGTTTATGTGTACCTCGTAGGCATCAGCAGCAAGACTGTCTTAAAACATCATAATCAACCTTATCATTAATGCCATCATCAGCAGCATCTTCATCAACATTATCCACACCATCAACATTATCATCGTCATGGACATTATCATCACCATTAACATCATCATTATCACCACGTCTTCAACATCAACATCAGCATCGCCATTAACATCATCATTATCACCACATCTTCATCATCAACATCAGCATCTATATTCCCCTTACCATCAGCGTCCTCATCAACATTAACATCATTATCAATATTAGCATGTATGTCAACATCACTATGAACATTGTAGTCAACAACATCTTTATCAGCATCATTATCAATATCATTATCAACATCATTATCAACATCATTATCAACATCATTATCAACATCATTATCAACATCATTATCAGCATAATCAATACCAGCATAATCAATACCAGCATAATCAATATCAGCATAAACTCAATCATTAACATCAACATCGTCATAACACACTTGTCATCATTAATATCACCAGCAGCTTAAACATCATAGAATCAACACCGTTATTAATTAATACAATTGACATCGTTCTCATTGCAATCATCAACAACGTCATCATCAACCAGTCACCATCAACAACGTCATCATCAACCACGTCATCATCAACCACGTCATCATCAACAACGTCATCACCAACAACGTCATCATCAACAATGTCATCATCAAAAACGTAATCATCAGCAACGTCATCAACAACGTCATCACCAACAACGTCATCACCAACAACGTCATCATCAACAACGTCATCATCAACAAACAACTATACAAGGAAGTCATCATCAGATTCCGCCACGTCATGCCAAAACGCTTACAAAAACACCGACTCACCGCAAGCCTCTGTACATTGCTGATATTCATAGTGTAAGCCCGGGCACGGTTTGCCGCCCAGGACCTCGGGCGTGTTCAGACACGTCCGGGTGCGATACCTTGAGCCAAAGTCACAGGCGGGTGGGCAGGCGCTCCATTTCCCCCAATCTGACCAGCCGTCTATGACTAAAATGTAACAAAAAAAAAATTGCAACAAACATGATTTAGTAAACAGTCAGACTGTAGTAAAAAAAACAGGCTGTGGTAAACACACAGGCTGTGGTAAACAAACAGGCTGTTGTGAATATCCAGGCTGTAGTAAACAGGCTGTGGTAAACCAATAATGATTAATATCCAGCATCAACTCTTCAAACAGATGCCCTCCCTCCACCGTGTTCCCCCTATGGGCCGCCAAGGACCTACACTAACAAAGCCCCCCCTTCCCATTTAGCAAGAATTCTTATACATTTGTATTGCTGAAAGGGTGACTGCGCATGCACTCTTGCCTGGGCCACCATACATGTCAAAGTCACTGCCACAGGCCCCGAAAAATAAACCGCAATGATCAAACAACTCCCCTCTTAGCTGTCATGTGGTCAAGTACTCAAAGGGGGCGCAATCCGATCTGTGCGAGGAGAGTTGCTTTTACTAGCCCGCAGGCTTGTCATTGCGGAGAGTGAACGGGTCTTCCATCTGACGTCATGACATGACCCAGCCGAGTGGACGTGCCGATGACAGGAAGTGTGTTGTGGGTGTGGACGTCGACCTGAAGTGAGCCAATTGACACGTTTTTGTATCCACGAGGCCTGATAAGCTGTTATACTATAAGCCTTAGGCCCTTTATATAAGAAATCGGCCCCAGTTTACCGGGATTGTTCGTCTTTTTCTTTTTTGTTCGCAAGGACCTGCCCCTCCTTTTTTGTGGTAAATAGACCTTAATCCGACCAAGTGTATCCAACAGAATATTGGTTGTAGACAAAAAAAAATTACAAATTGATAATTTGAGCTGATTTGGATGAGTTTCTAATACAGGCGGCACTCGACTTTCGCACATTCTACTTCGCACAAATCGCTATTTCGAACTTTTTAAAAAAAAAAAAAACAAACTAAATTTGTTTTTAGAATCGTCCATAAAAGTGCTAGTGAAGCACTTTCAATAATGTCCGAACTGTTTCCATATACCCGGTCTACAGAATTTTCCGGTCTATACCCGGTCTTCCTTCGCCCTTGTTGTTCCCGAAGCAATCGTTTTTTGTAAAGTCATGATCGCCATTTTGAAAGTTATTTGGTTATGTACTGTTTATGCTATTAAAGTATTTCCCTCTACTTTCGAACATTCAACATTCGCACACACTTTCAGGAACCAATTATGCGCGAAAGTGGAGGGCCGCCTGCATAACAGCCTCCGATTGCAATGCAAACATCTGTATAATGTAAATTGTTGGGTTAGAGGCTATGAAAACAGTAATAATTAGTTAAAGGAAGAAAAAGCAAAAAAAAAAAGGGGGCGCAACTCACATGTACAGTTAGATAGCTGCGTCCTTGACCCCTCACAGTCCAGCCCGTTGAATGACCGACGGGGGTGGTCACACTCCCTGTTCCTACAGTAGCAGTACTGCATGGCCGAATCCCTCTTGATATAGGGGCACAGGAGCCAGTCGGACCAACGTGCCCACTTACCGTCCACTGCGTTGGTCAGCCGGTAGACAGTCAAGATAGATAAGAAATGAACACACCGTGGTGACACGACCCAATACCCCCCGAATGACATGAAGTGAACAGATTATTAAAACCATAGCATGGCTTTGTTTTACGAAAAGCCACGTTTCAAAGCAAACAGAAAAACCTCGCAATCAGACAAATAGATATAAAAAACAAAAACAATTCGACCATTGTGACAGATAAACTTGACCATAGCTGGTCGCATTCGGCAACATCCAGTCAATTGCGTGATAGCTTACAAAACATAGAAATGACCAATGAACAGTGCAGGTGATAACCGGAAGTAATGGCGCCCACACACGACATGGGTTTGATTGACTTATCGGCCGCGAGCACAGAGCAAAAAAGCTGCGGCATACATACGCGCATAACGGAGCACGCTGCTGGCTGTTTGCTTTTAGACTTTAAATTAAACACAAACAAACAATAAATATAGATATGAACAATACATATAGATATGAACAATACATATAGATATGAACAATACATATAGATATGAACAATACATATAGATATGAACAATACAAATAGATATGAACACTACTTGTAGATATGAACAATACATATAGATATGACCAATACATATATAGATATGAACAATACATATATAGATATGAACAATACATATAGATATGAACAATACATATATAGATATGAACACTACATGTAGATATGAACAATACATATAGATATGAACAATACATATAGATATGAACAATACACATACATATGAACAATACATATAGATATGAACAATACATATATAGATATGAACAATACATATAGACATGAACAATACATATAGATATAAACAATACATATAGATATGAATAATAATATAGATATGAACAATACATATAGATATGAACAATACATATATAGATATGAACAATACATATACATATGAACAATACATATAGATATGAACAATACATATAAATATGAACGATACATATACATATGAACAATACATATAGATATGAACAATACATATAGATATGAACAATACATATATAGATATGCTGCGCTGAGAATCAATGCCCATTGATATATAAAAAAATGTGTATTCCTTCTTACTTGTGTTAGTTTTTTTTTTCTCTACAAACATAATCCCATCAACTTTACCGTATTTCCATATATCCACATTCCTACATCCCACCAATTCCTTCCCCCCCCCCGCTTTTAAACCATCAGGTCAACCTTTAACCCCAACCCACCCCCCTCCCCTCACCCCACACTACTAAGCCACTGTCGTATTACGGGGAAAATCTGTGACAGCACTTTAAAAAATTGTCAAAATAATTAAAAGATAAAAAAAAAGTAAAAATGAAATATATAATATCAAAATAACGTTATTACTTAAAATGCTACTGAAAAATAACCTCATCGATTGTCACATTCTGTGATTTAAGGAATGAAATCCAGAACCCACTCCTATTTAATTACTGGAGGGAGGAGATAAATGTATAGGATAGACAAAGGCTTTTGCATTCCCAGGTGTGGTCAGCGCGTCTGGCATAAGATTAACCCCCTTTAATTCTAACACCACCTGGGAAATATCTATAGGGGGAGATAACCTGTGCCCTTGGTATATTCAAGCGGGAGAGGGATGGGCTCTTTTCTCTTTATTCCCCACGCTTGAAGGCGCCACTGATCACGCGTGATCGTTGTGACGTACACGGTCACTGCGATTGGTCAGTGAAGCGGAAGTCTCGGCACGCATGCGCGGAGATCCGATGCGCGTCGCGGGACTTTTAGTTAGAATTAGAGTGAGTATCGGGCAATCGAACAGAGAGGTCGAAGTCAGACTCCAGCTGGGGTGGGAAACCAGGCTGCTAGGTGGCAGAACCTAGACGTTCGACCACCGCAGATCTGAGTTCTTATGAGAACTACCCACCCCAGGTAACTATTTTATTTTTAATGTATTTATACCTGATGTATAATGCTAATTGTCCTTTTGAGGGCACCTTTTACTTGTTTGATTTTATGTGAATAAACACTACACGTTGTAACCGTGCGTGTTTGGTTATCAATTTATCGTTGTGTTGTGCGTCCTGTATAACCACGTGGCTGTGACAAATATAAATGCTGGCCAGAACTCAGTAGGTGATCATACCCATAGACAACGACCGCAGGGACCCCGCAAGGGGACCTTGACATCGATTAAAATGCTACTGATTAAATAACGTTATTGCTTAAAATGCTACTGAAAGAATAACGTTATTACATGAAAACACGGTTATTACAGAAGGAAAGAATGTAATGTTTTGTCCATTGTTTCTACACCGTTTTTTCCCCCCGTAATATTTCTTGTGTGGGTATCACTGTAAACTTTGTTTTATTAAATGGCTAGAGCTCCGCCTGACACGGATTAAGGCCCGGGGGGAGGGGTGGGGTGGCCCCGAGCGCAAAGACAATTTTGCCCCAGCGCCTCGCTTAAAAAAAGAGTCACAAAGATGTAGCAGGGGTCGGCAACTTTTGAGACGGAAGAGCCAAAAGCTATAATTTACAATTTTCTCAGTTTTTAAAGAGCCACTAAAATTGTTATTTCAATATTATGGTGTTTGATTAGAATTAGATATATAAAATAATATAATTATTATTATTTGCACATGGAACTGGAAGGCCGCAATTCGACATCGAAAGAGCCGCAACTTGACGTCGAAAGAGCCGCATGCGGCTCGCGAGCCCTAGGTTGCTGACCCCTGGGATATAGTGATGCGAGGATATACTTGGATATTTTATGTGGTCGGCCCTTCCAAAGTCGGGGCCCAATATGAGAGCCCGGTTTGACAGGACAGTTTCAACTTTTGGGTCCATTTCTTTTACTCTGTAAGCATTATTGACTTGGGTATGGGAGTGGGGGAGCAGTCATATTTATATGCCCCCTCCCCCACCAGCCCCGTAGCGTGAAAATTCTACAGCAGGGGGCCGGGCATTCTATAGCAGGGGCCAGGCATTAGCGGAGGGGGGGCTGCAGGTAATACATTTTAATAAGAAGCACAAATAAGCAGAGGGGGGCCAGATAAAACGCAGAGGGGGGAGGGCCCGGCCCCCTGGTGGTTCACCCCGCACGCTACGGGCCTGCCCTGCCCCCCCCCTCCACCCTCTTAGATTGAGAACCCCTGGTTTCTACTGACCTGGGTAGTCCAAGACTGGGCACTGGGTGATGCTCTGCTGCCAGGTTGTCGCGTCACGTCCTGTGGTCTCCTTGGTGCAGCTGGCCGACACCGTGTCCCAGCCGCAGTACGGGTCCTGTGCACTTTGGCAGGCCCTGAGTTGGTTGGCAGGCGGGACGGGGGGGTGGTGTGTCAAGGGTCAAGTCAAATCAAACAATCATAATGTGCTCATTTAAAAATTGACAAGAAAAAAAAACTACTCACTAGTCGACACAGAGGGGCTCAGGGGGCTCAGGGGCTCAGGGGGCTCAGTGAGTGGCTCAGGGGGTTCAGCGAGGGGATCAGGGGGTTCAGCGAGGGGATCAGGGGGTTCAGCGAGGGGCTCAGGGGGCTCAGCGAGAGGCTCAGGGGGCTCAGCGAGTGGCTTAGGGGGCTCAGTGAGGGGATCAGGTGGCTCAGCGAGGGGCTCATGGGGTTCAGCGAGGGGATCAGGGGGTTCAGTGAGGGGATCAGGTGGCTCAGCAAGGGGCTCAGGGGGCTCAAAGAAGGTTCTGGTGGCTCAGTGAGTGGCTCAGGGGGTTCAGCGAGGGGATCAGGGGGTTCAATGAGGGAATTAGGTGGCTCATCGAGGGGCTCAGGGGGCTCAGTGAGGGGATCAGGGGGTTCAGCGAGGGGATCAGGTGGCTCAGCGAGGAGCTCAGGGGGGCTCAGCGAGGGGCTCAGGTGGCTCAGCGAGGGGATCAGGGGGCTCGGCTCAGCGAGGGGGTTAGGGGGCAAGGTAAGTTATTATTTTAAAAAGGGCCTCCCCAATGACATTTTGTGGAAACACCTGCCCCCTCCCCTCAAACACTGGCGACGCCACTGATGTTACTGTGCATGTTCATAAAGGCCTATTACATTTTTGATATAAAATTTCACCAGTTGTTTATTTCTATTTTTTTAGTAATGCCAAACCAAAATTAAGTAAAATAAAAAAAAAATTAATTTTGGCTCACGTTTTACTGAGGAACCGGTCACATCTGCTGGTGGGTATCTTCAGTACTCTTCCTTCAAGCGCCACATACAACGCATTCTAAAATATGTATATATTGTCTTATTAATGGAAAATAAAAGAGGAAATAAACGAGTTTATTATTTTTCTTTTTTTTTTTTGGCGTAACTCAGCCGTGAAATTGTGCGTCAAAACTTCTAAAGTCAAATAAAAACTTTTTTTTTTGAAATTTAAACCACTAAACTTAATTTTTTCCCCCCTGCTCGCTCACAGACATCATTTTTTTTACAAATTCAAGGTAGTTAATCAGGTAAACATAATTATTATTGTGGATTACTTCCCTTACACCACGAACCATTACCTGCAACCTGATGTAATTCATCCCAACAGCTTTACCGAAACTCGGCAGAACCCATTCGTCGGTTTTCTTGACCTTGCTTTGTTCAGCCTTGACCTTGACCCCTCACCCCTCTAACACATCCCCAGCAAAATCACACCGTATTAAAATAGAGCTACGGCCCACGGGTACTTTTATAGATGTCTGAAAAGATTTAGATGGGCCCCCCCTGCAAACATTTCATGCAGTTTTGTGTGTGTGTGTGTGTGTTTTGTGTTTTTTATAACATCTTGGACAAATGAATGTTCAAAACAACAAACGAACACAATCACAACAATCACAAACAACAATCACAACAACAATCACAACAACAATCACAACAACATATAACAATCACACCAATCACAAACAACAATCACAACAACATATAACAATCACACCAATCACAAACAACAATCACAACAACATATAACAATCACACCAATCTCAACAATCACAACAACAGATGACAATCACACCAATCTCAACAATCACAACAACAAACAACAATCACAACAACAAACCAACAATCACAACAACAACAACAACTATTGAGTGACATGAGGGTCTACCGTACGGGATGAAAAGGGCATTAAAGATTTAGGCGCTTATCTTTTTACATCCTACATCACGAATGGGATTTTGTATATTTCCCCATTCTTTCATTCTGCCCCCCCCCCCTAGTTAATAGCAGTCCCGCCGAGAGGGGAAGGCGGGGCAAATGCCCAGGTGCTCGGCAAGTTTTAGGGGCCCGGACTGAGCTAACCAATCAACTTTTGAAAATATTATCAGCACGGAGGGGGGGGGGCGGCCCGTGACAGCCCTGCCCAGGGGCCCAAAATTTCTGTCAGTGGACCTGGTTGATAGTGCGACGACCATGAAGGCGCCAAAGGGGTAACACGGGGGGGGGGGTAACATTCACCATGACCTAGTTGTTCTTACCGGAGATCGAGCGGGGACCGACCCCCCCCCTCACACACACACCCGTTTACACCGCTTGACCACCATAAGAGAAGAAAGCTCCATAAAAAAAAATAAAATAAAAAAAAGTTTTCATACCTTAGATGGGGAGTGCTTCATTTGCAGGATAGGTTTCTGCTGACCGCTTCTCAGGAGCCGTATGAACTCCACCAGGCAGGCGGACTGGCCCGCCGGGTGGACCATGAATTTTTTGATGTAGCCCTTGGTGGAGGCCACGAACATGACCGTCTGTCTGTTGTCGGAGGCTGTGGGCACCCTGTGAACTTCGATGATGCTCCATCTGCTGGCGGACATACATAGATCCGTGTTCATGAATGGATCAGCACACTGGGCGACCGCCATGGGCCCCTCCACTTGTCGGATCTATGCAATACAGGGGGGGCCCAACAGATTTGTATTCCTGGCTGGGGGCGGGGGGTCCCTCCATATACCTGGAGTGGAATGCCCCTCTTTATTTTATCAACCTCACGCATGTCCGAGTCCCCCCCTCCCCCCCCCGGCCCGGCGATTTCCGGGAATTTCATCGCGTCCGATAAATTTCCCTAATATTCCACTCAGCTTACAAATGGGTAACACCTGTAAGTCCTCCTTCTGCCCCCCCTTCCACCTATTCATCCCAACTTCGCTTCCCCGGGTAAAACCAGGCGACGGCCCATGCGGCAACTGCACTTCATTACATATACTAATGAATCCATCCCAACCACCAACCCACCCCCCCCCCCCTTTACAGGTAGTTTAGCCTAAGGCCTTAAATACGGCCTCCTCCTCCCTCCCATTTATACACACAAGGCTTTCTTGAGCCCCACGGAGGACTCAAGCTCATGACCGTGACGAGCCTTTGACATAATTCAATAAAGGGCTGTCGCCGGCCATTCACGGGGCTCCTGGCCCTATCCTTCAACTTGAGTCCCTCTGATCACACACACACACACACACACACATAATTTAGAATTTCGTTCTCAACACCCCCTCTCTCTCTCCCCCCCCCTGGGGGAAAGGGAAATCTAACACGTGTTTGGGTTTCAACCCATGTATGCTGCGCCCCCCCATGCCAGTGCCTCCCAACGACATGCACCCACGTACGTACCTATCCAACTCGCACATAACCAACGGTCCAATCAGCGTCGGCTGAACCTCGTTAAGCATCAGAATGTAATTGACGGCGTCATGTCGTTGTTCATTGGTCGACGGTGGAGGTTCTGTGCACTACAAGGGGGAGATATAAAAAAAAAGAAAGAGTTCTTCACTAGACAGTCTATAGCTTCTGGTCATTCAAAGTCATTCAAAAAAAAAAAAACAATAATTTTAAAATCAATCTAAATGATTTATCATTGTTTATCAAAGTTTGATCGAGATTATTAAAATCAATCAAACTGTAATCCTATGCCCATCAAAACACGTTATCATTTTTTTTTTCAGAAAAAAAAATGAAGTTATAGATACAGACAATAATTCATATAATCATCGAAGTCGTACACAATCTTTTGGAAAAAAAACATTCCAGCGATCAAACGATACCGGCAGATCGATACATAAGCCAATCAATAAATCAAACGATACCGGCAGATCGATCCATTAGCCAATCAATAGATCAAACGATACCGGCAGATCGATCCATAAGCCAATCAATAGATCAAACGATACCGGCAGATCGATCCATAAGCCAATCAATAGGTCAAACGATACCGGCAGATCGATCCATAAGCCAATCAATAGATCAAAGTCAGTTGGATCAATCAATGTTCTCAATGCATTTATAAGTACCGTCAGTGGCGTCGCTAACATATGGGGGGTCTCTCTCTTGCCTAAGGGGGGGCCTCTCTCTTGCCTAAGGGGGGCTCGCGGGCCCTTTATCGACGCCACACAGCTTCAGGGCCGGTTTAATGGAGGGTGCACCGGACGCGCCATCCTGGGCCCCACTTTAACCATTTTACACTTTTTTACTTCATATCTCTTAACTTTGGACTTATCACAGGGCCCGAGAAGTTTTCTGCGAATGGAGCCCCATAATAAAATGACCTTAATCCACTTCTGCCCAAGTCTGAATAAAGCGGGGACACCACTCTCTATTTGCGCAATAATATTGACCATATCCTTCAATAATGTGAAAATAGATCGAACTCATAGCTCTAACAGCTTTATTGTAATTGAAATTAAGTCGAACTCTAAGCACTAACAGCTTTATTGTATTTGAAAATAAATCGAACTCATAGTTCTAACAGCTTTATTGTAATTGAAAATAGATCGAACTCAAAGCACTAACAGCTTTATTGTATTTGCTGTCCACCTTGAACCAGTTACAGCCAACGTCCTTGCGATATTTGTACGAGCCCTGAAACGTCTTTTCAATACTGGACGTGTTGTACACACAAATGGCTGACCCCAGCATTCTGAAAGTAATAGTGAATTTTCATTCCAACTCTTGTGAAGGAATTTTAAAACATTAAATTATGTTCTAGCTCTTGTGAATGAATCAAACATTAAATAATGTTCTAGCTCTTGTGAATGAACCAAACAATAAATTATGTTCTAGCTCTTGTGAATGAATCAAACATTAAATTATATTTCAACTCTTGTGAATGAATCAAACATTAAATTATGTTCTAGCTCTTGTGAATGAATCAAACATTAAATTATGTTCTAGCTCTTGTGAATGAACCAAACATTAAATTATGTTCTAGCTCTTGTGAATGAACCAAACATTAAATTATAATCTAATTCTTGTGAATGAATCAAACATTAAATTATGATCTATAACTTCTAACTCTTGTGAATGAATCCAATATTAAATCATATTCCAACTCATCTGAATGAATCAAACAGTGAAATTTTGTTCTATATTTGCTCTTGTACACAAATTGGCTAATTAACTATTTACATTTCCTTCTTCAGAGTGTACTCAGTGTAGGGCCTACAACCCTCTCTCCCCACCCCTCCCCACACGACACACTGGTAGGCGCAGGGGCTGTGGTGTGTGCGTGCGTCGGAGCTGATGGCCGTGGACTGATGGGGGGGGGCTTTGAACCACGGGGGCGTGATGAGACTCACGGAGGCGCCGTGAACGTGGCGTAGATGAGCTGCTCCTCCGGCTCCAGGTAGACCGACTGGATCTGGTCAAAGTAGAACGGAACGTCCCCGGGCAGGGAGCAGTTGAGCCTCGCCTTGGCGAACGTGGAGAAAACGTTGAGCTTGCTGTGCTTGTTGGTTATTGTCTCGTTCTGTGTGTGGGTGGGGGGAGGGAGAGAGAGAGAGAGACGGTTTCAATGGCGTGGTGTCAGACCCCCCCACCCCCACCACCACCACCACCACCATACTGACTGTAAAGTGGCAACTTGTTAATACAGCTGGAGATAGGCTGTCAATCTGTCTGTCTGTCAGTCTGACTGACCATTACACATAGTACTTATACACACTATGTTGCTCTATTATACATACTATGTATTAATACATAATACACACTTGTTTCATACATACATACATACATATATTTATTTATTTAATTTATAATATCAAATATTCCCTTAAAGACAGTCAGTCTTACATTACAGACAATCTTACCCTACAAACAATCTTATCTTACAGACAATCTTACCCTACAAACAATCTTATCTTACAGACAATCTTACCCTACAAACAATCGTATCTTACAGACAATCTTACCCTACAAACAATCGTATCTTACAGACAATCTTACCCTACAAACAATCTTATCTTACAATCTTACCCTACAAACAATCGTACCCTACAAACAATCTTACCCTACAAACAATCTTATCTTACAGACAATACAGACAATCTTACCTTACAAACTCGGCCAATTCTTGATACTATTCTCTGTTGAATTATAAAATATTTCTCATTATCAACCAATTGATCAATCTATTTATTCTATCGAATCTAACCTTTCTATCTATCTGCCTGTCAGTCTGTTTGTGCACATTTCTCTATGTCTCTTCTCTCCGGCACAACATAAATCCAACCCCCAAACAACCATATTCACCTGCAACGGACGGACACAGATTCGAACCCATACCTCTCCACACCCGGCACATTCCACTGACGTCTCTCGGAAGAATACGTAGACATGGTCTCCTAGCTCTAAAAAACCAACGAAACTTGGAACTGGGGACCAATAGGAAAAGTTTACATTGTTAACTTTTAGTGTGAAACTTTGTTTGTTTTTAGTATCTTAAGCTACCAAATGTAAAATACAGCCAAACAAACAAAAAAAACAGCAAAACAAAAGAGCCAAAAACAGCCAAAAAGATAAACAACGAGGCGAACAATCCGCCAAATATCCAAACAAATAGCCAAAAAAAACAGCCATAAACAAACAAACGAGGCGACAATAAGCCAAACAAACAACCAAACGAATAGCCAAAAAAAAAAACAAATGCACTCACAGTGAAACCAAAACATGTCCCTAGGGCTGCTGATCAGGAATTCCTCGTGCGTGGTGGTGGGGTACTTGAGCAGCATACCGTAGTTCGAATACTTGTCGGCCAGGGAAGCAGAGTACAGGATCTGGTCAGCGGTGACCATCATTGCGGACTGCTGCTCTGGTCGAAACGGAATCAAGCCTACACCGTGTACGCTGTTGACAATCGCGGTCAAGCTGGTGGGCTTCGAGGAGTGAGAAAAAAAAATTCAGTGACACGGTCAGCATGTCTTCTTATTTTTAAAATGTTAGGTTCATACCAGAGATGAGCGGACAGCGGACGCGTCCGCTTGCGGGCGCGGGTCCCCCGACTTTTCTCCTCCCCCCCCCCCCGCCGCGGGCCCCTTGTTTGGTTTCTGTGCCCCCTCGCGCTCTCGCGCGTCTCCTCTTAAGCTTTCCCAAAAAATTTTACTCCTTTTAAACACCTAAATTTCTCCTTTCCGGGCCCGCGCCCTGCCTCCGGGCCCCATTTTTAAAATTTTTCCGAGGTGGACGCGCATCTTTTATAAATATTTTGTGGATGAGGATTTCAAATTTCAAAATCCCCACACCTCTGGTCATACTAGTGGGGGAAAAAGCCTGCTGAAGCTGGCTGAACGAAGGGATAACAAAGAAATATACGAAATACTGCAATAGAAAAGAACATGTGGCCTTTATTGCCATGAACAGAATACGATATGAACAGAAATAACAAAGAGATGTACGAAATACTGCAATAGAAAAGAACATTTATCTTTTATTGCCATGAACAAAACACATATCATGGATTTCCTTGTACACCACATTTTTTAGTGTACGGACCATTAGCCTGAGGGAGACACGGTTACATTTTTTTAAAGTGTATGGACCATTAGCCTGAGAGAGACACACGCATACGAAGGGTGTTAGGTACACCGGATCATGGTCATCCACGTACTGGATCACTTCACTGCTCGCTGACTCGCTTTGTGGAACTGCATCAAACAAACCAATAGACGCGCGATACGTCAAGTTAAACACCTACGTAATTACACTGCACACTACATGACTACACTACACTACACAAGGGCGGAACCAGCGCTACAGCATGATTGTCTCACAGACTCACGTTTCTGTAGTCGCAGGTCACGTTCAGGTAGTTGGTCCCACAGACCAGCAGGTCCTTGTCTCTCTTCTTCACCACCAGCACGTAGTTGCTGCAATATTTCTGTGGGGGGGGGGGAGGGGGCATTTAAATAAATACAAATAGACATCGTCGAATATTGACAACAAATTGGCCTGCCTCCTGCCTCCCCACCCCTTGTGCACTGCCTCCCACAACTTGTGCACTTATTCCCCACCACCTGTGCACTTCCTCCCCACCCCTTGTGCACTTCCTCCCCACCACTTGTGCATTTCCCCCACCCTTTGGTACTTCCTCCCCACCCCTTGTGCACTGCCTCGCAACCACATGTGCACTGCCTCGCCACTACTTGTGCACTTCCTTCCCACCACTTGTGCACTTCCTCCCCACCCCTTGTGCACTGCCTCCCCACCACATGTGCACTGCCTCCCCTCCACTTGTGCACTTACTCCCCACCACCTGTGCACTGCCTCCCCACCACTTGTGCACTTCTCCCACCACTTGTGCACTTCCTCCCCACCACTTGTGCACTTCCTACCCACCACTTGTGCACTGCCTCCCCACCACCTGTGCACTTCCTCCCCACCCCTTGTGCACTTCCCCCACCACTTGTGCATTTCCCCCACCCCTTGGTACTTCCTCCCCACCCGTTGTGCACTGCCTCGCCACCACATGTGCACTGCCTCGCCACTACTTGTGCACTTCCTTCACACCACTTGTGCACTTCCTTCCCACCACTTGTGCACTTCCTCCCCACCACTTGTGCACTTCCTCCCCACCACTTGTGCACTGCCTCCCCACCACATGTGCACTGCCTCCCCTCCACTTGTGCACTTACTCCCCACCACCTGTGCACTGCCTCGCCACCACCTGTGCACTGCATCGCCACTACTTGTGCACTTCCTTCCCACCACTTGTGCACTTCCTTCCCACCCTTGTGCACTGCCTCCCCACCACTTGTGCACTTCCTCCCCACCACCTTGTGCACTTCCTCCCCACCACTTGTGCACTTCCTCCCCACCCGTCGTTCACTGCCTCCCCACCACCTGTGCACTACCTCCCCTCCACTAGTTGAGGACTTAAGACCGAGTTCAAGTACTGACACTACTAACGAGGAAGATACTTTCCAAAGGCAGCGTTGAACGAAGCAGCGCTATACAGGGCAATAAATATAGTGTAAAAACGGACATACGTGCCATACATAATAATACATACATATATAAACTTCAAAAAAGAAATAATTTCAGATCAAACTCCAAATTATCAACTATTCAAATTATTGATAGGATCAGACATTAAAAGTCTGAGATATCAGAGATATATCGAGACTTCAGGGAACATGGGTATCGGATACTGGAATCCGCAAGTTTCGAGAAATATCGGGAAACAGATCCGGAATCGCTTGAAATGCCGGTATGGGTCTGGGAATGACGTCGACACACGTGCATTGACTGCAGTAGTCAAAACAAACAAACCTCCTTACCCAGAGAGCAACCTCACACCTCAGTCTGCTGTCGTCATTTCCGGGCCAGGCGTACATCTCCAGGAGCGACAGATCGTGAAGGCTTAAGCGGTAGATGTACTCTCTAAGATAAATTGTTTATATACAATCACTTCAATGTTAGTCCATCAGTCGGTCATTCGGTCAATATGCCAGTTAGTCATAGTTAGTCAGTCGGTCGGTCAGTAGGACAGTAAAATAATCAATCAGTCGGTCGGTCAGTCAATCGTTCAGCCTGTCAGAAGGACAGTAAAATAATCAATCAGTCGGTCTGACTGTCATTCAGCCAGGCAGTCAAAGTATTTCAGTAGGTTAGTCCATCAGTCAATCTGTCAATCAGTTGTTTTTTTAAGCCGGTCAGTTTGGTTTATCCGTAATTTGTCCAGTAAGTAAATCAGTCGGCCAGTCTCAAGGTCACATCTCTACTAAAACTGTTTATGATACATACAAACAATAGGCCACGCCCAGTGGTCATACTGCTCGCGATGTATTTACCTTTGCTTTACTCTTTTTCCCCACATTGAACAAAAAAAAAGTTCTTGATTGGTGTTACCCTCTTCCATACGATGCTGTTCACATCATCACTACAAGCTTTGGCCGCACCCAGCTGTTGTGAACATTGGCTAGTTAGTGTCTGACGCTGGCCAGTGAGCAAGCGTTGGCCGTGACATATACATCTACTAGTTATTATGCCAGTAAATCAGTCACCTAGGTAGTCGGTCTGTTTGTCAGTCCGCTTGTCTATCAATATATCTGTCTCTCTCTCTGCACGTGTATGTGCGATCTTCACAAAATTCAACACAAAATTCACAATTTCAGCCAATCTAAGTAAATCTAAATCAATCTCAGTCAATCTGACTGTTTTATGACTCATATAGTAATGTATTACATTTGGTCAAGATCTGTTGAATGCCCATCAATAAATTGTCGTGCAATAGATGACATTCACAGGACGTGCCCCGTCCAACTCACCTGCTGCCAACTATCAGCTGGTTGTCATCCAGGTCTATACATTCACCGGACGTGCCCCGCCCAACTCACCTGCTGCCAACTATCAGCTGGTTGTCGTCCAGGTCTATACATTCACCGGACGTGCCCCGCCCAACTCACCTGCTGCCAACTATCAGCTGGTTGTTATCCAGGTCTATCTCGAGCTGCGCAAAGTTGCTAATGTTCATGTGTGAGTACTGAACCAGGTTCTCTTCTATGGCTGGAAGGAACAAACAGGGAGATCAAGTGTCATGCACAGAGGTATCCAATGTGTGAGTATTGGTGTATCATGTATTTGTGTATTGGAGTATCATGTATTCATGTATTGGAATATCATGTATTCGTGCTATGGAGTATCATGTATTTGTATATTGGAGTATCATTATTCGTGTATTGGAGTATCATGTATTCGTGTACTGGAGTATTAGATATTGTGTATTAAATTTTAAACTACTTATTTATTAAAGTATCATGTATTGGTGTTTCGAAGTATCAAGTATGAGTGCATTGGAGTATTATATATTTGTGTACCGGAACATTAAGTATTTGTAAGTATGGGTGTATTATTAAATGTGTCTGTACATATGTGGTCTGTGCCTGTACACATGTGGTCTGTGTGTCTGTACACATGTGGTCTGTGCCTGTACACATGTGGTCTGTGTGTCTGTACAAATGTGGTCTGTGTCTTTACACATGTGGGCTGCGTCTGTACATATGTGGTCTGTGTGTCTGTACATATGTGGTCTGCGTCTGTACATAAGTGGCCTGTGTCTGTACACATGTGGTCTGTGTGTCTTTCTATCATTATTACTACTATATGTCTGTGTGGATGGATGTGTGTACCATATATCAGACGGATGGTCGAGCTGAGCTGTCGACAAGAGGGCGCCGGGTTCTCTCCACGATGAGACATGGACTTTTTCTCAGATCAGTCCAACTTTAAAAGGGCCCCTGGAAGTAAAGGGGGGTGGTGGTGGTGGTGGCTGGACATTGGGGGCTGTCATACAATGCCTTACTATGCAGGGGGCTACAGAATGGCCTTAAAGGGGGCACACGTGTATTTGTGAACGTTAATGTCTCAATATCATTACTTGACTAAGCATGCGTGTTATTATTTGTAACCAAGGGGCATAAACCCCCATCTGTAAAACGAGTTATGTGTACTAACAGCCATCGACTTGATTGCTGGAAAGAAAAGGTCAATTAGAGTTCAGACCAGTGTAGAGGTGGACAGAAGTGTGCTGGTCATTTGCAATGACCGGACAATGACAGTAGATGAACTTACGCATTATCAAAAAATAGTCAAGCATTATTTCAACAGTTTATTAATTAAAGTTTATTGATAGATAAGAATCAATATTGGATCCAATAATTAATGGGAAAATGTGACCTACTTTTAAATCGAATCAGACGATAATCAGAGAACTGTGTTTCCCGCTCTCGCTCGATTTGTTCGGTGTAGGCCGATCCAATGTTGTCGTAATTCCAACGAGGGGCCTTCTCACAGACAGCCAACGAGGCCAACATTGTCAACAAGAGGCGTCTCCGTAGAAACATCACTCACTGGCCAGGTTTTTCTGAGAACAGTTGCTGAATGAACTATTACTTTTGAAGAAAAAACGGATGTAGTTGTAGGGATGATGCACGGTTACATTATTCTTGAATCAAACGCATGTTTATACAAACAGGAAAAGTGGTTTTATTATTCCACAATAATTTTTTTTTATAAAATACAGAGGAGAGTTTCACCTGTACTGATACAGCAACTAGGAGGTGGGGGTAGGGGCATGGGCGTATTCATGGAAGAGGGGGCAAGGGGGGCATTTGCTCCCCCCCCCCCCCTTTTACATTTAAAAAAAATGTCATAAAATTGCTATTTGCCCCCCCCCCGGAAAAATTCCTAGCGACGCCTATGGGTAGGGGGGTAGGACGCGGAATGAAGGAGAGAAATGAAGAATAGAGGGTAGGGGGAGATAGATAGATAGATGGATGGATGGATGGATGGATAGATAGATAGGTAAATAGATAGATAGATAAATAGATAGATAGATAGATAGATGTAGAGCACGTAGTGTGTCAACATGAACGTCCCGGGTTCGAACCCACTGCAAGACCGGGGAATATTTTTTTTGGCAGGTCCTGACTGGAAAGCGCTTAAGCACCATGAAATTAACTAAAATCATGAAATTAACTAAAATCATGAAATTAACTAAAATCATGAAATTAACTAAAATCATGAAATTAACTAAAATCATGAAATTAACTAAAATCATGAAATTAACTAAAATCATGAAATTAACTAAAATTATGAAATTAACTAAAATCATGAAATTCACTAAAATCATGAAATTAACTAAAATCATGAAATTAATTAAAATCACTCACTAGTAAAAATGTTGTTTACATCAGCCTATCAAATATCACTTAAGCACCATTCCCCCCCCCCCGCTCCAACCCCGCTCTACCCCCCACCCCCATAGCGCTTCCTTCATCTCTATGAATTAATGTTTAGTAATTTTAAACCTTTCTTTGCGAATAACTCATGACGGTTCCCTGAAATCACTTCTGCTTGTGATTCCTCAAACGTTATCGCACCAGATCTGCAAATCTTATTTACCTGTATACAGCGATCTAGGTTAGAATGGTTGCGACAAAATGTAACGTCTATACTCCAAAAGCCAGTCGACCGTAAATCTGCGTATTATTAAAAGGACGAATACACAAACTGTGCACATCCTTTCAATACGCTAACATTGAAAGAAATGATCAAATTGAAAAAAACGGCGGGGTGTAGAAATAGGCGCGCAAAAGTGATATTTGATAGGCTGATGTAAAAACATTTTTACTAGAGAGTGATTTTAATTTCATGATTTTAGTTAATTTCATGATTTTAGTTAATTTCATGATTTTAGTTAATTTCATGATTTTATTAATTTCATGATTTTGGTTAATTTCATGATTTTAGTTAATTTCATGATTTTAGTTAATTTCATGATTTTAGTTAATTTCATATTTCATTCCTAAATAGTACATGACGTAAGAGGAGGTATGAACAGAGCCTGAGCTAGCTATCGTAGCGCCCTGTTGGAATATTTTTTTTGACGCTCTCTTATCAATCTGAAAAGTGCAAAAAAACATTTAGCAGCGTTCTTCTTTCGGCGCCCCTTCCTAGCTCGGCGCCCTGTGCACGCGCCCCCCCCCCCCACAAACAGCGGCACCCTGCCTACGCTCATGGGTGTGAGGTAGATAGATATTCAGGCATTGAAAACATCGACAACCCGTCAATATTTTCCAGGTGTTTTGGGTGGCGATGGGGGGGAGTTTGTGACCACAACTGGTACGGTGTAGATCGTCGGGTTCAAATCACATCCACCAGAGGGTGTCCGAAATGAGAGTATGATGGTACCGACTCGTTGCTACTTTGCTTGTGGGCGCCAGATAAAGGAGTGGTTCGAGTGGGCGCTACTGGTTCGAGCCTCTCTGGCGACGGACAGAAGTCACACACCTTCCACCCTCTTCCCCCCCCCCTTCCTGGTGGCTTTTTAAGCATTGCAGATTCGGACAGTTGTGATGACGTAGAAATGGTCCCACACAACTGTCCCAAATGTTGTTTAGGATCAACCGATAAATATCTCAACCTTAAAATGAACATCGTAGAACATCTTGCGACCCCCCCCCCCCGTTTTTCTCTCAGAGCCCCCCCCCCATACACTCAATCCTCCACCAGCTATAGAAAACATATAACCTGTAAGGGCCATATAAATGACGTCAATGAGTGTCAATCTTTGACGGCTACACTTCAAAATATTGGAGGTTAAATGTTATGCAAACACACATTTGCATCGTAAGAGTTTGATATGCCGTTTATGCCGAAGTCGTAAATTCTCTATCACAACGTCAGCGATTGTTTACAAAACTAATGTTTTAAAAAAAATCATTAAGTAATTATACAGTCGGTGGAACAAAGCCTTTCACGTCAATTATAACATTCGCATTTTTAATCATTTTTTTTTCATATCGTACAAGATTGAAATCAAATGTAATTTATAAAATAAGATTTTGTTTAAAAAATCTGTTTTCGTTGTTTTATACAAAAATTTTAATTTAAAAGTTTAACAATTTACAGTTTGAACACAGAATCTTATTGTCCAGCGATGGCCAATACTCATCATGACCAGGTAAAAAATCAGATTGTTAAGATTAAATAATTTTGGCAGGAATTACAAACTTTTCGCATTTTAAAACAACAACAACAACGACAACGAAAATAATCAAAATATAGGTCAGTTAATGACAAACAAACCTTTTAAAACTATAACATAAAGCTACATAAGTTACACGGTACACATATACATACACACACACACGCACCAAGATAAATCTATTTATAGTAAGCCTACATCGTATTTAAAGGTGGATGTATTTGAGTTTGACACATTAAAAAACACTTAACTATACAATTTGTATAATATATATATAAAAAAAAGATGAAATAAAAATAAAAAAGAAACCCAGAGATATACGGCTTCACATGTTTGATTAAAATATTAACAAATATTCTACGGTGCTTGCTTCTGGTCAAGTGAATGGTCAAGAGTTGGCTGGTATAGTCCACTTCATATACACGGTGCGTCATCTAAAAATAACATGGCGAGAAATAGGTCAATATTTTGTGTTTTTCAATGAATAATTCCATCAATATCTATCCATACATCCACTAAATACATCTGTGCACCAATATGTCTAATACATCTACGTTTTCTGTGCATCTATCTGTCTAATACATCTACGTTTTCTGTGCACCTATCTGTCTAATACATCTATGTTTTCTGCGCACCTACCTGTCTAATACATCTACGTTTTCTGTGCATCTATCTGTCTAATACATCTACGTTTTCTGTGCACCTATCTGTCTAATACATCTACGTTTTCTGCGCACCTACCTGTCTAATACATCTACGTTTGCTGTGCATCTATCTGTCTAATACATCTACGTTTTCTGTGCACCTATCTGTCTAATACATCTACGTTTTCTGCGCACCTACCTGTCTAATACATCTACGTAATATGTTCACGTGCTATCTGATAAATCTCGAAATATGTGCACCTATTTGTCTAATACATCTACGTAATATGTTCACTTATCTGTCCAACACATCTACGCAGCAAGGTCAACTGGTCAAGACTGACCGAAGAAATGTCAACACAAACACGGTGAAGAGTTAACATAGTGTACTCACCAGCCTTATCTGGACACCCGGCGAATATCTGGTACCACAACGTCTGACTTTCCTCCTTCGCATTTCCCGGTAATGATGTTCCACCCACAGTATGGGTCCATGGCAGCGAAACATTCCCTTGGGGTGGGGGTCAGATGAATGGGACGTGTAAATATACAGTTGTTGTATAGGTGAGTCACAGACTTATAATTTACACTTTTGTTTTTTTTTAATTGGAATTTAATTTGACCTCAAGTCTTATTTGGTTTCTTCTTACACGCAAAGACTCACAACGCACATACACACTCTTTCAGTGCATACACACTCACAACGCACATACCCAGTATAACAGTGCATACTACCTCACAAAGCACATACAAACTCTTTCAGTACATACTTATTCAACAGCCCCTTCTCACACGTATTTAACAGCTCCTGCTCACACACACACACAGAACAGCTCCTGCTCACACTTTTTCAACAGATCCTGCTCACTATTATTCATCAGCTCCTGCTCACACACTCAGATCACCTCTTGCTCACACACTCAGATCACCTCTTGCTCACACACACAGAACAGCTCCTGCTCACACACTCAGAACAGCTCCTGCTCACACACACAGAACAGCTCCTGCTCACACACACAGAACAGCTCCTGCTCACACACTCAGATCACCTCCTGCTCACACACACAGAGAACAGCTCCTGCTCTTGAAG
Organism: Bulinus truncatus; assembly: GCA_021962125.1. NCBI lineage: Eukaryota > Metazoa > Mollusca > Gastropoda > Planorbidae > Bulinus > Bulinus truncatus. The sequence continues at coordinate 3,055,074 of JAGDYQ010000117.1, read as the reverse complement.
TGTTTGTGTACATGTCCTACCATGGGCTGTCTAGTCATAAATTTCTCTAGTGACAGCTAAACGTTGCTAGAACTCGGACTCACCCTAGATTTCCGTATCGACCACAGTCCTTAAATGGAACTTTGACAATTTTATGCTCCATAGCAATATACACAGCTGCCTGAAATCATAGTTAAAGGGCGACTACTGGATTCATTATATATATATATATATATATATATATATATAGTTAAAGGGAGACTAATGGATTAATTATATATAGTTAAAGGGAGACTATTGGATTCATTATATATAGTTAAAGGGCGAGTAATGGATTATATATAAAGAATGGGAAATAAATATTACACAATTATCCTAGATATTGATTAAAGAAGCGGATAAATAGATACAATCCAAGACCGAGATGACTATGGATTATATAACTTACATGATTGTGGATTAGAAATGAAATAGAATAGTAGATTACACGAGTAACACAATGGGGATTTGAAATGTAATAGACTAGAAGATTACATAAGTAATACCTCTGATTTCGAAAACTTCATGTTCAGTATAGGAGTTGTGCCCATGGTCACCTGGACTGAGTCAATCTGGCAAGTCAGGAAGAAGTTTGGAGCCGTGATGTTAGCGAAGAGTTTTTTAATCTTTCCGGTCTCCGTTGCCACGTAAACGATAGACAGGTCGCCTAGCGACGTCTTGTAGCGGTCCACAGCGATATGCGTCCATCTGTTGAAATAAGATGTGGTATCTACGGTAGTTTTGACAGATTTTTAACACCTAGGCTGCAATTAAAAACAGGATTCCATAATACAATTGGCGCGGATCTAGGTCGGATGAAGCCCGGGCGAATAATTAAATATTGTGTAAATGTGAGTATTGAGGGATTTCCCCATACGTCATGAGCTCTCGGCTGATAAACGCAAAGACACCATGCTACAGTTATAAATCAACCATACATGTTGTAGCCACATACCATCTAGCCACATAACACCTAGCCACATAATATCTAGCCACATAACACCTAGCCAATAATATCTAGCCAAATAACATCTAGCCACATAATATCTAGCCACATAACACATAGCCTCATAACACATAGCCACATAATATCTAGCCATATGGTATCTAGCCGCATAGTATCTAGCCACATAATATCATGACCACATGCTAGGTTAGTCTACTTTATGCCACACAACTTGGACCCGGTGAAGTAGCCAGTGTCCTTGATGCACATTCCAGTGGCCAAGTACTCTGTGTTCTGCCTAATGTACTGAAGTCCAGCGGTCCCCATTAAAGGTCATCCTTCGGACACTCTGTGTCCATTCAATGCAAATCCCATTATCTCCACGTTTTAATGCTTTATACCGCATTCATCAAACCAAAAAAATTTTTTTTTCAATTGAAAATACATCAGGACAAACAAGTCTTATATTTGGACAAAACGTCTTATTTATACAAGTCCCTAAAGGATGTGAGGTTTTCACCTCTAGAACCTATACAGAAACCATTGCGATTGTTTTCGTAGCTGAGAGTGCAATTGCTATGGAGGTTCCAGGGGGGAGGGAGGGCTTGGTCCCCTAGTACTTAAGTTTACCCCCACTGTAGCCCCCTTAAACCTACCATTGTTGCCAGACTTAGTCCGTTTGCTGGATTGTTTTTTATTTTGTGTTGGCATTAAATTGACGGCCTGCAATATGCACACTTATAACACAATAGAGCTTTTATTTGATTTAAAAGTGTGCATGTTTAGTTGGCAATCTTAATTATGGCATCATGTACCTCTCTTTATCGCAGAAGAACAACGGCTGCTTGTTGACGGGCAGTAGGTCGTTTTGAGTCCTGACACAGTTGACGGTCTCGTCCAGGTATCCGGTGTGTGGGGTCACTGGAGCATCGCACTGTTGGATGTGTGGCAGGAAAGTGAATTAGTTATACGTCCATATATCCATCCACATGTCTACGTTGCTATCTATCTATCTATCTATCTATCTATCTATCTATCTATCTATCTATCTATCTATCTATCTATCTATCTATCTATCTATCTATCTATCTATCTATCTGTCTGTCTGTCTACCTACCTACCTACCTATCTATCTGTTGATCGATCTATCTAATTAATTAATCAATCAATCACTCAGTCAATTTATCTATCTATCTGTCTACCTACCTACCTACCGACTCACCCATTTTAATAGATCGTAGACATTAGTCATTAGCCAGGAATACTAATAGTCAACTGATCGATTTTTATAAAAAAAAAACTACTGCATCAATTATTAGTTTTTAGCACACAAGGGCAACCACTCTCATTTTTCCCTGTTCATTTTATGCTCCCCCATTTTATTATAAAGGGTAGTTAGTTAAACCAGGTGACCTATGTCATATTGACCTTATCAGTACAAAGTCTGACCTTAACTGATGCACCAGGCAGAGCCGTGACTAGCTAGTGTGGCGCCCTGTAACATTTTTTTTGGCACCCTCCTAGTTTAGCGCCCTGTGCGGTGGCGTAGCGAGAGGGGACAAAAGGGCATCATGCCCCGGGCGCTACTCACAAAGGGGCGCCACATGGTATATTTTACATATAAATTTTATGGTTTTCCAATGGGGGTTGGGCGCTAAAAAGGTATTGTGACCCGGGCGCGAGTTAAGCTCGATTCGCCACTGACTACATCAATCTCCGAAAAAAATACTTTTGTTGCCTAGTTCCCAGTTTCTAAAAATCTACACACACCCAAGGTAAAACTAGAATCGGCTCTAGCTGGTAGGATTTAGGGTCGTCGTGCCACTTGGCATTCGACGCGGCTTCAAACCCATGTTTTCCTGGCCACCGCCGTAAGAAAATAAGATGCGAAAAAATCCTGGCTCACCGTTTTCAGATTATGTGGACAGGAAACCTTCTTGTTGGTGGTATATACCGGTCGGTACATTCCGTCGAATGCCGCCATTACGCTGTCCATGTTGTACAAGCAGACGACAGTCCCCTGTAGACTACGTTTTGATGGAAATATTAAAAAAAAATGTAATAAATTCATTAGTAGAATCAACAACAGGGGTATCCAGACAGAGGCGTACCTAGGGTGGGGGCAGGGGATCCTAATTCAAAAGTCCCCCCAACCCGGGGCCCTAGCTTGAGGGGTGGGCCCGAATTTTTTTTACATTAAATATTAAGTACATTATCTTATGTCATGGTGTAGAATGTCAAAATGAAGGGGCCCCCATAGAGGCCACCCCCCGCTGTTCCAAAATCCCTAGGTTCGGCCCTGTATCCAGAGACGTTTTTATGAACATGCAAAGCATGTGACCACACTGGAACTGACACAAATACCACGACCAACACATACGGCGGGGCATTGAAGACCGCATACAGCGTCTGGTCAGCCTGGCTGAAGTGCACGGCCTGCAGGTGATGAAAGTGAAAGTCCTGGTCCCCCGCGGCAGGGATGGAGCAACTCAACCTGGTCTTCGCAAAGGTGGAGAAAATCCTGGCCGATTCGTCTCCCGTTCCGACGTCATTCTGTTGCAAAGGGGAGAGACAACGGACTCATTTACAGACGGCTGGAAAAAAAATCTAGGGATAAGAGATGCACATAAGCTCTCTCTCTCTCTCTCACACACACACACACAAACACACAAACATACACACAAACAAACACACACAAACACAAGCAAATACACACTCATGCGTATAAACACACTCAAACACACACACACACATACACACACAAACACACAATCACAAACAAACAAATACACACACATACACAGACATATACACAAAAGCACACAAACACACACAAATAAACACAAACACACACAAACACACATACAAGGCATAGATACATGGACTGGTGTAGAGAGCAGTGGTCCTCAAAGTGAAATGTCCGCGTATGATAAAATGTCCACACGTGTTAAAATGTCCGATTGTGATGAAATGTCCGATTTGAAGAGGGTTACAACAATACTATTTACCTTACATACTCTTGCCAGGCTTGAAATTGTCTTCTGTTAAATAAAAGACAATAAATATATATATATAAATATATATATATATATATATATATATATATATATAATGATCAAAATCCAATCAATACAAAGCTTAAGATCGGGCCACATTTATGAATTAGGGCAAGCCCGGGGACCCTGTAAAGGTGTGTGTGTGGGGGGGGGTGCGACCCAAAGACAAGTAAGGGGGCCCTTGCTTTAAGAGGCCCCACTCATTTACAGTCAGTAGCCGTAAAACGTCTAAGCTATCGATCAAAGGGGAACTTAGTCGGTTGAAACTCTGTTTAAAAAAGTTGATAATTCATTTTTTTTTAGTGATTAATGTAAGGGATCGGTCAATCTGGTTTGATGTAAGGGGATCGGTCAATCTGGTTTGAATGTAAGGGGATCGGTCAATCTGGTTTGAATGTAAGGGGATCGGTCAATCTGGTTTGATGTAAGGGGGTCGGTCAATCTGGTTTGATGTAAGGGGATCGGTCAATCTGGTTTGATGTAAGGGGTCGGTCAATCTGGTTTGAATGTAAGGGGATCGGTCAATCTGGTTTGATGTAAGGGGGTCGGTCAATCTGGTTTGATGTAAGGGGGTCGGACAATCTGGTTTGATGTAAGGGGGTCGGACAATCTGGTTTGAATGTAAGGGGGTCGGTCAATCTGGTTTGATGTAAGGGGATCGGTCAATCTGGTTTGATGTAAGGGGGGTCGGACAATCTGGTTTGAATAAATAATAAACAAAACACAAACAAGCTTCAATTCAACAGGGGGGCGGGGGGGGGGGGTGGGGGACGGGGCGAGGTGATTTACTTTCAATGCAAGTGGAATAAATGTGGCACAGAGAAAAACAAATTATTAGAAAACCCAAACAAACTAGAAATAACGTTCTGAATTTTCCTATTCACAAAACGTTCTTCGATCCTGAGGTGAAAAATCCACTCATGGTTTGTTTTTTTGAAATTTCACTGTGTAAAAGTTTATGAATCTATTAGGGGTTATCACTGCAGATGAATCTATTGATCTATTGTATACACTTACCAAATCACTGCAGGTGAATCTATTGATCTATTGTTTACACTTACCAAATCACTGCAGGTGAATCTATTGATCTATTGTATACACTTACCAAATCGCTGCTGGTGAATCTATTGATCTATCGTCTACACTTACCAGATCACCGAATTCAGACTTTTCACGGAACACGAAGTAAACGAAATCTCCCCATTCAAATGACGCTACAAATGTGGGAACTGTGTGGATAGATTGAGAATAGATTTACAGAATACACATATAGACAGGATAGATTGAGAATAGATTACATAATATACATATAGACAGGATAGATTGAGAAAAGATTACAGAATATACATATACACAGGGTGGATTGAGAACAGATTACATTATATACATATAGAGTAGATTTGATAACAGAGTATATGCCTACTCATTATGGCAAACACGTTGTGTCTTAATATGATCTTTGATTTTACATAATTTTATTTTATTGATGATGCATTAAGTGAAAGTTGACCTTACAGTTGAACCAATGAGAGTTCTGGGCCGGACTGGTCACTGGCGGATGGGCAGGGCTCGCCACTCGTCTCAGCACCGGGGTCGCGCCGACCACCGCGGGGTAACAGGCTGTGTAGATGGTGCCGTCTTCGGTCACCACCCAGGTGGCCTGGTACACCCAGCCCAGGGGACACACGCGGGTGTCTTCATCGCTGCCGACCACATGGGTAAGAGCTGCCGGCTTGAAAACAAATGGACAGTGTTGTAAGCTGACTGAGTGCAAACTGACACGATGGTTTGACATACACAAGAGAAAATAAATGCACACAGGAAAGTTTAACTCTCATGGTTCATGTTTTTTTCTTTAAATTAACTGTAGAAAATATGCATACCGTAAAGTTCAACACATGGAAACATGCAAACATTGTGGTTCAACATGCAGAGTAGATGCAAATATCATGGTTTAACAGACAGAGGATAAAATTTAGTTTAACACACAGACGAGAGAATGCAGAGAATAAGGTTTAGTTTAACATACAGACGACAGAATGCAGAGAATGAGGTTTAGTTTTACAGACGACAGAATGCAGAGAATAAGGTTTAGTTTAACATACAGACGAGAGAATGCAGAGAATAAGGTTTAAACAAACATAGT
>JAGDYQ010000117.1:3007527-3048408 GCA_021962125.1 Bulinus truncatus | reverse complement strand
GAATGAAAGAATGGGGAAATATACAAAATCCCATTCGTGATGTAGGATGTAAAAAGATAAGCGCTTAAAATCTTTCATGCACTTTTCATCCCGTATGGTAGACCCACTAATTTTGAAGTTGTATTTCCATGTCACTCAATAGTTTCTGTTTTTGTTGTTGTTGTTGTTGTTGTTGTGATCGTTGTTTGTTTGTTTGCTAGGTTTGAACATTCAATTATCCAAGATGATAAATTAAAAAAAAAAAAAAACTTCATGATATGTTTGCTTGGGGGGGGGCCCATCTAAATCTTTTGATATATCTAAAAAATACCTGTGGCTCTATAATACGTTGTGATTTTGCTGGGGATGTGTTAGAGGGGTGAGGGGTCAAGGTCAAGGCTGAACAAAGCAAGGTCAAGAAAACCGACGAATGGGTTCTGCCGAGTTTCGGTAAAGCTGTTGGGATGAATTACATCAGGTTGCAGATAATGGTTCGCGGTGCAAGGGACGTAATCCACAATAATACTTATGTTTGCCTGCTTAACTACCTTGAATTTTTAAAAAATGATGTCTGTGAGCGAGCAGGGGAAAAAAATTAAGTTTAGTGGTTTAAATTAAAAAAAAAATTTTTATTGGACTATAGAAGTTTTGACGCACAATTTCAAGGCTGAGTTACGCCAAAAAAAAAAAAGAAAAATATTAAACTCGTTTATTTCCCCTTTTATTTTCCATTGCTTTAATAAGACACAATATAAATATTTTAGAATGCCTTGTATGTGGCGTTAGAAGGGAGAATACTCAAAATACCCACCAGCAGATGTGACCGGTTCCTCAGCAAAACGTGAGCCAAAATTAATGTTTTTTTATTTCAATTAATTTTGGTTTGGCATTATTAAAAAATAGAAATAAACAACTTGTGAAATTTTTATCTCGAAAATGTAATATGCCTTTAGTAACATCAGTGGCGTCGCCAGTGTTTGAGGGGAGGGGGCAGGTGTTTCAACAAAATGTCATTGGGGAGGCTCTTTTTAAAATAATAACTTACCTTGCCCCCTAACCCCTCGCTAAGCCGAGCCCTCTGATCCCCTCGCTGAGCCACCTGAGCCCCCCTGAGCTCCTCGCTGAGCCACCTAATCCCATCATTGAACCCCCTGATCCCCTCGCTGAACCCCCTGAGCCACTCACTGAGCCACCAGAACCTTCGTTGAGCCATCTGAGCCCCTCGCTGAGCCACCTGATCCCCTCGCTGAACCCCCTGAGCCACTCACTGAGCCCCCTGATCCCCTCGCTGAACCCCCTGAGCCACTCACTGAGCCCCCTGAGCCCCTTGCTGAGCCCCTCTGTGTCGACTAGTGAGTAGTTTTTTTTTCTTGTCAATTTTTAAACGAGCATATTATGATTGTTTGATTTGACTTGACCCTTGACACACCACCCCCCCGTCCCGCCTGCCAACCAACTCAGGGCCTGCCAAAGTGCACAGGACCCGTACTGCGGCTGGGACACGGTGTCGGCCAGCTGCACCAAGGAGACCGCAGGACGTGACGCGACAACCTGGCAGCAGAGCATCACCCAGTGCCCAGTCTTGGACTACCCAGGTCAGTAGAAACCAGGGGTTCTCAATCTAAGAGGGTGGAGGGGGGGGGCAGGGCAGGCCCGTAGCGTGCGGGGTGAACCACCAGGGGGCCGGGCCCTCCCCCCTCTGCGTTTTATCTGGCCCCCTCTGCTTATTTGTGCTTCTTATTAAAATGTGGCTACCTGCAGCCCCCCTCCGCTAATGCCTGGCCCCTGCTCATAGAATGCCCGGCCCCCTGCATGTTGCATTTTCACGCCATACGGGGCTGGTGGGGAGGGGGCATATAAATATGACTGCTCCCCACTCCCATACCTGTCAATAATGCTACAGAGTAAAAGAAATGGACCCAAAGTTGAAACTGTCCTGTCAAACCGGGCTCTCATATTGGGCCCCGACTTGGAAGGCCGACCACATAAAATATCCAAGTATATCCCCTCGTATCACTATATCCCAGGGGTCAGCAACTCTAGGGCTTCGCGAGCCGCATGCGGCTCTTTCGACGTCAAGTTGCGGCTCTTTCGATGTCGAATTGCGGCCTTCCAGTTCCATGTTGCAAATAATAATAATTATATTATTTTATATATCTAATTCTAATCAAATACTCAATAATATTGAAATAACAATTTTAGTGGCTCTTTAAAAAAATGAGAAAATTGTAAATTATAGCTTTTGGCTCTTCCGTCTCAAAGGTTGCCGACCTGCTACATCCTTGTGACTCTTTTTTAAGCGAGGCGCAGGGTCAAAATTGTCTTTGTTCTGGGCCATTCCCACCCCTCCCCCCGGGCCTTAGTCCGTGTCAGGCGGAGCTCTAGCCATTTAATAAAACAAAGTTGACAAGAAATGTTACGGGGGGGGGGGGGGGAGGGGGACGTTGTAGAAACAATGGACAAAACATTACATTCTTTCCTTCTGTAATAACCGTGTTTTCATGTAATAACGTTATTCTTTCAGTAGCATTTTAAGCAATAACGTTATTTAATCAGTAGCATTTTAATCGATGAGGTTATTCTTCAGTAACATTTTAAGTAATAACGTTATTTTGATATTATATATTTAATTTTTACTTTTTTTTTTTTTATCTTTTTATTATTTTGACAATTTTTTCAAAAAATTGCTGTCACAGATTTCCCCCCGTAATATTGACAGTGGCTTCTGAGTAGTAGTGGGTGAGTGTGGTGTCAAGTTGAGTGGTGTGGGGTGAGTGGTGTGGGCTGAGTGGTGTGGGGTGAGTGGTGTGGGGTGAGTGGTGTGGGGTGAGTGGTGTGGGGTGAGTGGTGTGGGCTGAGTGGTGTGGGCTGAGTAGTGTGGGGTGAGTGGTGTGGGCTGAGTGGTGGGGTGAGTGGTGTGGGGTGAGTGGTGTGGGCTGAGTAGTGTGGTGAGTAGGGTGAGGGGGTGGGGGGTGGTGGTGTGGGCTGAGTTGTGTGGGGTGAGTGGTGTGGGCTGAGTAGTGTGGGGTGAGTGTGGTGGGCTGAGCACGTGGGGTGAGTGGTGTGGGCTGAGTAGTGTGGGCTGAGTAGTGGGGTGAGTGGTGTGGGCTGAGTAGTGTGGGGTGAGTGGTGTGGGCTGAGTAGTGTGGGGTGAGTGGTGTGGGGTGAGTGGTGTGGGCTGAGTAATGTGGGGTGAGTGGTGTGGGCTGAGTAGTGTGGGGTGAGTGGTGTGGGGTGAGTGGTGTGGGCTGAGTAGTGTGGGGTGAGTGGTGTGGGGTGAGTGGTGTGGGCTGAGTAGTGTGGGGTGAGTGGTGTGGGGTGAGTGGTGTGGGCTGAGTAATGTGGGGTGAGTGGTGTGGGCTGAGTAGTGTGGGGTGAGTGGTGTGGGCTGAGTAGTGTGGGGTGAGTGGTGTGGGGTGAGTGGTGTGGGGTGAGGGGAGGGGGGTGGGTTAAAGGTTGACCTGATGGTTTAAAAGCGGGGGGGGGGGAAGGAATTGGTGGGGTGTAGGAATGTGGACATATGGATATACGGTAAAGTTGATGTGATTATGTTTGTAGAGGAAAAAAAAACTAACACAAGTAAGAAGGAATACACATTTTTTTATATATCAATGGATATTGATTATCAGCGCAGCATATCTATATCTATTGTTCATATCTATATATATTGTTCATATCTATATATGTATTGTTCATATCTATATGTATTGTTCATATCTATATGTATTGTTCATATCTATATGTATTGTTCATATCTATATGTATTGTTCATATCTATATGTATTGTTCATATCTATATATGTATTGTTCATATTTATATGTATTGTTCATATCTCTATATGTATTGTTCATATTTATATGTATTGTTCATATCTCTATATGTATTGTTCATATCTATATTTATTGTTTGTTTGTGTTTAATTTAAAGTCTAAAAGTAAACTGCCATCAGCGTGCTCCATTATGCGCGTATGTATGCCACAGCTTTTTTTGCTCTTGACCCGCGGCCGATAAGTCAATCAAGCCCATGTCGTGTGTGGGCGCCATTACTTCCGGTTATCACCTGCACTGTTCATTGGTCATTTCTATGTTTTGTAAGCTATCACGTATGTTCCAGCTGCACGCAATTGACTGGATGTTGCCGAATGCGACCAGTTATGGTCAAGTTTATCTGTCACAATGGTCGAATTGTTTTTTGTATCTATGTCTGATTGCGAGGTTATTTCTGTTTGCTTTGAAATGTGGCTTTTCGTAAAAACAAAGCCATGCTATGGTTTTAATAATCTGTTCACTTCATGTCATTCGGGGGGTATTGGGTCTTGTCACCACGGTGTGTTCATTTATGTCTTATCTGTCTTGACTGTACTCCGGCTGACCAACGCAGTGGACGGTAAGTGGGCACGTTGGTCCGACTGGCTCCTGTGCCCCTATATCAAGAGGGATTCGGCCATGCAGTACTGCTACTGTAGGAACAGGGAGTGTGACCACCCCCGTCGGTCATTCAACGGGCTGGACTGTGAGGGGTCAAGGACGCAGCTATCTAACTGTACATGTGAGTTGCGCCCCCTTTTTTTTTTGTTTTCTTTTTCTTCCTTTAACTAATTATTACTGTTTCTATAGCCTCTAACCCAACAATTTACATTATACAGATGTTTGTATCGCAATCGGAGGCTGTTATGCAGGCAGCCCCTTCCACTTTCGCACATAATTGGTTCCTGAAAGTGTGTGCGAATGTTGAATGTTCGAAAAGTAGAGGGAAATGTTTTAATAGCATAAACAGTACATAACCAACTAAATCACTTTCAAAATGGCGATCATGACATTGCAAAAAAAAAAAGATTGCTTCGGGAACAACAAGGGCGGAGGAAGACCGGGTATAGACCGGAAAATTCCGTAGACCGGGTATAGACCGGGAAATTCCGTAGACCGGGTATAGACCGGGAAATTCCGTAGACCGGGTATACGGAAACAGTTCGGTCATCATTGAAAGTGATTCACTAGCGCTTTTAATATCCATTCTAAAAACATATTTAAAATACAGTGGATTCCGCTTAATTGGGACACCGCTTAATTGGGACAGCCGCTTATTTGGGACAAAGCTCAAAGAAACCAAACCAAGAAGCCAATAGTAAATTTGTATGTTTAATTGGGACAACCGCTTAATTGGGACACAAAGCCTCGGTCCCGATGTGTCCCAATTAAGCGGAATCGACTGTATATACTTTTTTTTTTTAAAGTTCGACATTGCGAATTGTGCGAAGTAGATTGTGCGAAAGTCGAGTGCCGCCTGTATTAGGAAACTCGTCCAAATCAGCTCAAATTATCAATTTGTAATTATTTTTGTTTGTCTACAACCAATATTCTGCTGGATACACTTGGTCTGATTAAGGTCGTCTGTTGGCCTAGGTCTATTCACCACAAAAAAAAGGGAGGGGCAGGCCCTTGCGAACAAAAAAGAAAAAAGACGAACAATCCCGGTCAACTGGGGCCGATTTCTTATATAAAGGGCCTAAGGCTTATAGTATAACAACTTATCCGGCCTCGTGGATACGAAACGTGTCCATTGGCTCACTTCAGGTCGACGTCCACACCCACAGCACACTTCCTGTCATCGGCACGCCCACTCGGCTGGGTCATGTCATGACGTCAGATGGAAGACCCGTGCACTCTCCGCAATGACAAGCCTGCCGGCTAAGTAAAAGCAACTCTCCTCGCACAGATCGGATTGTGCCCCCCTTTGAGTACTTGACCGCATGACAGCTAAGAGACTAGTTGTTTGATCGTTGCGGTTTATATTTCGGGGCCTGTGGCAGTGACTTTGACATGTATGATGGCCCAGGCAAGAGTACATGCGCAGTCACCCTTTTAGCAATACAATTGTATAGGAATTCTTGCTAAATGGGGGGGGGGGCTTTGTTAGTGTAGGCCCTTGGCGGCCCATAGGGGGCACACGGTGGAGGGAGGGCATCTGTTTCAAGAGTTGATGCTGGATATTAATCATTATCGGTTTACCGCAGCCTGTTTACTACAGCCTGGATATTCACAACAGCCTGTTTGTTTACCACAGCCTGTTTGTTTACCACAGTCGGACAGTTTACTAAATCATGTTTGTTGCAATTATTTTTTTTGTTACATTTCAGTCATAGACGGCTGGTCAGATTGGGGGAAATGGAGCGCCTGCCCACCCGCCTGTGACTTTGGCTCAAGGTATCGTACCCGGACGTGCCTGAACACGCCCGAGGTCCTGGGAGGCAAACCGTGCCCGGGCTTACACTATGAATATCAGCAATGTATAGAGGCTTGTGGTGAGTCGGTGTTTTTGTAAGCGTTTTGGGATGACGTGGAGGAATCTGATGATGACTTCCTTGTATAGCTATTTGTTGATGATGACGTTGTTGGTGATGACGTCGTTGGTGATGACGTTGTTGGTGATGACGTTGTTTGTGATGACGTTGTTGGTGATGACGTTGTTTGTGATGACGTTGTTGATGATTACGTTTTTGATGATGGCATTGTTGATGATGACGTTGTCGGTGATGACGTTGTTGGTGATGACGTTGTTGGTGATGACGTGGTTGATGATGACGTGGTTGATGATGACGTTGCTGATGATTGCAATGAGAACGATATCAATTGTATTTATTAATAACAGTGTTGATTCTATGATGTTTAAGCTGCTGGTGGTATTAATGATGACAAGTGTGTTATGACGATGTTGATGTTAATGATTGAGTTTATGCTGATATTGATTATGCTGATAATGATGTTGATAATGATGTTGATAATGATGTTGATAATGATGTTGATGATATTGATCATGATGCTGATAAAGATGTTGTTGACTACAATGTTCATAGTGATGTTGACATACATGCTAATATTGATTAATGATGTTAATGTTGATGAGGACGTTGATGGAAATGGGAATATAGATGCTGATGTTGATGATGAAGATGTGGTGATAATGATGATGTTAATGGTGATGCTCATGTTGATGATGAAGATGTGGTGATAATGATGATGTTAATGGTGATGCTGATGTTGATGATGAAGATGTGGTGATAATGATGATGTTAATGGTGATGATGATGTTGATGATGAAGATGTGGTGATAATGATGATTTTAATGGTGATGATGATGTTGATGATGAAGATGTGGTGATAATGATGATGTTAATGGTGATGCTGATGTTGATGATGAAGATGTGGTGAGGTAATGATGATGTTAATGGTGATGATGATGTTGATGATGAAGATGTGGTGAGGTAATGATGATGTTAATGGTGATGATGATGTTGATGATAAAGATGTAGTGATCATGATGATGTTAATGGTGATGATAATGTTCATGATGATGATGTGGATAATGTTGATGAAAATGCTGCTGATGATGGCATTAATGATAAGGTTGATTTATGATGTTTAAAAGCCAGTCTTGTTGCTGATGCTTACGATGTACACATAAACACCAAACCGTTTCATGCACTCTGATATGTTTATAATTCTGTTTTGTAATTCTGTTTTTTGTTATCTAGCAGGGACTGAGACCGATCGAGCGACCAGTAGAGCACGACGAATCAGGCAGTCTGAAGAAGTGCGCCTGTTTACTGCCGCACCTGTTGTTTTTCTGAATCTAGTTTCATTCGTATCAAAGTTGGCATGTCACGTTAATCTCTTCTCCATTGGCATGGAGCTGTTGTCCTTGTTAACGACGATGTGAGTTTGTGAGTTGGTGTGCTGCAAGTTGAGTTTGTTGTACCCGGTGTGTCGTTGTACCCGGTGTGTCGTTGTACCCGGTGTTTGTATGTTGTTGATGGGGGTCGTTGTACCCGGTGTTTGTATGCTGTTGATGGGGGGTCGTTGTACCTGGTGTTTGTATGTTTTTGTTGATGGGGGTCGTTGTACCCGGTGTTTGTATGCTGTTGATGGGGGGTCGTTGTACCCGGTGTTTGTATGTTGTTGTTGATGGGTGTCGTTGTACCCGGTGTTTGTATGTTGTTGTTGATGGGGGTCGTTGTACCCGGTGTTTGTATGCTGTTGATAGGGGGTCGTTGTACCCGGTGTTTGTAAGTTGTTGTTGATGGGGGTCGTTGTACCCGGTGTTTGTATGCTGTTGATGGGGGGGTCGTTGTACCCGGTGTTTGTATGTTGTTGTTGATGGGGGGGTCGTTGTACCCGGTGTTTGTATGCTGTTGATAGGGGGTCGTTGTACCCGGTGTTTGTATGTTTTGATCGGGAGGGTCTTTGTACCCGGTGTTTGTATGCTGTTGATGGGGGGTCGTTTTACCCGATGTTTGTATGTTGTTGATGGGGGTCGTTGTACCCGGTGTTTGTATGTTGTTGATGGGGGTCGTTGTACCCGATGTTTGTATGCTGTTGATGGGGGGTCGTTGTACCTGGTGTTTGTATGTTGTTGTTGATGGGGGTCGTTGTACCCGGTGTTTGTATGTTGTTGTTGATGGGGGTCGTTGTACCCGGTGTTTGTATGCTGTTGATGGGGGGGTCGTTGTACCCGGTATTTGTATGTTGTTGTTGATGGGGGTCGTTGTACCCGGTGTTTGTATGTTGTTGTTGATGGGGGTCGTTGTACCCGGTGTTTGTATGCTGTTGATGGGGGTCGTTGTACCCGGTGTTTGTATGTTGTTGATGGGGGTCGTTGTACCCGGTGTTTGTATGCTGTTAATGGGGGTCGTTGTACCCGGTGTCTGTATGCTGTTGATGGGGGTCGTTGTACCCGGTGTTTGTATGCTGTTGATAGGGGGTCGTTGTACCCGATGTTTGTATGTTGTTGATGGGGGTCGTTGTACCCGGTGTTTGTATGTTGTTGATGGGGGTCGTTGTACCTGATGTGTATTGTTGATGTTTGTTGGTGTTTGTATGTTGTTGTTGGTCGTTGTACCCGGTGTTTGTATGTTGTTGTTGATGGGGGTCGTTGTACCCGGTGTTTGTATGCTGTTGATGGGGGGTCGTTGTACCCGGTATTTGTATGTTGTTGTTGATGGAGGTCGTTGTACCCGGTGTTTGTATGTTGGTGTTGATGGGGGTCGTTGTACCCGGTGTTTGTATGCTGTTGATGGGGGTCGTTGTACCCGGTGTTTGTATGTTGTTGATGGGGGTCGTTGTACCCGGTGTCTGTATGCTGTTGATGGGGGTCGTTGTACCCGGTGTTTGTATGCTGTTGATAGGGGGTCGTTGTACCCGATGTTTGTATGTTGTTGATGGGGGTCGTTGTACCCGGTGTTTGTATGTTGTTGATGGGGGTCGTTGTACCCGGTGTTTGTATGCTGTTGATGGGGGTCGTTGTACCCGGTGTTTGTATGTTGTTGATGGGGGTCGTTGTACCCGGTGTTTGTATGCTGTTGATGGGGGTCGTTGTACCCGGTGTTTGTATGTTGTTGATGGGGGTCGTTGTACCCGGTGTTTGTATGTTGTTGTTGATGGGGGTCGTTGTACCCGGTGTTTGTATGTTGTTGATGGAGTTGTTGTACCTGAAGTCAACATGCTGCCTATGGTGATGTAGTACCGGATTTTATTCTGCTGTAGGTGGCTCAGCTAATGTTAAGATGGTGTTGGTGATGTTCTTGGTGCTGTTGTTGGCGATGATGCTGACGTTGTTGTCGGGTTATGATGGAGTGTGCATGAGTGCTGCTGGGGTTGACCGTGCTGTTGACAAATGCTTTTATTGTCTCAGTATAACAATATTGTTTCAATTGATGTTGCTGTTCAAGATGGTGTCGGTTGATGCTGTTTGTTTGTTTTGTTTTGATGATGATGTGATGATTGCTGTTGGCTGTTTGTTAGAAACGATAATGATGACAGCCGATGAATTCCGATGCTGATATGCGATTTAAAACCAAACAAAAAGAAAGAGAAAAATAGTAATTATGTAAACATGCTCCAATGTTTCGTTTCGTATTACGGCTTAAGATATGTTGTTGTTTTTTAAATATATAGCTATATATATAGATATGCTACGTTTATTCAAATAATGGGGCGCAGCCTAACTGTTCGGCAAATCATCGAGTAGATTAAAAAAAAAAAGTCTGAATATGAAGTAAAATAGCGAAACACATTTTTTTTTATGTGTATTTCTTCTGCCTTGATTTGATCAATTGCGATGTCTACACATATTAATTATATGCCCAATCCTAATTAATTTTATTTCCAGCTTTTAAACCTTCAAACCCATCGGATAAACCTTCTGACCCTAATGACAAGCCATCCGATGGACCTTCTGGTAAATCTCCTGGACCCTCTGACGAGCCCTCTGACCCTTCTGACCAGAATAAAGCATGTCAACTTAAGCCGGCACCTGAAGTACGCCTATTTATAGCCATTGTCTGTTATTTGAAATTAGTTTCGTATTTTGGTGTCTGATTGGTTGGTTTGTTTACCTTTAACCCACAACATTTGCATATGCAAAATTTTATGTCCTTTTTTTTCACTTAACATATTTTGACATTTTTCATTACATTATTTCTTTATTGTGTAATTATTTCTTTATCGTAAAAAATATGCAAAAGTACTCAAATTAACATTATGTCTACAGTGTCTAGTCTTGAATCTATATTTAACTAAAAAACAATCCCAAAACGTAATCGTATGATCTTTATTGTGTAATTATTTCTTTATCGTAAAAAATATGCAAAAGTACTAAAATTAACATTGTGTCTACAGTGTCTAGTCTTGAATCTATATTTAACTAAAAAACAATCCCAAAACGTAATCGTATGATCTTTGTAAAAAAAAAATTAAGCTTTTACGAATTATTTGCATCAATCCATGAATCATGTATCACATATTATCATTGATGTCCAGTGGCGGACTGGTCATTTAAGTCCACTTGGCAAGTGGGCCCCTTGAGAATTAAGCTTTGTCCCGTTGGTTGATAAAATTAAATTATTGCATTATATTGCATGCTGGCATGTGGCAAGTAATATTTTAAGACCCCCCCCCCCAGTTCGCCATTGTTGGAATCAATATCTTATTTACTAGATGTCTGTCTGCTTCATTCTAATGTGTTCTCATTAATAGTTAACATTCTAATGTGTTATCATTAATAGTTAACATTCTAATTTGTTATAATTAATTCTAATGTGTTATCATTAATAGTTAACATTCTTATGTGTTATCATTAATAGTTAACATTCTCATGTGTTATCATTAATAGTTAACATTATCATGTGTTACCATTAATAGTTAACATTCTAATTTGTTACAATTAATAGTTAACATTCTAATGTGTTATCATTAATAGTTAACATTCTCATGTGTTATCATTAATAGTTAACATTCTAATGTGTTATCATGAAGAGTTAACATTCTAATGTGTGTGTTATCATTAATAGCTAACATTCTAATGTGTGTGTTATCATGAAGAGTTCACATTGTAATGACGAAGAATTTGAATGTAATGGTGTTGTTTTTGTTTGCATGTGGTGTGTGTGTGTGTGTGTTTTTCCAGGACCATTCTTATGGCTAAGTGGTCTAGCGGGGGGGGGGGAGCGGGGAGGGACGGTACGGGACGGAAGGGCTATCGGGACTGTAATTTTGCCAGTCACAAAGAAAGCCAATCAGGCAAGTTTTTGTAGGCTCCTGTGCTCAATTGATATAAAACTGGAGGAGGTAGAGAAGAAGGAGGAGGAAGAGGAGGAGGGAGGAGGAAGAGGAGGGAGGAAGAGGAGGAGGGAGGAAGCAGTTTTCAAAAACTTTCGGGGCCTTTATATTTTCAAGCAGCAGCCATTTTGCAAAGAGGCCCCCCCCCAAAAAAACAAAAAAGATCATTATCCTGGGGGGTCCCCAGTACCCAATACGGAAGAACAGATTATTTGTATGAATGTATTTCTCCAACTGCCGGTTTATGGCCTCGTCATTATCTTTTTGTTTTAAAAAATTATCGACTTCGTCATCTTAAAGTATTCAGTTTTGTTTTGTTTTGTTTCATCCTCAATTTTAATTTCAGTTTTTTTTTATATTTTTCGTTAAAGTACTTCGCATGCATGAGCGGGGAGGAGGGAGGAGGGGAAGATATACACCAATAAACCACAGATAAACAATGGAATGAAATTTTTTTTTCAAGGGACGTAATGCACTGATATAATCTATTTATCAGTTATCTCTCTTAGACCGAAAAAAAAACCAAAAAAAGGGGGGAAGTTTAATTTCGTCATGTTCACGTCAAGCCCAGAGACGTCCGCTTGACCACATGGGTCAAACACGGTCACCAACCCCCCCCCCACACACACACACACGGGTATCCCCACTAGTATTGGGACTCCTCCCGCCCCCCCCATCCCCAACTCCCCCAGCAAATTGATCGTTTAAATTTCATATGTAAGCGGTTGTTGAAGGGGGGTGTGCAGGCATGCCGAGAGGGGAGGGGCAGGGGAGGGGTCATTGCCAGGGGGCCAACATCTGTAAGGGGGCCCTTCCGCCCGACGATGTTAAATTTTTTCACGACTTATTGTTTATTAAGGGGGCCCGCAATGATGTCCTGCTGCCCAGGGGCCCGTGTTGGCTCTCGGCGCCACCGCAGGGGGGGGGGTGTGCGCGCAATAATGCCTTTCAGACAAGCCCCGGTTTGACTCATACGGTTTTATGTGGAAAGGGGGTGGTGGTAATCCTAAGCATGAATATTTTCAGGTCTTCTGGGGGCGGGGGGAGTTGTGGGGGAGGGGGAGAGGAGAAAGCATGTTGACTGGTTTTGTCTATGCGTAAGAATTGTTATGTTTTTTTTAATAATTCATACGAAACTGTTCTTTTCATAATGTTAACGGCCATCATATAATCACAGTTGACTTAGATCGAGGATGTATGAGGGGAGGGTTTGGGGGGGCTTTAAATGGGCCCGGTGCCGCCCCCCCCGGGCCGTTGAATTGTCCTTCTGATTAAACTAGAGTCTTCATGTTTAACATAATTGTGAAATGAAAATGTACAGCTGTATCTTTTTTTTATATAAAAGTAAACATGTTCAATTATCTATGTTTTATATAGTTTGCATTAATACTGAGTCTTTAATCTTGTGAAATGTTTTTTTTTGTGTGACCATCTTGGTTTTTTTTTGTTGCTTTCCCCCCCCCCCCCAAATCAGTTTTATCCGTAAGTAGGTCACGCGCCAATTCATGCGGCCATTTTGGTGTTCCACTGTTGACGTACAACATTATTGTCTTGCTCACACGACTGAAACTCATCTCTGTTACGCGTTCAGTTATTTTTATTTATTTATTAAAGTTTACTGAACAAAATTTGGTGCTGGTTTTTTTTTGCTCATTTCTTTGATTTGTATTGAACATTCGTGAGTCGTGTCTGGTTTGTTTATGTTCCACCCCCCCCCCCCAAGCACACATTAGCAGCTAAAAGGCAACACTCACAATCAGCAGACTAACAATCAACACACAAACAGCCAACACACAAACACCCAACTCACAAACAGCCAACAAACAAACAGTCAACACACAAACAGCCAACACACAAACAATCAACACACAAACAGCCAACACACAAACAGCCAACACACAAACAACACACAAACAGCCAACACATAAACAGCCAACACACAAACAATCAACACTCAAACAGCCAACACACAAACAATCAACACACAAACAGCCAACACACAAACAATCCATATGCTCAAACTAAAAAAACACCACCTCAAACAAACGTCACGAAAACAACACATAAACAGTCAACACTTAAACACTCAGTGGCCTGCACACAACACAACACAACACATTCAATCACACAAACACATAAGCACACAAAATCAACACAAAAACATCACATTATCGCACATAAACTCAGACACAACACACACAATACCACGAAGAATCAACACGCAAACAATCAATAGACTAACAATAAACAAACAATCAACACACAAAATCATAAAGAAACAATCAACACAAACAATTGACATTTGCACACAATCAACCCCATTGCTGAGTATTGCTGAAATATCTGCTGAGTTTAAATTAAATCTGCGACAACCATTATGTAAACAGGTTCGTATTGTTATCTTTTTGTCTCTCTATGTGTGTGTGTGTGTCTCTCACTTTAGGATTGTTTCTATTTTTTAACGAATGGGGGTGGGGTACAAAGGGAAAGCATTCACGTCTTTAGTGACACAACCGAGTAATTTTCCCATGAATAGTTTCTAAATGGAAAACATATGAGTTTTTTTTTTATTCTTTGTTCGCGAGTATTTAAGAGTTTGCTTTATTTTAAAACGTGGACAAAAAAAAAAGTGAAAATTTTAAGGTGAAAAAAAAATTCCTGAATTTCCCGCAAAAATGGCGACATAAAAAAAACATCCATGAGCAGCAGATACGGTTTGTCACTTCTGCACCAAGATTTGATTCATTCTGGCGGGAAGTCTGGGGAAGGAGGAAGATTCTGCTGAGCAATCAACAATGTCCGGATTTAACTTTTAGATTTCTAAGCCGCTTTTATGTTTCCACATTAAAACATTTAGCTTTATTTGTTTTTAAGTTTAATGTGTGCATTTGTACATTTCTTCAATTATTTTTTAGCTTAGGTCCAATTTTTTTTTAAAGCAGCTTTGTAAATTAAAAAGAAATTAATATTTTATGACATCAACTTTCTGTTTATGGATAAACAAAAAAGACATATGACGTAACTGTGTCAGTGTGTCAGGCCTCGTCACTGTGACGAGCTGTCTAAACAGAACCGATGTAAAAAAAAAAGGAAGGAGCAACAAATGCACAGTTAGTTCAGGAAAAGATGCACGCCAATGAAAGGGTCAAAGGTTAGCGACACCACTGACAAATAAAAAATGTATTCTCTTTTGCGATTCACAGCTCGCCATAAAACCTGTTCGGTTTTCGAGACCCGCCATGAAACCTGTTCGGTTGTCGAGACCCGCCATGAAACCTGTTCGGTTTTCGAGACCCGCCATGAAACCTGTTCGGTTTTCGAGACCCGCCATGAAACCTGTTTGGTTTTCGAGACCCGCCATGAAACCTGTTCGGTTTTCGAGACTCGCCATGAAACCTGTTCGGTTTTCGAGACCCACTGGTAAAAGAAACAAATAAAAAAAACATTTGTGAAAGCCAACAATGAAATGTAACACGAACAGAATGTCATGCTCAACCTATTATTTAAAATGTCTGTGTCGGCCTACGTCCACCAGTGGGTCACTATCCACACTGACCAATGTCATAACAGTTCCTTATGTTGACCACTTGCGATCTCACGCCTTCCCCCTCCCCCTTTAATACCGCAGCAAATGGTGACGGAATGTCTAAGTTGATTGCAAACAAAAGATTAAAGCAGCAAACTTTAGAATCATTTCCTGTTTTCTTATTTAAAATTTTTTTTAAAAGTTGTTGATAACCAGGTTTGAAGACTTGTTTCCCACAATGCCTTCCTCACATACGCTTTGAACGAACTGGGTCAAAATGTTACTAAACCTCTACCTCTATTTCCTCTCTCTCTCTCTCTCTCTCTCTCTCTCTCTCTCTCTCTCTTTCAATCATCACCTCCTCTACATCCTTCTCTATTACTCTATCGTTCACACTAAGAAGTAGCTAATGCTAAGTCAGCATATTTTTTTTTTCTAAATACTATCCTATTTTTTTTTCTCCCTCTCAAGACTAAATAAAACCCCCTCCCAGAAAAAAAAAATGTATTTGTCCAGAAGTTGTTGAGTGGAATTGAGTAAAATAACATGAGAAGGGGGTGGATAGGCAAAGTATTTTTACATTTTCTTTTTTTTTTAACAAACGACGAATTAGTTGTCAAGTACAGCCATGGTACAATTACTGTACAGCCACTGTACAGCCACAGAACTGTCACTGTACAACCACGGTACAGCCACTGTACAACCACGGTGCAGTCATTGTACAGCCACGGTGCAGCCACTGTACAACCGCGGTACAGCCACTGTACAACCGCGGTACAGCCACTGTACAACCACGGTACAGTCACTGTACAGCCACTGTAGCCCCGTGGTACAGCCACTGTACAACCACGGTACAGTCACTGTACAACCATGGCGCAGTCACTGTACAACCACGGTACATTCATTGTACAACCGCGGTACAGTCACTGTACAACCACGGTAAAATCATTGCACAGCCACGGTGAAGTCACTGTACACTTTGGTGATCTACCTCACAGGGCAATACTGTACGGCGTGATATGATTTGTTGGTACATTGGTCTGGATGACGCAGGGTTACAGCCCCTGGTAAACTCTGATCACAGTGACCTCTTCCTTTCTTTTGACCCAAAAAGGTCAAACTTAGTTGCAGCTAAATTGTTTTGTTTGTTTGTTTTTTTTTAATTTGAAACTCTTAGGGCCCCCGTGATGTGTTTATGAGGCCCTGTGTGAAGTTTCTGTATCCTGGTATTATATGACATATATGTATTTTACGTCACAATGGTAAAGTATGCAGTGTCGGCTTGAGGAATCAAGCAGCCCTGTCAGTAATAGTCATAAATTGTGATTGTTTTTTTTTTCCTGGATGGCTGAGAAAGTCGAACGTAGATTATAGCCCTTTGCCCCCCCCCCCCCCCCACGCCTACGGGACTGTGCAGTGAGACCGATCGTTTTAAAGCCGGCCTTGATTGTATGGTACTGTGTTGAGATCACTTACCGATCGATAACAAATATGGATCGATGATTGCGATGGTGGGACACCAACTAGTATCGTACTTGCATACCATTTACTGAACGATGGTGACGTCACTCTCCTCCTAACTCAATGCTGTCGTCATTTAGTAGGCAGATCTCCAGCCAGTGGTGCAGTGGTATAATGGGGATGTCTATAGTTGGGGATATAGTGGGGATGTCTATGACAAGTATGTTTTATAGCGAGGATGTCTATGGAGGAGATATCTATAGAGAGGATAATTATAGCGAGGATGTCTATAGCGAGGATGTCTATAGCGAGGATGTCTATAGAGGAGATATCTATAGAGAGGATAATTATAGTGAGGATGTCTATAGTGAGGATGTCTATAGCGAGGATGTCTATAGCGAGGATGTCTATAGAGAGGATGTCTATAGCGAGGATGTCTATAGCCAGGATGTCTATAGCCAGGATGTCTATAGCCAGGATGTCTATAGCGAGGATGTCTATAGCCAGGATGTCTATAGCGAGGATGTCTATAGCGAGAATGTCTATAGCGAGGATGTCTATAGCGAGGATGTCTATAGCCAGGATGTCTATAGCGAGGATGTCTATAGCGAGGATGTCTATAGCGAGGATGTCTATAGCGAGGATGTCTATAGCCAGAATGTCTATAGCAAGGATGTCTATAGCGAGGATGTCTATAGAGGAGATATCTATAGAGAGGATAATTATAGCGAGGATGTCTATAGCGAGGATGTCTATAGCCAGGATGTCTATAGCCAGGATGTCTATAGCCAGGATGTCTATAGCGAGGATGTCTATAGCCAGGATGTCTATAGCCAGGATGTCTATAGCGAGGATGTCTATAGCCAGGATGTCTATAGCGAGGATGTCTATAGTGAGAATGTCTATAGCGAGGATGTCTATAGCGAGGATGTCTATAGCGAGGATGTCTATAGCCAGGATGTCTATAGCCAGGATGTCTATAGCCAGGATGTCTATAGTCAGGATGTCTATAGCCAGGATGTCTATAGCCAGGATGTCTATAGTCAGGATGTCTATAGCGAGGATGTCTATAGCGAGGATGTCTATAGCCAGGATGTCTATAGCCAGTATGTCTATAGCCAGGATGTCTATAGTGAGAATGTCCACTGCTAAAGACAATAATCATTCGTAGCGTATCGTTTAATCCTATCGCCAAATATCTTTAAAAAATTGTATTCAAAAATCCAATTATGATGTTCGATCGTCTTGGATGTTGGACTGTGATTTTTTTTTGTTTGTTTTTTTAAACAAACTTTGCTGATTCAAAATATATTATAGTACTGAAAGAAGAAAAAAAACACGAATGGTGTAAAAATTGTCGAGATTGCATAAATGTAGATGGAGCTCGAATGTGTTGTCCATTTAAAACTAAATAATCTGCAACCTAAGATAATACGTTTATGAAGAAAGGAGACTACCGGAAGTAATCTTTGCAGAAGTGAGCTTTGACCAAACTGGTACTTATTTTTAAAGTACATTTCTCAGAAACATAGGCGTGGGTTAGTCTGAACAAGATTTGACAGGAATTTTTTTTTAAATATAGTCTAGGATAGTCTTCAAAATTTAGACATACTGATGCCATTAAAAACAGCTACGATGGTGCGCTGATTTGAAGTAAAAAAATATTTAGGGTGCAGGCCAGTGGCAGACGTGAACACATTAGTCATTTCTTTTTTAATAGTTAATAGGGCGTGAAAGTCTGACGTCACAAGCGCCATTTTGGTTCCAACCATACTCGCCCGATAGTGTTGTTTTCATAGACATACATGTAGATGTCTATTATTGCTTTTAAAATATTGAATATTATCATAAAGAATGGTACGATATTTTGCTCCAGACTGTAACCATCGACCGGAACGTGAAATTTGTTCTTTTTTTTTTTGCTTTTCTGATGGTAATAAGCAAAAACTTTACTTCAGAAATGGATGGCACTAATACTAATAAGGTAAGGTTTGTATGATGTGAGTGACTGTCTTGTTTCTATTTGTAGCTTAATCATTAGTGGGACTGAAATCATTATAAAAAGTAACCAAAAAAATATGTAAATAATTTACTGTAAACATATTGTTTTAATTACTGTATTTCGCGATAAATTGTATCACGTAAGGATAATATACTGTCTTTACACTTTAATGATAACATTGAAAAATGATTTAATATTACTTGTGGAAATCGTACCATACCAGACTAATTAATTACCATATTAATATATAGTCAATTTTTATTCATTATATATCATTATGTACTAAATGAACTTATTGAGTTTTGTGCTGGTCTGTTAGTGTTAATATTGTTAATAGTCTAATATTACCTTTTTATATTTGTTAAACTTATTGTTACTTCAATTTTTTTTCTTAGACAACAGGACAAACATTTCCAGGCTGTGATCATGTCAAGCTAGATATGGGACTAATGATATGGGATCTGAATCTTTCAAAGAAACAAAAACTCTTTCTTTAACAAGAAAGACCAAGTTAAAGATTAAAGAGATAGGGTCTACAACCGCCAATTTTATTAAGACAGTGAACTAGAAGATAATGTTATTTTTTTTGTATGGAAAATAAACAAGAAAGATATAATAACCGCCTTTAGTCTTTATTAAATAGTCAAATAATGAAATTTACAGAAATTCTTGATAAAGGTGAGAAACATTGCATGCAATCATAATATATACACCAGTCTAACATAATTATTTTGAAATTGTTTAAATATAAGAGTACAGTACCAGTATCACACATTTTTGAAGAATATATAAAGGCTATAAAAAGCATTGTCTATAGTATAGTCTCTCCATGAAATAGTTTAGTCTCTTCATGAAAACTTCAATTATGGTTCACCAGCCCATCAGCAGAACCTCCAAGACATTCACTTCCCTCTTGCCATATTCCAGTTTGAATGACTGAAAGGTTTGTTATGGAAGTGAAAATACTAATCTCAGCTCCTACAAAATTGAGTGTACTTGAGGTGTAGGGTTAAGTGCAATTTTATTCTTTAATCAGTTTACAATCATAGTCGCCATTGCTTAATATTATCATCCTAACAATAATTCGAATAAATTAATATAAGCTAATTACTGAAATATCCACGTACCTTCACTTAGTAATCATTATTTTTCTTAATAGAATAATCTCTCCAAGTAGACAAGTGATACACATTGATGCTGTGTAAAGCTGGTTCCATGTCAGTGTAGTCTACTTCTCTACGACCATTAAATGTAATAAAACACTGATAAAAATATTTTCATGTTCGAAAAATATCAGTCAGCTACAACATGTCACATTATGTAGCGTTTTTCACATATATCTAAAAATATAATATCTTTTGAAGCTATTTAATGAGAGTACACATTGACGCTATGGCTATTATCACTGGGTTCCACGGATGTGTGGAAACAAAATGGCGATCGTGACGTCACGACTTTCACGCCCTATTTTATTTTATTTTATTTTGGTTCTCTTTTATTAGTAATCATGACAGTTTTTTAGAGTTTTTTTTTTAAATATGCATGTATTAAATTACGATTTTAAAATAAAAATATATATTTTATTTTATCTATTACTGGACTGGATGTAAATGGCATAAAAATAATGTGTATCAAGTTTCGATTTAATAAAGATATTTTATCTATTACTGGACTGGATGTAAATGGCATGAAAATATTTTTTTAATTAAAATAATTTATTTCATAGGATGTTTCAAAATATTTCACAAATTGTATTATGGGCAATGCCGTTTGTTAATTTTTCATCCCAATAGGTTTGTCACCCTTACAGCTTTTTAATTAAATGATCACTTCGATGACAGCTGAATAACAATAACATGATTATTTTGTAATGCCAGTGGTGTGTGCATAATGTATATATATATATATATATATATATATATATATATATATATATATATATATATACACACACACACACACACAATCACACACACATACACACACCACTTTTTATGATAAAAATGTTTATCTTTGGTTGATCCGTTTTTATTCTCCGCTATGTTGAGTTCCCATCTTTCTGTTTATCCCACAAACCTACAGCTGTTGTTTTTGGTTTTGTTTAACTTATATGCCAGCTAAGCCCTGCGAATTGTGTTGCAAATCGTACATGCCAGCTAAGCCTTGAGAGGATCGAGTTGCATACTTGGCCTCCAGATTGTAGCAGTCTGCTGTATGTTTCAGGCTTAATTAGCCATAATTATATGGAAAAATAAATTAATTAAAAAATGAAAAGGTAAACTGTTGGAGCAATTAATGGAATTCTTATGTAATGAAGATTTCAAGTGTAGCTATCTATTATATTTAATAACATTCTTACGACGGTGTTTTTATATAATGTAATATAACAATGGTGACAGATCGTCTTCTGTATAATAATGATTTTATTTCTATTTTATTGTAAATAAATTAAAAGAAAACATTTGTTACTAAAGTTAAACTGTGCATAAATATTGTTTATCATCACAATGCCAATTTTGTTTCACCGTCAAAATTTATGACTAGTTGTTTTGTTTTGGTTTTTTGGCGGAAGTTGAAAGGGGGAGCGGCAAATAAAAAAAATGCAGCATTTAGTTTGCCAGGTAATCTTTGCTATCAGCTTCAATTATCCTTGCTGTTTTGGTCATGATGATTTTGTACTAGAAACCTTCAACTTCCTTTGGTTATCTTCCCTTCCTTCAGAGATCACCCCCCCCCAACCTCACACCCCCCCCCACACACACACACATACAAACACACTGCCCTTGCAGACTCCACTTCCCGTTGTACTAATAACTCAGCTGCAAAACATTCAAACGTAGGTGGGCTAGACCATGGGCTAGACATGCACATCACATCACACATTTGCGCACTCACACGCACGCGCGCACCTTTATGCACATATGTTCACATTGAGACCCACACAAAAAGCTCCAACGTGTCCACCCGTGTTTAAAAAAAAAAGATGTCTGAAGTGGGTGTGGTCGTCACGTAGACCAATCAAGGAAAAGCGGTTGAGTCTAATTATAGATGATGGTGAGGAATGGGGGTGTCGTGTCAGATGACTGGGTGTCGTGTCAGATAACTGGATGTCTTGACAGATGACTGGGTGTCGTGCGTCAGATGACTGGGTGTCTTGACAGATGACTGGGTGTCTTGACAGATGACTGGATGTGGTGTCAGATGACTGGGTTTCTTGACAGATGACTGGATGTAGTGTCAGATGACTGGGTGTCGTTTCAGATGACTGGGTGTTGTCTTGACAGATGACTGGTTGTCGTGCGTCAGATGACTGGATGTGGTGTCAGATGACTGGGTGTCTTGACAGATGACTGGATGTGGTGTCAGATGACTGGGTGTCGTGTCAGATGACTGGGTGTTGCCTTGACAGATGACTGGGTGTCGTGTCAGATGACTGGGTATCGTGTCAGATGACTGGGGGTCGTGTCAGATGACTGGGTGTCTTGACAGATGACTGGGTGTCGTGCGTCAGATGACTGGGTGTCTTGACAGATGACTGGGTGTCGTGTCAGATGACTGGGTGTCTTGACAGATGACTGGGTGTCGTGCGTCAGATGACTGGGTGTCTTGACAGATGACTGGGTGTCGTGTGTCAGATGACTGGGTGTCGTGCGTCAGATGGCTGGGTGTCGTGTCAGATGACTGGGTGTCTTGACAGATGACTGGGTGTCGTGCGTCAGAAGACTGGGTGTCTTGACAGATGACTGGATGTGGTGTCAGATGACTGGGTGTCGTGTCAGATGACTGGGTGTAATCTTGACAGATGACTGGGTGTCGTGTCAGATGACTGGGTGTCGTGTCAGATGACTGGGTGTCGTGTCAGATGACTGGGTGTGGTGTCAGATGACTGGGTGTGGTGTCAGATGACTGGGTGTCGTGTCAGATGACTGGGTGTTGTCTTGACAGATGACTGGGTGTCGTGTCAGATGACTGGGTATCGTGTCAGATGACTGGGGGTCGTGTCAGATGACTGGGTGTCTTGACAGATGACTGGGTGTCGTGCGTCAGATGACTGGGTGTCGTGTCAGATGACTGGGTGTCGTGTCAGATGACTGGGTGTCGTGCGTCAGATGACTGGGTGTCTTGACAGATGACTGGGTGTCTTGGCAGATGACTGGGTGTCTTGACAGATGACTGGATGTGGTGTCAGATGACTGGGTGTCTTGACAGATGACTGGGTGTGGTGTCAGATGACTGGGTGTCGTGTCAGATGACTGGGTGTTGTCTTGACAGATGACTGGGTGTCGTGTCAGTTGACTGGGTATCAAGTGTACAGTGACTGATTGTCGTGTCAGGCGACTGGATTTTGTTTGTCAGAGGAATGGGTGACGTGTCAGAATTCTGAATGTCATGTCAGATGACTGGGTGTTGTGTGTAAGATGACTG
This sequence comes from Bulinus truncatus, assembly GCA_021962125.1. Lineage (NCBI taxonomy): Eukaryota > Metazoa > Mollusca > Gastropoda > Planorbidae > Bulinus > Bulinus truncatus. The sequence goes on along the minus strand of JAGDYQ010000117.1, from coordinate 3,025,401 downwards.
GGTGTCTTGACAGATGACTGGATGTGATGTCAGATGTCTGGATGTCATGTCAGATGACTGGGTGTCGTGTCTGTTGATTGGGTGTTACTTCAGTTGATGTGATGTCATTTCAATTGACTGGGTATCATTTCAAAGAATGATATATTATCTATAAAGATAAATGAATAGATACAGACAGACAGACAGATAGACGGACAGATTGATAGATAGACAGACAGACAGAATGACAGACAGATAGATAGATAGATAGATAGATAGATAGATAGATAGATAGATAGATAGATAGATAGATAGATAGATAGATAGATAGATAGATAGATAGATAGATAGATAGATAGATAGATAGATAGATAGATAGATAGACAGACAGAGTGATTCTCTTGATCGACACGAAAACTCACGCTCATAATTGCGCGCGCTCGCACACACACTCACACACACACACAAACATACACACAGACACACATACCCTCCACCGCCCATTAAATATCTAGACACAACTTCTGATGCCGGGCTATAGAAGTTAGGTCATGTCGACCCTTCTGTGGCCCTAGATAATAAATAAAAATAAAAAAACCAGAAATTGCATTAGACTGCTGGAAACTGGCAGCACAAATGTTCAAACAGGTTCACATCATCTGATGATGCATGTTTACTGATCGTCTTAGTTTTTCATTTTATTCGACTTCTAAAAAAATCATCTTCGATATAGATGATTAATTTTTTTTTCTTTGAAAGAGCGTAACAGTATTAAAATACAGAAATCTTGGGGGTGTGGGTGGGTGTGGTGGGGGTCCCGGGGGGGGGGGGTTCAAACTTGTAATTTAAAAAGAAATATATTTACACTCGTTGGTAGTCCACGTTTGCATAGAGCATGAAAACAAAAAAAAGCAAAGTGAAGCATAATTCTAAACCCACTGAATTTTTGGCGGAGTTCTATTTTTTTTTTGAATAAATGATTTCATGACATAAGTTTAACGGAAAATAAAGATTAAGTTTAAATGTGTTTGTCAGAAAAAAAGAACAATAAAGATAGACTCAACAGACATGCGAACGGACGAACAGATAAGATAGCTAATAGATAGATAGATAGATAGATAGATAGATAGATAGATAGATAGATAGATAGATAGATAGATAGATAGATAGATTAGATAGATAGATAGATAGATAGATAGATAGATAGATAGATAGATAGATAGATAGATAGATAGATAGATAGATAGATAGATAGATAGATAGATAGATAGATAGATAGATAGATAGATAGATAGATAGATAGATAGATAGATAGATAGATAGATAGATAGATAGATAGATAGATAGATAGATAGATAGATAGATGGATGGATAGATGGATAGATGGATGGATGGATGGATGGATGGATGGATGGATGGATGGATGGATGGATAGATAGATAGATAGATAGATAGATAGATAGATAGATAGATAGATAGATAGATAGATAGATAGATAGATAGATAGATAGATAGATAGATAGATAGATGGATGGATGGATGGATGGATGGATGGATGGATGGATGGATGGATAGATAGATAGATAGATAGATAGATAGATAGATAGATAGATAGATAGATAGATAGATAGATAGATAGATAGATAGATAGATAGATAGATAGATAGATAGATAGATAGATAGATAGATAGATAGATAGATAGATAGATGGATGGATGGATGGATGGATGGATGGATGGATGGATGGATGGATGGATGGATAGATAGATAGATAGATAGATAGATAGATAGATAGATAGATAGATAGATAGATAGATAGATAGATAGATAGATGGATGGATGGATGGATGGATGGATGGATGGATGGATGGATGGATGGACGGACGGACGGACGGACGGACGGATGGATGGATAGATAGATAGATAGATAGATAGATAGATAGATAGATAGATAGATAGATAGATAGATAGATAGATAGATAGATAGATAGATAGATAGATAGATAGATAGATAGATAGATAGATAGACAGATAGATAGATATAAAAGAAATAATGTTTTAACATCTTACAGATAAGCCCTGATAGACTTTGTCAGATGGTTCGTTTAAATCAGGAGGTTACAAGCATGCCGGGTAAATCTATTAGGTCTACCAGCGGTACTTAATTTTGGATCAAACTTGTGGAACTTGAAATGTTGGGACGAAATTCAAAATGCTGAATTTTTTTTTTAGTTCTCCATATATATTAGCACCCCTTGTTAAACGAGTAACTTCCCCTGCTTAAAAAAAAAAATACAAAAACAAAATGAAGTTATCCGCACAATAAATCGGGAATCTCCGGCCCACCATAACCTCATCGGCAACATTCGATAAATCAGCACATTTTTTGGGGGGGGGGGTGTTTTTATTTGTTCAACTTTGAACTACTGGACTTATTTGTGTATTTATTACGTTTTTTTTTTTATGTAGCCTATATAGACAGAGATGACTTCAACAAGGAATGCATCTTTTAACTTGGATTAGTTCTTCAGACGTTTGGTAACATAAAACCTTCTTCTTAAAAAAAAAAAACAACGAAAGCTACACCTGTTGAAAACAATTTATAAACCAGTGAATTTATCTTAATTTTCCAATAATTATCGTAATAATGTTATTATTGAGTTGATATTCTATTTTTAAAACAAAAACTATATTACTGAGTCATGGGAAGACATTGAAAAAAGTCATCCTTAGCTTAAGCCTATATATCTATGGCTTTAAGTTCATCTAAAACATCGCATCTGTGTGTGTACTATCTATAAACTAATGTTCCTTCTTTAAATTGTTTCGCTTTTTTTAATTTATCAATATTATGCACACTGACTTTTTCAGTTGTATATATACTGACTGTATAGCGCCCACTCATTTGACACATCTGTGATATTAGACGTCTGCAAAATTTTCTGACTTATTAGCAAAAAAATAAAAACATAAACATACAAAAACAAACAAAAAAAAATTAATTTAAATATATATATATATATATATATATATATATATATATATATATATATATATATAAATATATAATAAATGTTTGCATTTTGCTTCTATATCTAATCACGTGACTACACAGACCTATATATTTTTTGCCTCCCCTACATTTCTACCCCAGAACGCTTTCGTTTTTATTTTGTTTTTTCCTCCCTTCCCATCTCCATCTGGTGTTTCACACTGACATATATTTCAAGGGAGCCTGCTAAAAACTGCTATCATGACATTGTAGAGATAAACTTAGTTCACATTAGATGGGTTTTTTTTCTTGCCTTTTCTATGTTTATTGCCTCGGACAAGTAGCCTAGAGCTCACAATTTCTTTTTTTTTTTTCTCTCTCTCTTTATCTATCTATCTACCTCTCTTCTCATCCTGCAAGAAGTTGTCATCTTTGTTGATGAAACTTAGGGGTGGGGTGGGGGGTGCGGCAGATGATGGTGAGGTTAGGGTAGGATGTAGCTGGAAGAGGGTTAAGGTAGTCCCGTCCTGGGAAACAAAGAAAGTTAATGATGGTGAGTTGGCACGGGGGGGGGGGGGGGGGGGAGGATTGAAGGGGGGAGAACTTTGCAGAAGTTATTTTTTTTCTTGATATACACTTCTGCACTTAGCTGGGGTGGGGGGGGACAACAACAACAAAAATATTTACATTACTGGGGGGGGAATGTCTGGGAGGGGGTGCAATAACTGGGGGAGGGGATGTCGGTGGGGGGAAATAACTGGGGAGGGAGGGGATGTCGGGGGGGGAATAACTGGGGAGGGATGTCGGGGGGGCAATAACTGGGGGGAGGGGATGTCGGGGGGAATAACTGGGGGGAGGGGATGTCGGGGGGAATAACTGGGGGAGGGGATGTCGGGGGGAATAACTGGGGGGGGGGGTGTCGGGGGGGCAATAACTGGGGGAGGGATGTCGGGGGGAATAACTGGGGGAGGGGATGTCGGGGGGAATAACTGGGGGAGGGGATGTCGGGGGGGGAATAACTGGGGGAGGGGATGTCAGGGGGGGCAATAACTGGGGGAGGGGATGTCGGGGGGGGGCAATAACTGGGGGGAGGGGATGTCGGGGGGCAATAACTGGGGGAGGGGATGTCGGGGGGCAATAACTGGGGGAGGGGATGTCAGGGGGGGCAATAACTGGGGGGGAGGGGATGTCGAGGGGGCAATAACTGGGGGGAGGGGATGTCGGGGGGGCAATAACTGGGGGGAGGGGATGTCGGGGGGGGCAATAACTGGGGGGAGGGGATGTCGGGGGGGGGCAATAACTGGGGGAGGGGATGTCGGGGGGCAATAACTGGGGGGAGGGATGTCGGGGGGGGGCAATAACTGGGGGAGGGGATGTCGGGGGGAATAACTGGGGGAGGGGATGTCGGGGGGGGAATAACTGGGGGAGGGGGGATGTCGGGGGGGGCAATAACTGGGGGAGGGGGATGTCGGGGGGGAATAACTGGGGGGAGGGGATGTCGGGGGGGAATAACTGGGGGGAGGGGATGTCGGGGGGGGGCAATAACTGGGGGGAGGGGATGTCGGGGGGTGGGGTCAGAAGCCTTCTTTTAAGATTAGACGAATTGTACCCCCCCCACATACACACACACACCCACCCCCCAAATGCCAACAGGTCAAATGATTTAGGTCCCTTTTCTATTGTCTTGTGGACATGCTTTGTATTGTCAATGGGTTTATTCAACATTTCCCCGCCAAACCTGATATTTAAGTTGTTATTATTATTATTATTATTTCTATTATTATTAATTACAAAGCGTTAACTCGATTTTCGCCAGATTTTGATTTTCTTTATTTCAATTTTTGTTTTTAATATGTGCAGTAAGTCGTTTACATCTTCTGTGGGATTTGTACGAAACTGAATGTAGCACCGCTTGTAGCAGTGCAGTATTACACAAACAAACCTTTTTCTTGCAGCAGTTTAAAAACACTGGGCGCCACATAGCCGCTAGATGTCTCCACTGCATGAGAGAAATCAAAACAAATAATATCGTTGTGCTCTTTCTTTATTTTAATCTCGTTGAAAGAGTTAAAGCTTTTATTGTTATAGAGGTTTGCCTAGGGCGTGGGGGTGGGGGTGGTGGGGGGAAGATATAAATACCCGTAACTGAATTTGTTTCTACATGTGAGCCGGACTTGGGGTACACAAGGCCCTGATAGGGCTCAATCAAGTTCTTCAAGTATTAATAAACTTGCAAAATAGTGTTGCGAATGGCTGACGTAAGGGTGGATAGCATTGACGCGGGGCCACCCTTCTTTTAGGGCCCACCTCTGTGTGTCGGCCAAGATGAGATTATTCGGTTTAAATGGCATGAGATTCCGATTATGTTTTTTTTTTTAATAACGGTTTCTTTCGGTACAATTGTAAATGAAATCGTCTGCTCTGAGTAGAATTGTAAATGAAATCGTCTGCTCTGAGTAGAATTGTAAATGAAATCGTCTGCTCTGAGTAAAATTGTAAATGAAATCGTCAGCTCTGAGTACAATTGTAAATGAAATCGTCTGCTCTGAGTAAAATTGTAAATGAAATCGTCTGCTCTGAGTACAATTGTAAATGAAATCGTCTGCTCTGAGTAAAATTGTAAATGAAATCGTCTGCTCTGAGTAAAATTGTAAATGAAATCGTCTGCTCTGAGTACAATTGTAAATGAAATCGTCTGCTCTGAGTAAAATTGTAAATGAAATCGTCTGCTGTGAGTACAATTGTAAATGAAATCGTCTGCTTCTCAAGTTCATCGTAATGGTTAATTAATTATTTGTAAACATTTGTTTACTTCAACAGATTCCTTTATGTTACTCTCCTTCCTGTCTCTTCCTCCTTCCCTTCTTTTGTCTCTCTGTCTCTCTCTTCCTTCTTCTGTCTCTATTTCTGTCTTTCTCTTCCTCATTCCCTCTCTTTCTCTCTTCCTCTCTTCCTCCCTCTGTATCTCTCTCCTTCCCACGACCTGTCTATCTCTCTCTTCTTCCATCTGTCTTTCTCTCCCTCCCTCTGACTCTGTCCCTCCCTCTGTATTTCTCTCATTTCCTCCCTCTCTTTCTTTCCTTCCTATCTCTCTCTCTCTCTCTCTCTCTCATTCCCTCCATCCCTCTCTCTCTTTCTCTCCTTCACTCCCTCTGTCTATCTCTCCTTTCCACGATCTGTATCTTTCTCTTCCTCCCACCCTCTCTCTGTCTCTCCCTCGCTCTGTATCTCTCCTGACTTTTTCTCATTCCCTTTGTCTATCTATCTATCTCCCTCCCCCCCCCTCCATTATAAACTCACTTCTATAGCCCCCCCCCCCTTACACTATTTCAAAACATCAATGACTAGTTGACTAACATCTCCTACTACAACATTTTTTCTATCTCGCCCCAGAACTGGCAGCGTGGAAAGAACCTTGTGCCCTCGTTTCGCCCTGACCCTATATTTACAAGTATGTCAGCCACCCCTACCCCCCCCTACTACTCCGCCCTTGGTGTTCGGGTTAAAGGAGGGTGCTGACTTACAGAAGTAACAACATTTCAAACATTTTTTTTTCCTCCTTCCTACCCCCCCCCTCTTCCCCATCAAGGTTCCACTTCTATCTTTGAGCCTCTCCGTATCCTCAACACTCTCTCCAAATATCTATTTTGCTCTCTCTCTCTCTGAGCTCTTTCTTTTCTTTTTTTTTTTCGCCCCCCCCCCCCATTCTCGTATCCCGTGATGGCCCCCCCATCACCCGCCACCTGCAGGCGAATGTCTGGAACCCCCCCCCTTGACCGCCATATTGATCTTATGCTCCGCCTACAGGAGTTAACCCCGCCTCCGATGTATCGCGGCTTCCCATTGGCTGGGGACAACCCTGCATAATAACCAAAGCCCCGAGCGCTAACGCTCTATACTTGTTTGCAGTCTTTAAGACTGCACAAGTTTTATATTTTTTAAAAATCTGTGGGTTTTTTTTTTTTAGGATTTTCAATACACGGCAGCAGTAGATTGAATCTACCGCTCGCCGTGAGACAAGTTACTCGATTCTGTGAAATATTCTGATAAACGTCCAGAAAGTCCCATAAAATCCCCATTTTTTCTAAAAAAAAACTCCACTTCAGCCGCAGTCGTCGAGGTTGACGTCATAGCGGCCAGCTCGTCACGTGATACTCCCCCCGAAGGTTGATGCAGTGACGTCAGAGGGTCCACCACAAGGAAATGGCCCATCGGGCGAGTTGGACGGAGTGTGGACTGCTGCTCGTGCTAGCGTTCGCAGCCTCCAGCTTAGCTGCTCCCTCACAGAGCTCGGACGACGTAGAAGAGGAAGGAAAAGCGAGTAAGTAAACACACGAGATTGTATTATTTGTTGTTGTTGTTGTTTTAATGCCATTTTTGTTTTGTTTACACATTATTATTATAAGTATTATGTGTAGAAGGAAGTTGTTTCCCCACTAATTACGCTGCGTGAACATAAGTAGACCGAGGGATGCAAATTAAAAATGGTATTAAGTGAGTACCCAGATTGTTACGAGCAATGCAATTTTGCATAGAGAGTACTCACATATTGTGTAGGCCTGTTACGAGCAACGCAATTTTGCATAGAGAGTACTCACATATTGTGTAGGCTGTTACGAGCAATGCAATTTTGCATAGAGAGTACCCACATATTGTGTAGGCTGCTACGAGCAATGCAATTTTGCATAGAGAGTACCCACATATTGTGTAGGCTGTTACGAGCAATGCAACTTTGCTTAGCGAGTAACCCACATATTGTGTAGGTTGTTACGAGCAAAGCAATTTCGTTGAGAGAGTACCCACATATTGTGTAGGTTGTTACGAGCAAAGCAATTTCGTTGAGAGAGTACACATGTTCATTCTCCATGGTTACCGTAGTCGTCATTTAGTATTTCAGTGCAGGGACGTCAATATTTGTTTGTGTTTGTGGAAGGGCGAGACAATAAGCTTCATTTGGGTGCTCTCTTACCTTCAGATATAAAAGTGAAGTGAAGTGCCCGCCCCCTTCGACCGTGGGGGAGGGGGGCCCCGACACTGGTGTCCAGTTCGCCTGACTAGTGGACCGGCTATCCAAGTATTCTAATTTCGCTAACATCAAATAATATATGTGGTTGTTATCAAATCGAGATTTAGGTCTACATCTTTATCCCAACACCCCAACCCCCCCCCCCACCTCGTTTCACTCTTCCCGAAAAAGGTTCTTTATTGAGACTTGACATCATCGAGACTGGACATCACTGATTCTCACACTGTTTAGGCACCACACTCCTCCCACACCTCACCCCTTGGGCCCCCTGATCATCCCTCCACCGGCTGGGGGGGGGCGGCCTCTCAACCCACACACTCACCCATCTCTGTAAATTTATGGCCCGACTATATTGTATCCGACGGGCCCCCCCCCCTTAGCACGATTTTGCAGCCCCCGCCCGCCCCCCCCCCCACCTCCCCGCCACTACACAAAAAGACTTAAGTGACCTACTTTTTAGTTAATATACAAGTTTGATCACGAAATAAGCCGGAGTGCTTTTAACGCGAAATTAGGGGAGGAGGAGGAGGAGGGGGGGGGAGAGTTGGTGTGTTGGCTTATGATTTTAGAACAAAAGGATAAAATCTGTGATTTATTGTCTACAATTATAGATTGTACACGGTTTGAGTCTCGTACGCGTGTAGTTAATCGTCTGTGTCGTGTAGAGAGGTCTGGTCCATTTACCAACACCTTAAATATATATATATATATATATATATACAGTGGATTCCGCTTAATTGGGACACCGCTTAATTGGGACAGCCGCTTATTTGGGACAAAAAGCCTCGGTCCCGATGTGTCCCAATTAAGCGGAATCGACTGTATATATATATCTATGGCTACGCCGTTTGTTACTCATGGGATCAAGTGATAACCGTGTCATTATTACAGGCACTTCAAATCACCTACTCACACATTCAGTATTAATTTTGTGACTACTGCGCATGAGCTGTGTACGTTCGCCTGTTGATTGGCGTCACATCGTGTGTGTGTGTGTCGTCTGGACAGTGTGTTCGCACAAACAAAACAAAACAAAACAAAAAAAACTTCAAAACGTTCTAAACTGTCCACTCCTTCCCACCACCCCCACCCCCCAGCCACTTCCGTCATGACGTCATGCTTGGACGGCGCGTGCGGATCTGAAACTTTTGATGTCTGTGTGTTTGTTTGTTTGCTTATTTGCTTTGTTTGTGTGTGTAGTACTTAATGGCACAAACTCTGTTTATCTGGAGCCTAGACCAAGTCACTAAGGGGTGGGGGGTCGGGTTTTTTTTTTTGGCGTTAGGGCCTACTGGATTCTCACTCTTCAGTTCTAATACTGGACTCATTAAAATGGACCGAAAAGAGCACTTTGATATAAACTTTAAAACTTTCATCTATCTATCTATTTATGGATCCATCCATCCATCCATCCATCCATCCATCCATCCATCTATCTATCTACCATGGGCGTCGCTAGGGATTTTTCCGGGGGGGGGCACAAATTTTCCGGGGGGGGGGCAATTAACAACTTTATGACATTTTTTTTAAATGTAAGGGGGGAGGGAGCAAATGCCCCCGTCTTATATGACATTTTTTCAAAATGTCGGGGGGGGGGCAAATGTCCCCCCTTGCCCCCCCCCCCATGAGTACGCCCATGCTATCTACCTTCCTACCTATCTACATACCTATATATATATATATGTATTTGATAGGGCACCCAAGTCATTTTTATATTAGCAACCTTATTTTTTTGTGCTGTTGTTGTTGTCTCTTGTTTATATTTGTCGATATTATAAAACGATATTGGCTTTCTGCTAAGTTTACTAAATAAATAATGTTGTTTACACACACACACACACACACACACACACACACACACACACACACTCCCCACCATTCCCCCCCCCCCGCACGCCCAATAGCACTAACCCCCCACCCCACCCCCCAACATCTTCGTTTTATTCTCACGGTTATTCTACTCACGGTAGAAACATAACAAGAAAATCTGCCACGAATGCAAGAAACTGAGATGGCTCCACTGACCTATATATATACATCTAGGCAAAAAAAAAATAGATGCTTCTTTGACTCTCTCTCACTCTCTCTCTCTCCTTGCTTCGTTTTTTTAGAGTTATCTTTCTTTGCCCTCCACCCCTTCCCATATCATTTCCCCACCTCCATTACCACCACCCCACATCGCCCCCTCCCCACCACGTCAGCAAATAGTAACGTAGATAACCTTCTGTACATATATATATATTTTTTCTTTATAAGAAGTTAAAGTTTCCCTTTACTTCTGTGATAGTCTTCAGCAGTCTTAAACGATAAAAAGAATTTTTTTTTTAAACTTTCCTGGTAGACTACTCGTCCCAGTAACACATGATTGCTCCTCCCCTGAGTCAAGCATTCTCAGCGTTGAGTTATCCGCTCTTTCTCTGCTGTATGACCCCACCGCTTCTGGTGGAAAAAAAGTTATCTGGGCTCGCGTGCGCACTTACATATATTATGCATTTACTCAGTCTTTTTCTGGTAAACTTTTTTCAATGCAGAAGATGGAACCAGTGAAGATCCGAGTTTTTTGGGAAGCCGAGGGGTCAGGCAGAGACTTATACAAATGTCGGGGGCCCCCAAGGCAAAAAGTACGTATCATTGCCCTATGGGCACCAGAAATACCGTGGGCAGTCCTAGGCGGTCGTGAAGTTTAGCTTATCTATAAAGAACCGCCCTGTCTATATGATCTATGAGTCTGTATTGAATCCAGGACAGTAAATGCTTTTACTACCGAAGCTGTAGCCGTTGTCTATGATAGGCAATTTGCCGTGTCCAGCTCACAGCTGCATGGCTGATATCATGCAGTAAGAATTACTATTTAAACCATTTCCCGCAACAACAACAACAAAAAAATCGAATCGCCAAGCAAATCTTTCGTTGTGGTTGTGGACGCGTGCAGGTTTTAATTTCAACTATTAGAACTGATTGAAACAAATCACAGAATATAGGCTAGTGTCGTTGTATACAGTGTAGTATCGTTGTACACAGTGTAGTATCGTTGTATACAGTGTGGTATCGTTGTATACAGTGTAGTATCGTTGTATACAGTGTATCTCATTTCATGACATTGTCATGCGCCCTGTGCGCGTGATTGGTGAGTTAAACAATAAAACACACACATAATATAATATACACGCGTACACACCATGTTTATTTATATAAGTAAGGTGTATATCTCCCCTATTGGTCATCTTTTTTTTTGTTCATGACGTGGTAAAAAACGACGTGCATGGCCTCCGTTGCTAGGTTACTGTTGTTGTTTGTTTGTTTTTTCTAATTAAGGGGGCGGGGAGAGTATCCTGGTCACTAGGTCGTCGCAAGGTCAGGGCAACTTGACCACTGGTAAAAGGCCTTTAAAGGCTTTGATAGAAGCCGCCTGTATTGAAATGGATTTATTTGACTGCAGAATGGAGTAACAGTGAATCATGGAGACCCTGGTGACGATATTGTTTTTTTTTTCAGGGGGCGTAGATTTTTCTAGCTGCTGACCCTTCTAGGTAGACATGTTTTTTGATGCCCTACATGAAGTACTCGTTGAGGCCTCTATATCATCATATTTATCGGGTGGTCCCGGGTTCGACTCTCAGTGAGAACATTTTGGATTTTTTTTTTCAGGTCCTTGTGGAAGTCCCCACAAGTCCACCCAGCTTTAAATGGGTACCTGACTTTATGTTGGTGGGGGGGGGGGGAGTAAAAGTGGCTGGGTGTTGTGCTAACCACCACACAATCCCAATATATGACGAGGTCACTGAAAACAGATGAATTCTACACGTCATCTGCCCCTATGAGCCCTTAGTGAGATCTTAATGGAACTTTATCTTAAGGGGGGCCCTTTTTTTGAGAGAGGTCCCGAGGGGTGGGTCATATAGCTTACCTGCCAATAGAAGATACCTGACGATAGTTCAAGATAGAGCTAGAAAGAAATACTCGTGCCCAAAAAAATGTGCCCTTGTCTATTTTTCTTGCCCAGGTGGGCGTTGCTTTTTTATGTTTTTTTCTTTTGGATTGGTATGTGAAAAAATCTGGGTATGTTTATTCAGACAATAATGCAAGACGGCCAACGTAAATAATGAAATCTGGGAGTCGGTCGGCTCAATCTGGTCAACGTGATCTAGAACACGTCTTACATGCTGGTAGTTAAAATAATAAATTACTTCTTTGGTTTTTAGCACGCAGGAAATCTGGCCATGATAGCGCTCGTCATGATAAGAAAATGCTGAGTTGCGGAAAAATCTGGATTGCTTATGATTGCTTTACTGTGGGGATACAACACACAGCATTTGAGCCTTTAAAAAAAGCTGCGTTCAGAATTGATAATATTAATGGCCCGGGAGGGTGTGTGTGTGTTGGGGGTGGGGCGGGTGTATCAGTGCCGTAGCGAGCTTAACTCGCGCCCGGGGCACAATACCTTTTTAGCGACACCCCCCCCCCCAATTCGAAACTATATAATATTTTATGTAAAATATACCATTTGTCGCCCCTTTGTGAGTAGCGCCCGGGGCATGATGCCTCCCTTGCCCACCCTTCGCTAAACCTCGGGGGGGGGGGGTATACACATGTAAATTAAATCTTGTCATCTACTTATACTCTCTTTCTTTCAACGTTTGCCATGTTGGCTTCTGGAGTCAATTTCATGAAAATTAAACAGTTTACACTTTCTTATGTACTGATGACTTGGGGGAATATGTTCTGATGACTTGGGGGAATGTGTACTGAAGACGAGGGGGAATATTTACTGATGACGAAGGGGAATGTGTACTGATGACGAAGGGGAATGTGTACTGATGACGAAGGGGAATGTGTACTGATGACGAAGAAGAATGTGTACTGATGACGAAGGGGAGTGTGTACTGATGACGAGGGGAATGTGTACTGATGACGAAGGGGAATGTGTACTGATGACGAAGGGGAATGTGTACTGATGACGAAGGGGAATATTTACTGATGACGAAGGGGAATGTGTACTGATGACGAAGGGGAATGTGTACTGATGACGAAGGGGAATGTGTACTGATGACGAAGGGGAATGTGTACTGATGACGAAGGGAAATGTGTACTGATGACGAAGGGGAATGTGTACTGATGACGAAGGGGAATGTGATTTCATTTAGTGAAAGTTTCGATGCAATATAACACAGATTTAGACTAGAGTATAATGTAAACAATGTTATTGAACTACTGGATATGGAACGCTTGTTGTTATTGTGTTGTCGTTGTTTTTATATAGATTAGATAGATAGATAGATAGATAGATAGATTAGACAGGATAGATAGACAGATAGATAGATAGATTAGACAGGATAGATAGATAGATAGATTAGACAGGATAGATAGATAGATAGATAGATAGATAGATAGATAGATAGATAGATAGATAGATAGATAGATAGATAGATAGATAGATAGATAGATAGATAGATAGATAGATAGATAGATAGATAGATAGATTAGACAGGATAGATAGATAGATAGATAGATAGATAGATAGATAGATAGATAGATAGATAGATAGATAGATAGATAGATAGATAGATAGATAGATAGATAGATAGATTAGACAGGATAGATAGATAGATAGATTAGACAGGATAGATAGATAGATAGATAGATAGATAGATAGATTAGACAGGATAGATAGATGGACGGTAAAACATTTAAGATATGCATAATGCCAACTTGAAATTAGCTAATATTTTTCCACCTTTATTTGACGCAATCATTATATTCTGCGATAAATTCTATGGGTTAAGCCTTCAATGAAATTTAGCCCAAAGTTTGGAAAACCCAAAACAATTGAAATAAAAAAAAAAATTGCAGACTAAGCTGGGTCAGCTTACCTGGCATTTCGACAGACGTTTCTAAAAGCTTAGCAGCTGAGGCACCATCTGTCGGCCAGATTTCTCTGCCGCACGTTATAATTATTTGGGGCGTTTCCGCAATAAAAGTGCTGAAAATGAAAGAAAAAGCTCGAGCAGTGGCATTAATGTACGACCGGTGGCAACCGTCGTTAATGTAAACATAAACAATACTTTTATGATACGTTAAAAAAAATGAAAACTCTACTCTAGTTTTATAAAACATAAAATGTATAGTCCAGTGAGGTGGTTATTTGAAATGAGTAACGGGGGAAAAAAAAGGGCAATTCAGTTTTATTGTCATGCTAAAACTGTGTTTAAATGACATTACCCGATCACAGACAAAGCAATTTTAATGTATAATTAACTATATGAATCATGTTACATTGCTTGAGAAAGTAAATAATTAAAGTTTTATGCATTTCTTTGTATTCAAGAGTTGTTGTTTTTTTTTAAATTATTGCAAATTTTCTGTAAATTTACCACTTAAAATGTAAAAAAAAAAAAATAGTTCCTTTATGCTCCTGATCGCTCACAGGAGCAGATGATTCAGTAACTTTGGCATATAAAGGGATTGTGTGGTTACCTCCCCCCCCCAACTTAAAGTCAGGTTGACCCATTTAAAGCTGGGTGGGCTTAGGTGGGGGGGGGGGGATTACACCAGGACCTGAACAAAAAATCTCAAGGTTCTCACCGAGTTCGAACCATTGGAAAAAATGAGTTTAAAAAAAGAAAGGGTTGAGGATACTTTCTTTCCTTGTGTCGATCGACTTGATACAGAGTGTATCCCGTAGGGGCTCCGGGGCCATTCTTAGGTCTGTCGGGGCCTTAGGTATCTAAGATATTTTTGGAACCCCTCCGGAAAAGCGCCTGACGGGGATCTCATGGTACCAGATTATGTTGAAAATAATACTGAAAGGTGCCCATTTGATAAGAGCGGCACGTACAACAAACATATTTCCTTTAAGAATGCACGCACTTTCTCTGCAGAGCATGGGGATCTGTCGTGGTGGGTGTGTGGATGGATGGATGAATGAATGGAAGCCTTATGGACAGTCAACATGTTTTCCTATATATATATATAAATGGCTCAGTCAATAAATATATACAGAGTAAATTCTACATGTTTTGAATTTTAATGATCTATGGGTGTTATTAAGTGTGTTGGTTTGTGTGTGTGTGTGCTTTTCCTTCATCATCTCTAGTAGCCTACTTGGTCAACACAATGTGGAGTTGGTGGAGATTGTCTTGGACCAAAATTAGTTGGACAAAGCTCTAGCCTATAGCCACTTTGATACACAAATAATTATAATGATTTCAAAAAGTTATATTGCAAAAATAATCCGTTACAAGTTTGTAAATAATCTGAGGTGGGTAAAGACATTCTCATGTGATGAGTTCGTGAATTATTTAAATCAGGGCCGGTAATCACGTTGTAACTTTGAGAGTGCACATTGCATCTGCTTTTCCAGATAGCAATCTTTTAAAATTACTTGAAATCAGTATATTTATGATTTTTTATGTCTCTTAATAATATTAATTTAAAACAGGGAACTCAAAAACCATAAGTCAATCAGAATAAAATCAACGAAAATGAAAAATCATACAAGGATTCTGGGTTGGAGATTTCTATTATTACATCTTTTAATTTTAGACTGCTGGTGGTGATATCGTCCGATACTTTTGTTTATGTTTCCCAACCCTTACTTTCAGGTTGTTATTATAAATCAGAAAAATATCTTCATGAAGATGTATGGAATCCCATCGAGAATAATGATTGTCTGCAGTGCCAGTGTTTAAATGGACAGGTCTCCTGTAAATTTGTTGAATGTGATAAATTCGGTAAGCTTATAAGTTATAAATGAAATGTTTGACAAAAAATGTTTTTTTTTAGTACAGTACAGGTATAAAATTACCACATTAAGTGACATTACCTTCTATTAAAGTGAAAAAAAAAATATCATAAGTTTAAAGAAAACGAAATTTTGTTGTCAAATTTTTAGACCTGTAAAACTAAACTAAACAGATTATTAGACTTTGAGTTGAAAAAATAAGGATATTAATTCTACAAAATAAACCACCTGAACTACTGTACTTCTTCAGAAGATTAAAATATGCTCCAGAGATTCATCCCAGAATACTGAAGATTCTGGAGTTTTTAATGTCTACCTGGATTTAAAAAGAAAACTGAATTTCAATTTATTAAAACTTTACTATCACATTATTGATTATTTATATGTCAATGATGTTAAAAATTGAGCAGATCTTATAAATCTAATTGATTAAATTTTTTATTACTTTTTTTGCACATTATTTATTTCAGCCTCTGCCGAAACCAGGACTGCGGTAATTAATTATTAGCTAAATGTTTACTTAAAATATCTTATCTTATTAATAAGTTATGAAATTTTTTATTCCCACAAAATTTTTCAAATTTATAAATTAAAGACAATGAAATATTTAATCATCACTGTCAAAGAAATAAAAATAAAGCGTTATATTATCACTTGATATTTATACAGAATTTGTTTTCCCCAGCTTCTTGGAGAGGCTCTGGATGCTTTGCAGGTATTCATGGTTTTTTTTTTAATTTCATTTGTTTACTCCATTTGACTTTTGGTAATTGAGCTCACATTCTTGTTTTTCATTTGCAAAAATTGAACATTCTATTAATTTTGCTGTAAAAAATTAGTATAATTTAATATATATATTAATTTTGTTGTAATAAATTAGTATAATTTAATATATGTATTAATTTTGCTGTAATAAATTAGTATAATTTAATATATATATTAATTTTGCTGTAATAAATTAGTATAATTTAATATATGTATTAATTTTGCTGTAATAAATTAGTATAATTTAATATATGTATTAATTTTGCTGTAATAAATTAGTATAATTTAATATATGTATTAATTTTGCTGTAATAAATTAGTATAATTTAATATATTTAGGGCCCAAGTGGTACTTCAGGATCACAAGGTTACCCAGGGAGACAGGGAGAAATGGTAAGCTGACTGTAAAATGTATAGGCCCACTTAACTATTCTTAAGGCACATATTTCTAAACTAAAACTATTGCTCTGGCATATATATTAACTTCATACTATTCTTCAAGCACATATATTTGGCATATTTCACAAACACTTAAAAACTCTTTCATAATTATATTTAGATATATATATATATATATATTTCTAACAGGGAGACACCGGTGAAGATGGTGTCAACGGTGTTCCCGGAACTCCTGGTATGCCCGGTGTCCCTGAGATGGTAAATCCACAATTTTTCTTCCACTTTTGTTTCATGTTTCAGTATAAATTAATGTACTTCAAGCTGCGATGTTTAATAAAAATTCTTCACAATTTTTTATGACCAGAGTGCTGATGAAGCTTACAGAGCCTATTACCCAGACAGGAATACAAATAAGGCCGGGCCGTACGCCCCAACCAACTACATCCAAGCTCAAGTTGTGAGTTGATCAGATAGATTTTTTTTTGCCAGCAATTGTCTTGTGCTGTTGTGATAATTTTTTTTCCTTGCCAGTGAATTTTTTTTTTATCATCATTTTATTTCTGCTTTTTCTAAAATTTAACATATCTTCCAAAATATAAATATTTCGAAATAAATTGCATTTTTTTTAAACTTCTGTGGCCAAAGATTTCTCAATAAAAATGGAGATATATATGAGGATCTCTCTAAGCTGAATTATTAAAAAAATAACACAGTGAACTGGAATACAATAATGTTATTAAATTCATTTTTTTTTAAATTTCCATGTTAGGGTCCTTTTGGGCCCAGAGGTGCAAGTGGTCTTCCTGGAGCCCCAGGTGTTCAAGGTCAAATGGGTCTGAGAGGTGAGGCTGGGGACCCTGGCCCACCAGTGAGTATTTTTTTTTTAACGTTCGTATATCCAAATATTGTTTTTATTAAATTTAAATAACTTGAGTACGTAGAAGAAGCAATACGTAACTGAACGAAGTACAC
>JAGDYQ010000117.1:2901299-3007027 GCA_021962125.1 Bulinus truncatus | reverse complement strand
TGTGTGTCACTAGCCTATATATATCTCGGTTACATGACTCCTTTCAATTTATTGATAAACTTTTATTTTTCACATGGTATATGTACGTTAAACCACAAAAAACATTTTGAATGAAAGACTTACAGCAGGTCCGGGAGGTCCAGGGGGCCCAACTTGACCAGCTTCGCCATTGGATCCCTTAAAAGACATACACAATGTAAAAAATAAAAATGCAACCCAGAAGATTCAGCCAATCAGAAATGTAAATGATGCT
The DNA here is from genome assembly GCA_021962125.1 of Bulinus truncatus. NCBI lineage: Eukaryota > Metazoa > Mollusca > Gastropoda > Planorbidae > Bulinus > Bulinus truncatus. Next base: position 3,006,774 of record JAGDYQ010000117.1, on the reverse strand, counting down.
TTTAAAAAAAAAACAACCATCCATGCACTATAATAACGACGTAAATAATGCATTTTCAAAGTGTCAGCCTACGTGGTTAACAGCGTGTCGCAAAAGGTCAAGCTGTAGATAAATTTACCTGAGGTCCGGGCAATCCCTGGCCACCAGGTCGTCCAGGCCAGCCTTTGTCTCCTTTAGCGCCATTCTTGCCACGACGTCCTTGTTCACCGGCAGGTCCGGCTGGGCCCTGGACAAAAAATTAATCAAAAATTTAAATAACCACATTATTAACACGGCTTTACTTCAAGCAGGACGTCTGTATAGTTGTCCAGTGTGAAAAAAAAAAATAAACATAGCCAAAGAAACAGAGAAAGTCATCATTTTAAGTGACCTATGACCTCTACATGCACTTGCTTTACATTTAAAGTAATCCTATTACAGTTTTATAAGAATCACAAAAATATTCACAGAAAAAATGAGAACATGAGATGAAATAAATTAGGATGAAATACATTTTTAAGACAAAAAGTGTAAACATATAAAAAAATATTTATTAAACGTGGGCTCTTACTGGTGGTCCTGGTGGTCCGTTGTTTCCTGGTGATCCGCCTGGGCCTCGTTCTCCCTAAAAAAAATAATTAAAAAAAACGCCAACGTTTAAATCAGTGTGTGTATATAAACTATATGAAAGACGTACATTCCAAACTTTTATATAATAATAAAAAGAGCATAAGAGACATGCTGTAATAAAAAAATTAAAAAACGCAGCCCCAGGTTCAAGTTGTTTGTTTTACTGACAAAGAGCATATCCGTCACTGAAGATGACCTACTGCCTGACAACACGGGCCTGACAACGAAAAACAAACTGTAGAATTTTTATTTTGGAGATGGGCATGACATAAATAGAATGTGTTCCCAAACATTCATCATCATGAAATGTAAATTTGTTGTAAACAGCAATACTCTTTAATACACTAACACATCAGACTAATATAATTTAAGGGCAGCAGTACTTCTGAGCCTATAAAAAAATTACTAATTTAAACAATAATTGTGTAGGCTACAGAGTTTGGGGGGAGGGTGGGTTAAAGGAAAACAGCTGCTCACTGAGGAGATTTAAATTTAGGCCACGTTAACATACCCGCTCTCCTCTTTCTCCCTGTGGTCCTGGTGGTCCGTTTGGTCCTGGAGCTCCGGGCCCTCCATTGAGCCCCTGAGGTCCAGGTGGTCCGTTAGGTCCTCGTGTGCCTTTTTCACCGGGTCTTCCTTGTGCGCCTGGTGCACCGTCGCTACCTCGTTCACCCTGAGAAGATGCGGAAAAAGAACAATATAGACAGAACATGTTGAAATCACAAAAATTTTACAACACATTCAAGATTATCCCCCCCTATTTCCGATAAACCTAAGACTAAGTGCTCACATTTTCAACAAATAAAAAAAAAAAAGTACTCACAGTTGCCCCAGCCTCTCCGGGGTAGCCCGCAGGTCCTTGTGGGCCAGGCAGGCCTGGGGGTCCTTGCTGACCATCTTTACCGTCTCTTCCAGGAGCGCCTTGGTCTCCCTAGAATATAGAGTAAAAAAAAAACCCAATGTGAGAGATTTAGATATCAGGTCAATGATCTTTATGTTACGAAAACGTTTCAGTGAACAGGGAGAGTGCAAAGGAGAGCGACAAGGTGACAACGGCAAGTGATAGACAGAATAAAGTGTACACCGGTAGAACTTCTGGATATTTATTTAGCGTGAAACATGAGACGTTGCAGAGCGTGTCAATGTGTGAGTTAATAAATGAAAGCAGTCGTCACACCAGGAGAGACCAAACACTGGGTTTACAGAGAAACAACTTTCTGTATGTATGCAGCTGTGAAACAACTTTCTGTATGTATGCAAGTGTGAAACTTACGTTTACAGAGAAACAACTTTCTGTATGTATGCAGGTGTGAAGCTTACGTTTACAGGGAAACAACTTTCTGTATGTATGCAGGTGTGAAACTTACGTTTACAGAGAAACAACTTTCTGTATGTATGCAGGTGTGAAACTTACGTTTACAGAGAAACAACTTTCTGTATGTATGCAGGTGTGAAACAACTTTCTGTATGTATGCAAGTGTGAAATGTTTACAGAGAAACAACTTTCTGCATGTATGCAGGTGTGAAACTTACGGCTTCTCCAGCAGGTCCAGCAGGGCCAGGTTCACCTTGAGATCCAGGGAAGCCAGGATTGCCTCTCTCCCCTTGAGGTCCGACGGGGCCAGCGGGTCCAGATGCTCCCTGAGATGGATGAGATCAAAAAGATTTGTAAGAATGTAGGTCATATGGGTAAAATGCAGGTCCCATGGGTAAAATGTATTTTATTTTGCTTTAGTCCCATTCAAAATGATCATGGTAAAGAGTATCACCAGTGCTCAACCGATGCATCCCTATTGTTTGTACATGTGCATGGCATTGGATAAAAATGCTTTTATGTTTACCAAGCTATTCTTGTGACCACTGTATAATATTTGTAGTGCCCGGAAGTTAGGAAACTTCTCTAATGAGCCTCGTGAGCTTTAGTGAGTGCATTCTTCAGAAGTTGTTTAAGCCCTAAATGGCTTCTGAGATATCTTGTGATAAGCTGAACTCATTTAGCATTTCAGACAGACTCCCTTATACTGTAATAAAGCTAAACTGCGAATTAACTTTTTGTAGGAATTATGTCGATTTCCCATTTCTACATTTAGAACATCTGGTGTTTTAATTGAAACTAAATATATTGATTTCATTGAAACTAAATATATTGATTTCGTTGAAACTAAATACATGTATATTGGGCCCGTATGGTCCTATTGGGCCTGCATGGTCCTACTTGGGCCAGTGTGGTTCTATTTGGGCCTGTTTGGTCCTATTTGGGCCTGTTTGGTCCTATTTGGGCCTGTTTGGTCCTATTTGGGCCTGTTTGGTCCTATTTGGGCCAGTGTGGTCCTATTTGGGCCAGTGTGGTCCTACCCACCACATGATGTTAGTCTTTTTGTCATAACCTTTTTACTTCTCATTCAATTGGTTGGAAATATTAGTATGGTGTTATATTTTAAATGTATTTTTAAAATCATTATGTGTTTTAAGATATGGGTGACGTAAGCCAGACGGTTCATACTTTCATTTATTTTTTTAGATATAATCGACCGGTTGTGTGGGTCTTGGTCACAGTGAGGAAAATAGTGCGGTGAGGATCACTAACTGATTGTGCGAAATTTTGGACTCACCTGCCAATGTTGTTTACATAATATTGTGTTACTTACCCGACAACATTTAGACTTATGTATCATTTTCTCAATTTTTCAAATTTGATTTTTATTTAGTAACAGACTCAGTAGACAATTTGTTCTGTATGTAGTCGCAGTCTGGTTCAGTACTAGTGAAATCAATAACTGATGTTGAGCAGGCTTTACCCCTCTCTCTCCCCTTACACTTTGCGTGGCCGCCTGATTTGAATCAAAGCCCGGGGGGTCGTGGCAACCAATACAACCCAACACTAAACAAAAAAGTGTCATGTGAGTAAAACTGTCGCTCACCTGGAGTCCAGGGCTTCCTCTCTCTCCAGCAAGGCCGTCATTACCAGGGGCACCGGGCTGACCGTTTTCACCAGAAACACCAGGGGGTCCAGACTCACCTGGTGAACCCTGAGCAGAAGATAAAAAAAAAAAAAACATGACATTTTGTTTCACAGCTGTTAAAAAAAAATCTCAAATGGGCTAAAATAATAAAATAATATAATAATAAAATAATATAATAATAAAATAATATAATAATAAAATAATATAATAATAAAATAATATAATAATAAAATAATATAATAATAAAATAATATAACTTTTTTTTTTTTTAAAAAACAGTTTTGAGATCAACCTGTACAACATTCGACACCATTCAACATACCCTTTCTCCTTGTGGCCCTGCAGGTCCAGCCGGTCCCGGGGGTCCGACAGGTCCTTGTGTTCCAGGGGCTCCATTCTGTCCGGGCTGTCCAGGCTGACCAGCAGATCCTGGTGGGCCAGCCTCTCCGATGGGCCCCTTACCTCCTTCAGCTCCAGGTCGACCCTGAGGTAGAGAAAAGTCACCACATAAAATGTCGGCTTTTTTTATATGTACATATGTTCTGCATTTTTTATATGTACATACGTTCTGCATTTTTTATATGTACATATGTTCTGCATTTTTTATATGTACATATGTTCTGCATTTTTTATATGTACATATGTTCTGCATTTTGATGCCTACGTCAGGGTGTGGGTGAATATTTTTAATAAATAATTTTAAAGTTTTGTAGTTCTATGGTTTTATAGTTCTATAGTTTTAGTTTAACAGTTCTATAGTTTTAGTTTAATAGTTTTAGTTTAACAGTTCTATAGTTTTAGTTTAACAGTTCTAATTTTTTATTTTAACAGTTCTATAGTTTTAGTTAAACAGTTCAATAGTTTTAGTTTAACAGTTCTATAGTTTTAGTTTAACAGTTCTATAATTTTAGTTAAACAGTTCAATAGTTTTAGTATAATAGTTCTATAGTTTTATATTTTTTTGGTTTCAGTTTAACATGGAAAATAAAAAATGATGAGGTTGTTAAAAAGAAATACTCACATCTGCACCGGGTGTTCCTGCTTCACCGGGAACTCCTCTTGGTCCAGCATCACCCTAAATTTAAACAATTTAAACATTGACCAGAGCATGTACGTTATCTTCAAAAAAATCTTACTCCTAGGTAGTACACTAAGTTTGTCAGAATGTTGCTCTTTACTCCTATAACCACTTTTTGTTAACTGGGACAAATGTGAACATGTCTATTTTTTCTCTCTCACCCGTGGTCCAGGTGGTCCATCTGATCCAGCCACGCCAGGTTCACCTGAAGGTCCTTGAGGGCCAGCCGGTCCAGCTGGTCCTGGGAGTCCTGCTGGGCCTGCTCTACCCAGAGGGCCCGGTGGTCCCTGTGGGCCTGGGGGGCCTGAGGCACCTCTGTCACCTTTGTTTGCAACGCCTCCGGGTGGTCCAGGTAGACCGGCGAGACCAGCGGGTCCACCTCCCGGGGGTCCACTTTCTCCGTCTCTTCCGGCTTCACCTGGTGCCCCCTGGAGGATAAACATTTAAGATATATAAATATGTAACAGACGATGCACGAGGGTACATTAAAAACCAAGAAGCATTTCGTTTTTTTTTTTTTTTAAAAAACTCACTCTGGCGCCGCGGGGTCCGGGTCTTCCTACTGGTCCTCTCTCACCTGGTCCTCCCTGAAAACAGACACACATTTCATGGCATTAAATGAGATACAACGGAACAAGAAGGCTGCACATGATGTGGCTAGCCTTGGGTAGATTCCAATCTGAGTCCCCTTACGATGCCGTTACCAATTGTTGGAATGAACTTGGGGAGAAAAAAAATATATCCATGTCCGGCCATTCCGGCTAAATAAATAAGTAAATGGAAAACTTACGGCAAGTCCCTGTGGGCCTGGGTCTCCCCTCTGTCCGGCAGGTCCTGGCGGTCCCTGAGGACAATTAAAGAAATTCTCAGTGACCAAATTAAAAAAAAAAAAAAGTTAAATAAAAAACAATTGATGCACTCTCTCAGAAATTGAAAAGCAAATTGCATTCAATGCATAGATTCCAGCCCCCACTGAACTACATGTTTCCATCCATTTGTTCCTTTACAAGAGGCTGTGAGCTGTGTCGATGTTATTCTGGCATATTATACAAAATACTATAATCATGTGAATAGACTGTCGATGTTACTGGGACATTATACACAACACTATATTCATGTGAAAAGAATAGGAATCTGTCCCGATATTGCATGACCAGCTACACCCTGATCAGTCTTTAACCAAGTGACCAAACAGACAGTGGTCAACACTCAAGTGCCCGTCTCAAAGTAGGCAACTAACCCCCTACTATGGATTTTAATACAGAGCTAAGCTCTCGGTTAGCCAATTTTTTGTCATGTGAAAACCTCCAAAGGCCATTTGTTAACACACTTGGTATTTGACAACAAATGTGTCTAGCCTATAAATTAATTCAATGTGATATTCTGTACTGGTGTGTCTAGCCTGTAAATTAATTCAATGTGATATTCTGTACTGGTGTGTCTAGCCTGTAAATTAATTCAATGTGATATTCTGTACTGGTGTGTCTAGCCTGTTTATTAATTCAAAGTGATATTCTGTACTCAAGTGTCTAGCATTTAAAATAATTTAAAGATCAAACAAATATATATGAGCATATTTCTGTTAACTTTGCAAACTGAGACGTGAAATGTGTACATGTATTTAGCAATTTTACTAAAAAAAAAAAAAAAAAATAGCTACCTGTAGTAATAAAGTGCATTCAAACTTAATAGCTATTTGAAGAATAAAGACTTACCTGTGGACCATTCTCTCCAGCTGGCCCTGATGGGCCCCTCTCTCCTGGGGCACCTCTTGGGCCTGGGAGACCTGATTCGCCGGCTACACCTGGTGAACCCTTGAAAAAAAAAAGCACCCCCCAACACATTAATGTGGTCGTCTCATTGCTCTTACGTCTGCTAATGCCATATTACAAACATCATCTACCAAAGTAATCAATTACGCTCAAGATACTGTATGGCAATTACATTTTGTTTTATTTTATTTTCCCAGATTAAAAAATGATAGCTTGATGTAGTTTAACTTAAATATTTTGAAATATTCATCAACGAAAAAAAATGCAACAGCATAGGAATCAACCAATGAATCAAGGAGAACTTTTTGATTTACTGTCCAATGGCTATGCTGAAAAGCCCCAAAGGCCACCGGAGGGTATCCTCAAAAAAAGGTTGATGCATGCTTATTGATATAAAAAGAAAACATTCAGTATCAGCCATCGAACAACACCACGACCCATCCCTTTTCGAACAGATAAATTTACGAAAGATAAAATGACAAATATTTTTCTTTAACACCTACCCTTTCTCCTGGCTTTCCTGCTTCACCTGGGGCTCCCGCAGCGCCTGGCTCTCCACTTTTGCCGTCATTACCTGGTAATCCTGAAGGTCCAGTCAAGCCCTGTTTTGTGTTTAAAGATGATGCAATGTTAAAAACAAAAGAGATTGTGAGTTGTAGCATTGAACTTATTTAAGACCAACAGTCTGTGGTGGTGGACAATAAAGTTAATCCTAGATAATTCCCAGTCAGAGGCAGAGACAATAAAGTTAATCCTAAACTATGCCCAGTCAGAGACGGGGACAATAAAGTTAATCCTAAACTATTCCCAGTCAGAGGAGGGGGACAATAAAGTTAATCTCAGAGGCAGAGATTTAAACTCATAGCCAGCACCATGCTTACCAGATTCAAAGACCCAACAAAGTCCCAACAGCGGAAGCTATACAAATATCATTCAAACATAAAGAAGCAGCAGCAGGCTGTGGCTAACTTACAAAGCGTAGTCAACGCCTTACCTGAAGTCCTGGGTCACCTTGGGGTCCTTGAGGTCCTGGTTCACCGACAGCTCCCTAAGGATATTGCAGATTTAAAAAAAAAAAAATGTTATGAATTATTTTTATCAGAGCTCCACAGTCATGATTACAAGTCGACCTACCACGGCAAAAGTCAAAAGAATAAAAACTTTCTGGACACAGCAACTCTTCTTGATGGCAGACAATTTAAAAAAAAAACCCACAAAAACCGACTGAAATCTAAACAAGTTTTCAACACAAGAACAACAAAAAAACACTACTTAATTTTTTTTTAAAAAAGATATATAATAAAACTACTTCTAATAACTCAATTGTGTACATTTGCTTAAATAATGAGCCGGTCAGTGTATATTTGCTTAAATAATGAGCCGGTCAGTGTATATTTGCTTAAATAATGAGCCAGTCAGTGTATATTTGCTTAAATAATGAGCCGGTCAGTGTATGTTTGCTTAAATAATGAGCCGGTCAGTGTATATTTGCTTAAATAATGAGCCAGTCAGTGTACATTTGCTTAAATAATGAGCCAGTCAGTGTATATTTGCTTAAATAATGAGCCGGTCAGTGTTACAAATTTTGAAAAAAAAAAACAACATCTTAGCACATATCATCAAAAAAGAGAAAATATTTTTTTTTTAAAAAACTTACAACTGGTCCGGCCGGGCCAGGTGGGCCACCATCTCCTGCAGCTCCTCGTTCACCTCTCGGTCCAGCGGGTCCAGCTCTGCCTTCTGGTCCAGTTCTACCTTGGGGTCCCTGTGGATAATCGTTTACTTCACAAATTAAAATATTATCTGGGCATTGGCAAGAAAGAAACACTAAACAAGCCAAAACACAATGCAGAAGTCGTGTAAAAAAATTTCAATAAAAGTGAGGTGTAAGAAGTTAAATAACAGATTTAATCTCAACAGTCATCACTTTAATTCTTTCCCTATCGATAATCACATTTTGGAGTTTAAGCTACACTTTACTATTTGACACCTAATCCGTATTTCGGTGCTCAACAACACGTGCTACAATTATAAATAAATATCTGACATAAAATCATTGAAGGCGAATTTCAAGTATTTTTTATAACAATTCAGGTAAAAAAATACCCAATCAAAACATATATTGCATAACCCAATCAACACATTACATTGTGTAACCAGATAAACACTCATATTGTATACCAATTCAACAATCATAATCATGTTACGCACACACACACATTCAAATCAATGTTTTAAATTTTTTTTTCACTAGCTCAGTGTGAATTTCAAAAATCCTGTAACTGAGTTAGGAAGTTATTATTTGCTGAATAAATTGAGGAAATAAAAAAAAAAATATGCATGTATATATGTAAATCAAAACCAACTTAATTTTGTTCCTAAAATGATGAGGTCTTTTGTACCGTGAGACCATAAACAGTTTCTTTACTTTCTTCAACTACATTCATATATTAAAAAGAAGTTTTGGCCTAAATATTTGTAATAAGCAAAGACATACATGCATATGATTGTAAAAAAATACACTTAAGCCATGATCTTTAAAAAATGTGAGCTCGCAAACAGTCGGGTCATGACAGAACGTTCAAAATTGCGTATGAACATAATGATACGACTTTGAAGAGAAACAGAAGGGAGCTTACTGCATCTCCTCTGCCGCCCTGAGGTCCTGTGAGTCCAGGTGGGCCAGGTGGTCCCTGAGGTCCTTGCTCGCCATTTGCACCATCCGTACCATCACTACCCTGAGGGAAACAAAAAAAAAAAGGTTGCCATGTTTTGTATCCTGCAGATAATGTATCTAACTTTATAAATCTCTGACCATTTTGTATCCTGCAGATAATGTATCTAACATTATAAATCTCTGACCATTTTGTATCCTGCAGATAATGTATCTAACTTTATAAATCTCTGACCATTTTGTATCCTGCAGATAATGTATCTAACTTTATAAATCCCTGACAAAAAAAAATAAACAACCATGTTGCTTTTTTTCCCAAAAGTGTATTCATTTAAATGTGCCTGTTGACTGATGATACAATCTTCTCAACAGTTTTCCCAGAAAGTTCTCAAGGGGTTTTGAAACTTTTAAATATGCTATCAAATCTTCTGCTCATTTCAACAAACAAGTTGCAGCAAAATATTGGTCACCACTTGTTCCTAGGGGGGGGGTCGCCCCAGGCAACACACAACCGCTATCAATGCTGTGCCTTTATGCATTTTAATAACAGTTTGCTTACACCGCATGCATTGAAGTAATTTTTTAGAAACTGAAAGTAAAAGAAAAAAAAATAATATCCAGGAGCTATAAATTAGGGATGAAATATTACCGTCAACTACCTTATGGAATAATCTAGAAAAATTGGTTCACCTGGCTCATTTTTCCCTCAATAGTTTAGCGAGAGTAAAGTACTTACTGGTGGTCCTGGGGGTCCAGCTGGTCCGTCTTTGCCTGCTGTGCCTGTGCTTCCCTGTGGACACAATGGAAACTATTTATATATCTCATTAATTATGACTTGAGCCTTTGTACAATCTCTTTTTGAACCTGCAGTTAATTTTATAATTTTCATTTTTTTCAAAGTCACCACAATTTAAAACTTATACTAACACGTGGTCCTGTTGGTCCGGGTGGTCCTTGAGGTCCGGGGTTTCCCTGGTCAGATTAAGAAAGTAGAAGAAAAAAAACACAGTTATTGTTTTGAACTTTGGGATGAATAAGCTGAGAAGTTTTCAAAAAGACAGAATAAATTTTGCTTTAAAATATCTTCAAACTTTTTAAATACAACTTAAAATTAACATGAAAAGAAGAAAACTGTGGCAAGAAGCTTCGTTAAATACATTTTTTTTTTTTAAGCTTCCACATAAACCAAATTTCTTACGTTATTTCCTGCGGGTCCTCTCTCTCCAGGAGCACCTCTTTCGCCATCTTTGCCGTTGTTGCCCTGTGGGCCAGGGGCGCCAGGTGGACCAGACAAGCCTGGGCTACCCTGTTGAATGGACAAAACATCAAGTACACATGACTTCCCTATGAAACAAATGATGTCCATAGATAAACAGCTTCTAGGATTGACTGGGGCCCCCATGTTTTAGCAAACAGTACATTTTCTTTTTTTTTTTTAAACAATTTGTTGCATTTTTATATGAAACAATTTTTTTTAGATATTACGGAAAGAACATTATCAAACATTTCTTTACACTAAAAAAAAAAAAAGTGATTTGTCAGTCACTAAAGAAAGTGAGTGCTTGTCTGTAGGCGCACTAAATGGGCCTTACATGCGCACACACACACTTTATAACTAAGGCACTCAAATTTTTTGTTAAGTATATTATATACTGTTATGTTATGCACAAAAACGTAAATTTCCTTCCAAAGCTGCACAGACAAAAATTTTTTTTTTGCCTTAAAATAGGCTTTGGCCAATGTTCTTTTCACTTTCCACCCCACCACAGCCAAAATGTGCAATGCCTATAGAGGCACCATAGGGGGCTTACTGGGATTCGAGCACATAACCTACGGCATGCAGAGTGGGCCCCCCTCACAGCCCCATGGAGTCATCCATCAAAAGGGCTACGGGCTACTGAAGTCTCTGTGAGCGATGCTCTACATCATTAGCAACTCAATAAATTAGCACTACTAGGAACAACATTAAAACTCTCAGTATCAACTTACAGATTCTCCCTGTGGTCCCTGCAATCCAGGGTTGCCAGCCAAGCCGTTCAAACCCTTGAAATAAATAAACAAAATTTCAAGATTTACTTCATGGTCATTATTAGCGATCAAAGAAAGAGCTAAACCAAATATAGAAAACAAATGTTGAATTTTAAAAAATGTCACACGATTCGAAATAAAACTGCCTACATAAAGCCTCTCGTCACTTACCCTCTTTCCTTCTGGCCCGGGAAGACCAGGAGATCCCCTCTCTCCAGGTGGGCCTGGATTTCCTCTTGGGCCGGCTTCACCTGCGGGTCCGGGGCTTCCATCTCGTCCCTGTCACAAAAGAGTTTACTTATTAGAGCTCTATTTGAAAGGAGGCTTGCATTTAATCTTCTTAGAATATGCTAATGGCAGCGCATTCCGACCCATCGTCCATGCAAGCAATGAATCTCTGCGTAATGAACTTTTTTATTATGACGCTGTGCTCACGTTATCTCCCTTGGTTCCTGGCAGGCCTGGCTCTCCGGAATTACCTGGGGGTCCCTGGGGTCCTGGGAATCCTGGCTGACCATTGGGGCCAGCAGGGCCCTGCAAGTAAACACATAATTGAAAATAAGAGCATAGTGGCTTTGAACTATTCTACTGTTCAGAATGACAGAGAAGATGACATGTCAATGACACAATCTAGCCTCACTTAATTTTTCAGTGTGTCATTTTAAGAGTGAGACTTTTTACCCGGTTTCCTTTAGCTCCTGGTGCGCCATCAGTGCCTCTATCTCCTGGGGCTCCACTTGGGCCGGGGGCTCCTGGTTGACCATCGGATCCAGCGGGTCCTGGGAACCCACTTTCACCTGGAGGTCCAAATGGTCCGGCATCTCCCTAGGGGAGGGAATAAAAAAAAAACAGGTAATGATGATTATTTTTTTCTTTTTCCATTGGTCGGCTATCGATTGTCATGCTCATAATATAAAGACATTTAGAGTCCATTCCAATAATTTCTGATGTAATTCAGAGCTGACAATATATACCAAGATTTTTTTAAATGCAAGCTGTAAGTACATGGAAGCTAAATTAATTTATTGAAATGCTGAAATATAGTTTGAGTCAGTGGGTAGCACCAAGTTACTTTGAGTCAGTGGGCAACCCCCAAGTTACTTTGAGTCAGTGGGTAACCCCCAAGTTACTTTGAGTCAGTGGATAACCCCCAAGTTACTTTGAGTCAGTGGGTAGCATTAAAGTAAGGAAAAAAATAAAGCTGTTAAAATATATTTTTTTAAAAGTACTTTTTGTCCTTGAGCGCCGGGAAATCCAGAATTTCCAGGTGGTCCTGGCGGTCCAGATGGGCCTTGACTGCCTGGGTTTCCGTCTTCTCCTCTTTGTCCCTGAATAAAGGAAAGAGTATTAGGCGCAGTCGCTTTTTTAAAAAAATTATTCTTATGATATATTTCATAAACTTTTTCCTTATTTTTCAATAGCTGAACTTGAAAAATATTTTTTTCCAGCAAAAAGATTTCTAACCTGAATGCCTGGGCTACCATCACGTCCTCGCTCACCGGGGGCTCCACGGGGCCCAGCTTGGCCAGGGGCTCCAGCCGGTCCTGGCGCGCCACTTCCACCCTAAAAAAGACATAGAAACATCTTACAATGACACCTTAAATTTTACGGAGAGCACCCAATATATCTAATATTAAAAAAAAACATATCTAGTCTCAAAATTAGAAGCGTAATTCATCAGTATTAACACCGAGAAGCTACATTTTTCAAGCAAATATCGATTGGAAAAAAAAAAAAGAATTTTTTATTGAAACTGCTGAATCATAAAAAAAAATGTATGAACTAGAATGACCTTTTCACCCTGACGTCCACGTTGTCCTTCTTGACCTTCACGTCCAGGGAAACCCTGAAGAAAGTGTAAAAAAAAAAAAATATATATGTAAGTCAACATGTTTACATTAAAGTTCGTATTTTAAAGACATTTGTTTTTTTTTTTAAATTAGCTTTCACCGCCATATTTATTAATTAATATACTTGTTTTCCCTGATCTCTTAATAGTCATTTTTAATTTACCCTTTTATTGCCCTCCTCTTACCCTGTGTCCTTTGGGTCCAGGCGTTCCAGGAATACCTGGGCGTCCACTCTCTCCCTGTTTGATAATAAAATAGAAGATAATTCACAATTCACTTACAACAGGTTTCCCTTAAGTCCCTCTATATTTTTTTTTTAATAAAACTTTTAGAGAAACACGATGGTTTTAACTCTGTAAAACTTCACATTCAATTTCACATCTGTGGAGTCGATTCCATTTTGAATTTCATGTACTGCCTACAAGATATTTATTTATTTCTATATAAAAAAAAAAAAAAAAAAAAAAAAAAAAAAAAGCAACTGACAGCAGGTCCAGGGGGTCCAATAGGTCCAGCATCACCAGGGGATCCCTCGTCACCCTAGAAAAGATAAAGTCAATAAATTAGCACAGCTGAAACTAGAGAAACTTTTAAGAATCAATCAGATCTATTTCAATGTTATTAGATCTAAAAAAATAAATGTTCGTACTGACCTCAGGGCCTGGTGGTCCAGCGGGTCCTGGAAGTCCTCTAGAACCTGGAGTTCCCTACGAAAAAAAAAACATTACTTATGTCACTGTAACAACCATTTGATCCAACTTCAATTCTACAACTTTGTCAATGAATATTTATTTTTAATATGTCCATTCGATTTATGACTCATTACATTTTGTCATCTTCATCAATACCATTTATCAATATAATTTATGACTTAATAATGGGCTGATGGGCTTACTTTAACCAACTCCCAACACGATTCGCAGTATCTATATAAACTTTGACTTAATGAAAAGATCATGACAAGGGTAGAAGCTCAATGTTTATTTACAAAAAAAAAAACAAAAAAATTATTTGCAACTTTAAATTAGATAACTAAAAAAAAAAATTCCATATTTCAGATCCCATTGTTATTTTCCGTTTCCGGTTATTAATTGATTAACTGACTGAAAGAGGAAAAGATTTCTATACAGTAAGATAAAGTGGACTGGATGTTTCCCAGATACTTACCTGTGGTCCAGGCTCTCCTGGCTCACCGCGGGCTCCTTGATAACCAGGTTGTCCCTAAAGAAAAACAAAGTATCAATATATAATATGAAGAGATTGTTTTGATTTCTAGAGATGTTGAATTTTATATCCATATATTATCTATCAGCTAGTACAACTTACGGGTGGGCCTTGGGGTCCAGGTAGTCCTCTTGGTCCAGGTGGTCCCTTTTTTAAAAAAAAAAAAAGAAAAGAAAATTAAAAATATTTACAGGTAAAGGTCCAAAACCTTAAGCTGGTAGGAGCAGTTATAGTTAAACCAATGTGTAAACTTTTTAAAATTGTTTAAAAAAAAAAATGTCAGATGCATAAATTAAAGGGTTAAATAAATGTCAGATGCATAAATTAAAAGGTTTAAAAAACCTACAGCAGCGTAGAATCCGCCGTTAGCTGGGTATTGTGGTCCAGCCTTATCTCCACTGCTTATAGCTTGTTGGTTCTGAACAGCAGACTGTTTAACAGTACACAGATGGAAAAGGGTATACATTTTTGTTTAATCACATACTGTTTCAAATATTTTTTTTAAAGAAAATTTTTGGTGAAATTGAAATTAAGTTCATTTAGTTCTTTGTACTTTTCTTTTAATATTTTGCAATGAATTTAAATCAATGACTTTTAACAAATATGTACAAAACCTCTCTCTTTAAAAGCGCAACAGATTAACTTAAAATGATTTGAATCTCTTTTTTTCTTTAACAGCACTAAAGATCGACTTAAAATGATTTAAATATTTTTTTCTTGCCCCATTATCTTAAAGCTACATACAATTTAATTTTTATATATCAATAATTGTCGTAGTAAGAAATTTTTTCCCCACTAGTCTTGACCACCATTTATGGTCAAGCTATTCAAAATTACAGAAATCACGATTTTCTAAAAATATAGATGAAGTAAGTGTATGATTATCTAACATTATATAAGTTGACATTTATATCAGCAAACTAAACATTCATTCATTATACTATGATGTGACTTTAGTATATTTTCAGATTTGAAATTTCTTATTGTAAGGAATCCATGTCGATAAAGTTTACCTTATTGCTTACTTTTAATATATTTTTTTTTAATCAAATGGTCTCAATTCATGATAATTTTTTTTCACATTCCATTTAAAAACTGATCTCAACAGTTTTAGACCTAGTAAACTCACAATTAATGATATGATGATATCATTTTTTCAATTAATACCTTTATTCAGACTAAAAGAACTAATGAAACTATTGATTTTTATTACAGGCACAAATTATTTTATAGCATGTAATTCAAATCAGCTTGTAATATTTTGAATAAAATTAATGATATTATGTGACCACTTTAGTACATGTAGATGAAAATTAAAAATTGGTTTGAGCTTCCTACATATGAGATCAGATAGTGTTATATAAATAAATGACTTAAATTATTATATATATAATGACTTTATGATCTTTCCTTTTTAAAGTTGTGGTTATTTAGTAAGAACTTTGCACATAAAGCATTGCAAATTAATTCATCTGTTAGAAAACTAACTAAATAATATGTTAAATTGACATTATCGTAAACCTTGTACGTAAATTACTGAGTAACTTATTTAGATTGAGTGACTGCATGACTTACCGTGTCCACTGCTCCTTCTCCTCTTTCTCTAGTGACCTCGTTGACTGCTCCTGAGGTGAAAGAATTACTTAATTAATAAGAGACCCACACTGAAGTAAATTCAAGTATAGCATACTGATTAATGTAAACACCGTACATATAAATAAGCTGGTGCAGGAAGACAGTATGCAATTTCTAAGGACTTAAATCTAAAAATGAGCATTATAAATTGGAACACTACGTTATTAGGAATGGTCTGATATTCAACAGATAAACTATCTGCATTGGTATCACTATCAGTATCAATTATTCAATTGACCTCAACATGTCATGTTAACATTCAATTTTCTAAATACACTGAAAACGAATGTACTCAAATTTACATTTCGCATTTGAAACAATAAGACTTAAATATCATAATTTTCGCCAAGACATTGGATTTTTCATTCCATCTTTCCAAAACGCACTTCCCTTTCCAAAATATTTCATTTAGACCTCTTCTTCGAAAGAAAGCACAATTTTAAGTAGCTGAGCTAACTGCACTAACATAAAGTCTACGGATTAAATAAATACAATTCATTTAGGCCTATACATAATTTTATGTGGGTCTTTTTTCACAGAACCTGTAGTCTACTTAGTGTCATAATTATGCGAGCAAGTATTTCACCTTTTTATATAGCAGAAAAAAATGATATAGATCCGCAAATATTCACCTTACTAAGATGTAATAATGAAATAAAACGGGAAGGGAGTCAGACCAAATTCAACGAAGAGACGCATATGAGCAGCACTTCATTACCATTTCTATCTCGGTTTACTACGAGTTAGTAGTAGGAATTGTTAATTTTGACGTTAGCTTCTATTTTGCAAGGTGTTCAAGGGGAGAACAATGACGTTTGATTCTACTGCAGACAACGTGCAGCGCTGGTAATGCCAACTCTACACACTAATTTGATAATTTGAAAATGGAATATAAAATACAGTTGTTGTTTTTGTTTTTTTTCAGTTTGTGTGTTTTTGTGTTTAGCTAATAAAAAAAATGTTTGAAAAAGAGCTATTTTTGGTCCTGATGCGGTTGTTTGAGGCTCTGAGCGCAGAAGAAAATCTAGGCCCCCAAAAACTAGGCTGGCATTTAAAATTGTAAAACTTGCGTGAAGATTTGGAATTACTGTGCAGGCCCGTAGCGAGGTCAAAATAAGCAGGGAGGCACCAATATACAGCAAGGGGGCACCTTTACTTTTTCTTATTTTTTCCTCCTTTTCTTCTTTTTTAAGCAGGGGGGCACTCCACACCTAGCGGGGGGGGGCGCGGCCCCCCAGTGCCCCCCCTGGCTACGGAGCTGTTACTGTGGTCCATCACAACTCACGTCTGAGCCCATTGCGCGCTCCAGGTGTGCAAGCCGTATAATCCAACTCTGCTTTGATACCCCCCCTACCTTTCCCCCATCCCTACCTAGCTACCTGATCGAATAACAGGCTGTTAATGCCCAGAAAACAGCATTATGCCCCTTCCCCCACCCGGGACAAACAAGCGTGCTTGGGCCCAGGGGGAGCGCCACTCACAAGTCTCATATGAGACCCGTATAAAAATGGATCCTGAGGAAAAAAAAACCTTCGAAGCAATTTAATGAGAGTACAGACTATCCCATAGCCGATATAATTGGATTCTACCAATGTGTGCAGACTACATTGTAATCGTGACGTCATCCTTTCGCAGCCAATTCTGATTAAAAAGTTTTGCTCAGTCGCAGTTTAGTTTTATTATTATTATTATTTTGTCGTTAGATGCAAACGAAATGATTATTTATTATTATTTAGCACATTTTTATCATGCAACAAAAAAAAATATTTTTTAGTAGGCCAAAATTAAATAAATAAAAATGCCAGATAAAAAATTCATTTGGTATTTCACAGAAAATGGCCGAATATTCATCAAGTACCTGGGCAGCGCACGCAGCATTCCCCTTCCACCTTGAAGGGCTCGGAACCATCCGGGCATACGGAGACCTCCTTGCACTCTAGGTTCTCACACTTGATCTCGCCTCGCGTGCACCGACATTTGTAGCAGGGGTCCTCGCTGTAAGGGAAGTAGACCTCCCCTTCCTTAATGACGGCTTTGGTCACCGGGTCCGTGCACTGCCTGCCTCGTGCTGGTGGGAGGGAAACATTTTAAGGTCGGTGCAGGCTGAATGTCAGCGCTTAGACACCCCCCACCTGGCGTTTGGTGCTTTGTTTTAATTTCATTCAGTGCCGGCTTTAGATTATGGCAACTAGGGCCGTTGCCTGAGGCTCGTCTTATACTTAAAGGGGTACAATGCGTTTTTTATTACTTGTAATATTTTCTTTTTTTAATTACAGGGGCGTACCTAGGGTGGGGGAGAGGGTCAAAATTCGAAAGTCCCCCCAGGCCCCGGCTTGAGAGGGGACCCTAAAAAATATTTGTTTACATTAAATATTAAGTACATTTTCTCATGTCTTGGTGTCGAATGTCAAAATGTAGGGGCCCCCAAAGAGGTCAAGCCCCCCCGGGCCACCAAATCCCTAGGTTCGGCACTGATGCGACCCACTTAAAAAAGAGCACCGAGGGTTTACTCTTCCTGGGGCGCCAGCAGTTTTATGGCCGGCACTGATTGTATTTAGTGCAGTTGTGTTGCACAGCCTATAATATTCGTGATGTATCGTTAATATTACTTCGTTATATCATTAATATGTTATATTAAAGCATATGATATACATTTCCTTTCTTAGTAAATAGTTTTATTCGGCGAAACAAACATTGCAAAAAATAATATATATATTTTTTTTTTTAAATGAGAAATGCTATAATTACATTTTTTTAATGATTTAAAAAAAAATGGCTGGTGGGTAAAAGTTATCATTACAGGCAGAACAAAAACATGCATATTTCAGTTGGAAAAATATATCAGAACAGATACACACACACACACACACACACACACACACAAACATAAATCGATTTTTTTTAAACGCTCTATTTATTGAAATAGATCACGTGACTATACCTATCCTAAAAACAAAAGCAGGCTACTACTGGTTGGCTGTTGTCTGCTGGGATGTTTGTTTTTGTTTGTTTTTTTACAGATAGGCAAAATTAGGTGGCTGCCTATGCCTACCCCTCTCCCCACCCCTTTCCCACACCCCCTCACCCACTCCACAGAAAAGTAGGGCATTCTTAATTTAAATGTGATGTTTATTTATTTGTGCATACATGGGCGTATTCATGAAAAAATGTCATATAAGAGGGGGGCATTTGCTCCCCCCCCCCCTTACATTTAAAAAAAGTTGTTATTTGCCCTCCCCTGGAAAATTTTTGCCCCCCCCCCTCTGGAAAAATTCCTAGCGACGCCCATGTGTGCATATATATATATATATATATATATATATATATATATATATATATATATATATATATATTCTTGATAACTGTTGCTTCATGTTTTAGTTTTACAGTAAGTCTTAAACTGTCAATATTAATACTATTATATCAAAAGTCAACAACGCGAGAGAAATTTGGGCATGATACTCAAATTATATCAACCAGCTAAAATTGTAAATGTATTGTCATATACAAAACTTGACAATGGCAAACAGCGCGCAGCTGCGTTTTGGGAAGTACCTTTGTTTACTAATAATGGGGTGGGGGGTGTAAAAGTCTGTATTTAAACTTGTAAACAAGTAAATAGACAGACAGACAGACAGACAGATAGATAGATAGATAGATAGATAGATAGATAGATAGATAGATAGATAGATAGATAGATAGATAGATAGATAGATAGATAGATAGATAGCTCACTAAGCTGAGTTTCGGCTACGTGGCGCCCCTCACACTCTGGGCCCCCGGCTTCCCCCCCCCCGGGTCGGTGCTTTACTTGTTAGCAGGAAATCAATAAAATAATCTTCTTTATCTCAATATATCAATGCCGCCATGCCTTTAAAATGTATCATTATCGATCCTTATGATTTCAAGGAATATATATTTTATTTGTTTACAAAATCATAGCGGCTAGTCCGTTGTACTTTGGGCTATAATTAGAACTTATAATTAAAGATTTATACCGAAGTCTTTTCATTCTAATCAAGTTGAAGCCTCTTTATTTATTATGTTTTTGTTTTTAAATTATTCTAGTTGCACATGTCGTGAATAAACGCAACTAATATCAAGCATCAAAAGTATTTCTCGCCCACTGCCCTCTCCCCCCCCCCCCCCAAAACCAACGACCCTGACCTTCAGGCGCGCCAAGACTCTTAAGGTAAACAAATAAGCGCAGTTTTTTTTTTTAATAATGCTCTCCCCTTAGCTGGCAGACGTTTCTTTGCGCCGCGCGCTCACCTTTCACATCGTAATTCCTCATATTTTTTTCTCGTTTCATATTCCGTGCCGGCTTATTTTAACCTTTTCCACACACGTATCCACACATTTCAACCAATGACTTCATCTACTGTATGCTCTATGATTCAGTGGTTCACAAACGTTTGCTATTAGCGACCCCAACGAAACCTATTTTTGTTTTTTGCAACCCAGATGTAAAGAAAAAAAAATAAAGGGAAAAATATGAGAGAATAGTTTCAATGAATTGAATGTATTCATTGATTAAGAAACTATCAAGTCTTTTAAACCACGCCCACATCAAAACAGCTTGCGACCCATGGGCGCAACCGATGTACGGGTCGTGCGGGTCCGGACCCTGCCAAAAAAATCAAGCCACTGGTATTCGACCCTACCAAAATTTTTTTTTGGGGGGGGGGAGGGACAGACATACCAATGTTCATCTTACCTAATATTTTGGACCCTACCAACTTCAGCATACTGGTTGGGGGGGGGGGGCAGACATACCAATTTTCATCTTCCCTAAAATTTTGGACCCTACCAACTTCTGCGTACTGGTTGGGGGACAGACATACCAATTTTCATCTTCCCTAATATTTTGGACCCTACCAACTTCAGCATACTGGTTGTGCCCCTGCTTGCGACCCATTTTGGAGAACCACTGCTCTTGCTTTCGACGCCCCACGGGAATTTTTGTGGCGCTCGACACTTTTCACCGCCCCCCCCCGCCTTCCACCCCCACCCAAACAGGCCTGTAACAGGTATGTATATTGTTGCTGTCAAATCTGCTTCTTCATCTGGAATATATGAGTAGAATTGGTGGCTGATTCTTTCTTTTTTGGCTTGATATATTGGGCACAGATGTGTACGCTGAATGTTAGTCACTTTATGTTGTCTTCCATATAATCAGAACCGATCTTACATTTTTTTTATGGGGGCGGTGGAGTGGGAGGAGGCGGGGGAGTGAGAGGGAGGGGGGCCCTGGACAAATGAACCTGTGAGGGCCCTGATTATCCATCTGATCGATGTGTTGTTAAGCTGAAAACCAATAAAAAATCACCAGTAAGCAAATATTGGGACTATGGCAAGGTTTGACCACTCAGCTGCAGCCAGGACATTTTTGTGAGGGGGGGGCTGACAAAATATGACAACAGGGGCCCCAATGGCCTCTTTACCCTAAATATTACAGCAAAATAAATTTATAAAAATAGATTTATAAAAATAAATTTAAAAAGCGACGGGGCCCCTCAAGACTTGGGGGCGCCCAACAAGTGTTAGTGTTGTCCCCCCCACCTTCGCGGCGGCCCAGACCCTCTGAACACCACCCCTACTGTGCCATGTCATTTTTTACAAGAGGTGGGAAGGGCGGGGGGTCAGCCAAGTGTTAAATTTGACCTAATTTGCGGCTAACCTGGTGTTGTTGATATTGTGGACTGGCCACATTTGACACTTGCCCATATGATTTCTCTACAGCGCTAGTGAACACCTTTAGAGTAGCAAGTGGGCCGAGATGTTGGACTAGATATGTGGTTTGTCTAGACTGTGGCGTAGGAAGGGCGTTGGGCGTTGTGCGGCCGTACAGGGCCGCAGAGCTAGGAAGGGCCCGCCGAAAGACCCGCTGTTTGGTTGAATGTTGTTTTTTTTTTGGGGGGGGGCTTTTCGGATTTGGAGGAGATTGCCAATAAATGTAACCCGTACAGGACGCAAATATAGCTAGCAACGGCTCTCAGTCTAGGCAAGGGGGCCTTGCCGGCAGTGGGGTTTGGGGGGGGGGCTTCAAAGGCTACAAAGTTTGCTCTCAAGATAACATAACTGGGCCAAGATAAGATCAACATGGATTGAGATGGAAAAGGGGGGGGGGGGCGACGAACAATGCAGGTTATTTGTAAAGTTCTAAACTCGTTGACAATAGAATCACATAACCCAGTGGCCCTGTGGTTGCGGACCCGGTTGGCGCGGTGCGTGTTGGCGGGTTTAAATTCAATGCCGCCCCCCCTTCCCCCCCACCCATCCACCCACCGTGAACAATAACATAAAAACACACGAATCTACGTTACATTCAGGGGGCTTGGGGGGTCGGGGGCGGCACTTAATTGGCACATGACACCCACAAACAATACAGGAATTCTCATTGTTAAGTTGAGCCCTCATCAGACGTATTGTGGGAAGCAGTACCCCCCCCTCTCCCTTTTTTTCAATCATGCTGTTTAACAACGCACCAGTGAAACATTGTTTGACTCATTGACTGGTCCACACAATACATACCATAGCTATCTTTATTTCTAAAACATGTCCAAGCCATCAATAATAATAATAATAATGATTAAAAAATTATGTCATAAATACTCTCACATAGATGTCTCATTAATCTGTGTTTGTTAATTGTTAGAATTACTCATTCAATATCAAATTTAGGGAGTAATTTAAAGGAATGTGTTTAGAAGGTAGTTATGGCTACATAATTAGTTATATATTTTTAGAAGGTAATTATGGCTACATAATTAGTTATATATTTCCTGGCATTTGTTGTGAGTGTTGATTGACTGAGCACGAACATTAACAACATAACACGGTGGTACATAAATCTACATCAAAAGTTAGCTTTCAAGTTTCATTTTACGTAAAATGTTCGCCTAAGAAGTAGTAAACACAATGTAAATTAATCGCCATGGGGAAACCCGGAAGTTTACATCTGTTAAGCCGCATGACTTCCTAATTCAATAGGAGGAGTTTGTAACATGGAATATCTTTACCTTCGTATTCAATGGCATCTTCTATAGCCCGCCATCCCACCCACAATCTTCTTAAATCACCACAACAATATAAATAAAAGCTTGTTTTGTCTAATGATTTTATAAGCAATAAAAAAAAATAGAAATATGTGTGTAAAAAATCTGGACACTTACCATCGTCTGCTCTGATGAGCACCAGGAGCGCCAAGACAAAGATCAGCGCTTCTTTCCACATTGTTCCGACAACGTTGTCCCAACTCTGTGAATGACACAGCTAGGGACGTTGAGTCTCAGGGACGGGCGACAAAAAAACCCCGGGGTCTTTTTTTTTTGGGTAAGATGCGCTTGGCTTGTCTCTACCGATGTCACAAATATAATCCCTAATTAATATAACTAAATTAGAATCACTACACCGGCTAACTTGCGTTAGCCTGGTGGAATTTTTTGATAAAAGGTAAAAAGAAATTAACTCATTCGTATGGCAAAGCAGTCAGACCAAAACAGTCTGCTGCACATCGCCAAACATTTTGCAGCTTCTGTTTTGTATTTTATATAGCGCTACTACGAGAGCAACCAATCAAATAGCACCTTACAAAATCTCTTGGTGCGAATGGGCGGAGATTCCAGCAGACTGACGTGTTACGCTGATGAGGTGTTTCTGGGGGTGTGTGGTTGGAAAGGGAATCGTATTCTTGGTAAATATATATTTAAAAAAAAAAAGGGATGGAAGAGATGGACTAAGCCTCGCTTTGAAGAAACGATGAAAGGGTCGGAACCAGGCAAGAGAGCAAAGAGGATAACGGAGAAAACTCCAGAAAGAGGGAGGGGGTGGGTGGGGTGCTCAGCAAGAAGCGGGGTAGTGGGAGGAAAAGATGCTTGTGTTGTGGCATTGTTTAAAACATAGATATTCATTTTGTCTTAGTTTGCAATTTTCTACCTTCTTATCTTCTAGCTGCCCTAGATTTAACATAAAAATAATTCCAGCCCTTTCCCCATTTTCACACGAAGATGGGGTGAAAGGGGGGAGGGGGGGATATCAGGATGTCTCTTTCTAAATGGGTTGTAAGTGCTCATAGGAAAAAATACATAGCTTGGTTGTTGTTGTTGTTAGTTTTGTTTTTAACTTATAAACAAATCTATACATCTATACAGTAGCTATGTTGTGGGAAGTACCTTTGTTTACTAATAATTGGGAGTAGGGGGGGGCGGTAAAAGTCTGTGTTAAAACTTGTTAACAACTTAATAGATAAATAGATAGACAGACCAAAGACGGATAGATAGATTAGATAGATAGATAGATAGATAAATGGATAGATAGATAGATGGGTGGATAGATGGATGTGTGGGTGGATAGATTGATGAATGGATAGATATATAGATGGATAGATGAATGTGTGGGTGGATAGATAGTTGGATGGATAGATAGATGATTGGATAGATGGATGGATGGATGGATGGATAGATGGGTGGATAGATGGATGTGTGGGTGGATAGATTGATGGATATAAAGCCCTGTACACACGTTTAAGTTTTGACATCACAAACACAAACACAAACTGACGGCATGACCTGACGCCACGGTGGGTGTCTAGCGCCGCCCTCAGTTAGAGATGTATTTTATGAATTCACTCTTCAAGGCGCCGACGTTCTGCTGTGCACGTTCGTCCTTGGGGGCGTATGACCGCATCAAGCTAGCGTTAGGTGGCGCCACAATCACCGTGTTAAATTATACGATAGTACAACCGATACCCGCCACTGGCAGACGACAAGTAGGTGCCGCCAATTGCGGATCACCCCCTTCAACTCCCATCTAGTAACGCCGCTGTCTACAATATATCTTCTACTCTGTTCCAACAGCTCCTCCCGCAGCTGGTAACGCCGCTGTCTACAATATATCTTCTGCTCTGCTACAACAGCTTCTCCCGCAGCTAGTAAAAGCCGCTGTCTACAGCGCATCTTTTTATTCTGTTCTCCCGCAGCTAGTAGAGATGTAACCACACTCGTATGTGTGGCCCCCTATTGCCTCGGATTAAGTCACAGTGCATCAATTTACGTTGGTCAATTTCTTCGGTTCACAAAACCTTTCTCTTTTTGTTTTTTTTTTTTTAAATTGGGTATGTTGCTACACTTTAAAGTGTACAAATTAAATAAAAACAGAATTCTGCGCTCATCGATCCCCATCCACCCACCCCTTCTAAATGCAATGCAGCTGCTCAGTGGCGCCGAGAGCCAACACGGGCCCCCAGGGCAGGACATCATTGCGGGCCCCCTTAATAAACAATAAGTCGTGAAAAAATTGACATGGTCGGGGCGGCCGCCCCCCCTTACAGATGCGGGCCCCCTGGCAATGACCCCCCCTGGCCCCCCCCCTCCTCTCTGCGTGCCTGCAGCTACTCATTGTCACAGCACAGTCTTATAATAATGTAATAATTTAAATGATAAATTCGACTTATGAATAATGTTTTACGGGTAACTCCTTCATCTCTTGATGCCCACAAAGCCAGTGTTCCCCCCATGGGGGGTAGGCGAAGAGTTTGGCGTGGGTACGTGCTGCAAAGTGTCTATCTAAAGTGACAATTATGAAATGATTGGAGAAGCCAGGACCGTAAGGGCAATATATGCAAATTTGTTGTTTCTTTTAACTCGGGGTGCTCACTCAGTGTTACGGGGGACAAAAGAGGGGTACACAGGTGTTGAAAGTTTAGGAACCACTGCCATAAGCACTAGGTTACTGTAGTACTGTATTTACTCCAGTACTGTCTTTACCCCAGAACTTTATTTACTTCAGGACTGTATTTAACGTTACATGTGTATATGAGTGCATGTGTATATGAGTGCATGTGTATATGAGTAATGTATATATGAGTACATGTGTATATGAGTACATGTGTATATGAGTACATGTGTATATGAGTACATGTGTATATGAGTACATGTGTATATGAGTACATGTATATATGAGTACATATGTATATGTATATGAGTACATGTGTATATGTATATGAGTACATGTGTATATAAGTACATGTATATATGAGTACATGTGTATATGAGTACATGTGTATATGAGTACATGTGTATATGAGTACATGTGTATATGAGTACATGTGTATATGAGTAATGTGTATATGAGTACATGTGTATATGAGTACATGTGTATATGAGTACATGTGTATATGAGTACATGTGTATATGAGTACATGTGTATATGAGTACATGTGTATATGAGTACTTGTGTATATGAGTACATGTGTATATGAGTACATGTGTATATGAGTACATGTGTATATGAGTACTTGTGTATATGAGTACTTGTGTATATGAGTACATGTGTATATGCGTACATGTGTATATGCGTACATGTGTATATGAGTACGTGTATATGCGTACATGTGTATATGCTTACATATTAGTACTTGTGTATATGAGTCATATACTTGTGTATATGAGTACATGTGTATATGAGTACTTGTGTATATGAGTACATGTGTATATGAGTACTTGTGTATATGATTACATGTGTATATGAGTACTTGTGTATATGAGTACTTGTGTATATGAGTACATGTGTATATGAGCACTTGTGTATATGAGTACATGTGGATATGATTTTATGGAAACGTAAGAAACAGCTAAGCAGCTCCCAGGCATAGATGAACTAGCCCCCCCCCCTTCTCTGGGACCTCGCTACCGTAAGGAACCATCTTATAGTAGGGAACTAACCTTCTTACAGTAGGGAACTAACTATCTTGCAGTAGTGAACTAACTATCTTGCAGTATGGAACTAACCTTCTTACAGTAGGGAACTAACTATCGTGCAGTAGGGAACTAACCATCTCACAGTAGGGAACTAACCTTCTTACAGTAGGGAACTTACTATCTTGCAGTAGGGAATTAACCTTCTTACAGTAGGGAACTAACTATCGTGCAGTAGGGAATTAACCATCTTGCAGTATGGAACTAACCACCGTACAGTAGGGAACTAACCATCTTACAGTACGGAGCCATTTTATAGTAGGGAATCATCTTAAAATATAGAATCTTTCCAATTTAGTTTTACTTTTCATAAAATAAAGAAATAGTTCTAGAAATTTTTTTCACCGAGGATTCCTATGTAATTTAAACCAAAATAAAAATCTTCTCTCAGCAAATTAATTATTTCCATTATTATCTCATAAATACTGACATATTACATCGCTAATCCAAATTTTAAAGCTAATCAATATTTTAAAGCTAATCCATATTTTAAAGCTAATCCATATTTTAAAGCTAATCTATATTTTAAAGCTAATCCATATTTTAAAGCTAATCCATATTTTAAAGCTAATCCATATTTTAAAGCTAATCTATATTACAGCTACATTAGAATTTGGCCAAACGTTTCTGAACAGCGGGCCTCAGTGTGTTTTTAAAATTTGACAGGGCAGCTGTGTGGGGTGGGGCCGTTCAAAGAGCAGATGGAGGGAGGGGGGAATGTTTATAAATAGTATAAATAAAATTGCAAAAAACATTTTCATTATTCATGAATATATAAATGCGAATGAGGTTGAGTCTGAACAAACAGACGTTGTTTGTTCATTTTTTTTTTTGGAGAGCTGCGAAGCTAAGTGCACAATGGGCCTGATCATATCATGTTTTGCATTTTGAAGGTAGCAGGGACCCCCGCCCCCTCCAAGGGAACAGAGGGGTTGCATCCTCCCACCCAGGGGCACCGAGAGCCAACAAGGGCCCCAGGGCAGGACATCATTGCGGGCCCCTTAATAAACATTGAGTCGTGAAAAAATTGACATGGTCGGGGCGGCCGGGCCCCCTTACAGATGCGGGCCCCCTGGCAATGACCCCCTGCCCCCTCTCGGTGCGCCTTCTCCCACCATCATCGCCCCTCTCACGGCCGGTCTTACGAATTGCGGGGCCCAATTTAACGGATGCTTGCGAGTCCCCTCTTCTAATTTTTTTTTTACAATAACGAATATTACTATTAATGCTAAATGTAATTAGCGGGGGCCCTGCCAGGCGCGGTGTCCAATTTGGAGCGATCGGTCAAATTGGCCTAAGGCCTGCCCTGCCCCCCCCCACCCCCCAACCCTTCCCAAAAAAAACCAAAACAAAGACAAAGCTGTTTTCTCCCTTCATACATTCTAAAATATCTGTTCAGTCCAAAACTTGTTGCTTTGTTGTTTTTTGCATCTCTTCCATGAAATAAATAAGAACATGCTGATGTCTTTTTTTTTCCCTAGACATTCTAAGACAGCATGAGAGTACAGGCCATTGTTCTAATTCTCCTGAACTGGGTAATTTATTGCACCAAACTTGCTGCAAGTTTTTAAGTAATTGCAGAGTTGGTTTTTTTTTCTTCCCATGTCAAGGGAGTGCACAAGAGCTATTCTGTCAATGCCAATTGGGAATTTCTGAAACTGTTTTTAAAAAAAAGAACTTCTTCGTGCCGAAATACGATGCTTTGTTGTGCTATTTTGGCCAATGCTGTGAAATGTTTCAGAATTTTTTTTTCTAAATCGGGACTTCCCAGAACCTAATTTTTAACTATTTTTGAAAATTTCCTCAAGGCATGTCATTTTTTTTCTTTTAAATTGCATAGATAAGCCAATTTGAAATCTTTTTGGTTCATTTATTTTTTAAAAATTTTGTTCTACATAACAAAATGAGATGAAATCATATTTAAAAAAAAAAACTACACACGAGAAACCTGAATTAAAGTATTTTTAAAATAAAATTGTCGTAAAACAATGTGACCTTTGTGCAGCACCTCCCCTGGCGTAGGTTCATTTGGCCCTAAAGATATGACGTACCCACTGGTAACCGTTATTATTGGTGGGATTCGAACCCAGAATAATCAACAAAGAATTACTTACAGATAGGACTATTAGACCACTGCCTCTTTCTCTCTCTCTCTGAACTCTCAGTGATTACTGCGGGCTGAGACTTTGTCTCTTAGAGCCCGTGAGATCAGACTTGCTGTGTCTCTCGACATCTGGAGACTGCCATAAAGCCCAATGGCCAGCGTTTCCGGACTGGTCCACCCTGTGGTCACCCAGCCCAGGGGACCACTGCCTAGAACCTTCGATATTAATTCTCATTTAATCCGGCGCTGAGAGAGCCCCCGTTGGGTACTTTTGTCTGGGGCCCCTAATACATAACATAAATCTCTGTAAGGCCCCCCGAAAGACGTAAGAACGGCCCCAATCAGCACCACAAAGATTTGCGCCATCAACCTCTCTCTCTCTCTGAACTCTCTCAGTGAAACTGCGGGCTGAGACTTAGTCTCTTAGAGCCCGTAAGATCAAACTCGCTGTGTCTCTCAACATCTGGAGACTGCCATAAAGGTCAATGGCCAGCAAGCTTCGGACTGGTCCACCCTGTGGTCCGCCAGCCCGGGACACTCGAAAAGCAAATGATCCACGGTTTCCTCCACCTCCCTGCAGTGCCTGCAAAGGATGTCGACATTGGGCCTCAACCTCCCAAAGTACGCGCCAAGCCATCAACCTCAGCACGATCGATTCAGTCAGTCTTAGTCTTTGCTGCACCGGTTTTATAAAATGTATTGATGACAGTTTATTAGAGCGGCCCTGGTTTTCAGAGATTGTTGGGCGCCAGCTGGACGAGGTTGTGTGGGAAAGGGGGGGGGGTCAAAGAATTGCCGAAATTCCCTCATACTATTTGAATTTGTCCTCGTTACTGACAGGTCATGGCGAACTCAGAGGGCATTGGTCTGCGTGATGGCTGTGTGTGTGTGTGTTGGTGTGTGTGTTTGTTTAACCTATTTGAGTTCTATGATAGTGACACGACTAGGTACTTACGATAATAATATATATAAAAGCGATTAGGGTTCTGCGTTAAATTGAAAGTAAAGAATGAATACAACAGTATTCCAGTTTAAAATACAATCATGAAAAAAATCGGATCTGCCCGAAAACCAAAAATCAACCTACCCTACCGATCAAACCTAAAGGGATATAACTCTATGCAAAGGTTTTGCAGGATACAACTAGTAACAAATGCTATTTAATACGTGATATTTACATTGAAAAAAATCATCAAGATGTGATCAATATAAACACCTTCTCGACATAAAATCAATGAATTAACTTTCCCCACATAAAACTTGTCTTCATTCATCCTCCGCGAGATTGCCTCGTAAAGACAAACCACGTGCGAATTCTCAAAAAAAACCCAAACGTTCGGACAAACTGTCCTGTGTGACTACTGGGCTCCAACCATACTATCTACCTTTTTGTGAGTCTCCTCGGACTGTCCTAGGACTGTCCTTAAAAAAAACCTATCCTCTTCACAGTGCCTTGTGATCCTTGACCAATCACTAACGCGAATACCCGTCACCAAGACATGCTTGACCTTACAAAAGCGCAGGTCACGTCCACAAAGCACACTAACAATACATCCAAAGGGGAGTAATACAAATAAGTCAATCCAGGGTAGATAACTAGAGATAGGAAAGTGTCTGTTTGTGAACTCACAAATGCATAAAACTATCGCTACTGACTAAATCTACAGGCGTTCTTAAAACTATCGCTACTGACTAAATCTACAGGCGTTCTTAAAACTTAAACACGCATCTATACATTTGAATGAAGACCCGTACAATATTCTATATTGTATTCTACAATATATTTTTTTTACTGATTTTTAAAGTGTACAAATTAAAAGATTAACACACCTGTGTTGACCTGTTAGCTCAGAATAGCGGACAGGTGAAAATGCGGAAATAAACTTAATGATAATGTTAAACAGGTCATTTCTAGTGCTTCAAACAAAATATTGATTTGGAAACATATTTTTCCCCCCACCATGTTGTTGTCTTTTTTTAAAATCCTAATGTTGTTTATATGTTTCAAGACAAAGCAT
Source organism: Bulinus truncatus (assembly GCA_021962125.1). Classification (NCBI taxonomy): domain Eukaryota; kingdom Metazoa; phylum Mollusca; class Gastropoda; family Planorbidae; genus Bulinus; species Bulinus truncatus. Next base: position 2,976,062 of record JAGDYQ010000117.1, on the reverse strand, counting down.
AGTAAGACTATTTCAGATAATGTGGAATATTATGGGATACCATTGTAGAGAAGTTAGTCTCGGTCTTAGTTCCTATGGGGGCCCCAAGGCACAGACTTCAGTGATTGGGGAAACCGTAGACAAAAATGCAAGAGCTGGACGACAACGAATCCATAAGAAGACCCAGAGGCGTAGCTGGGGGGGGGTACATATGTTCCCGGGCGCCGATGTTCAGGGGCGCAAAATGGTATATTTTACATATAATATCATATGGTTTTCGAATGGGGGGGCGCTTAAAAGGTATTAAAAAGGTAAAATGCCCCTGGCGCAAGTTGCCTTGCCCCCCCCCTCGCTACGCCTATGTGAAGACCCCCCCCCCTCCACACACATGGATTCACCGATCTCTGGTGTATTACAGCTCGATTACTGCAATCGAATTCGCCATACCTGACATACTAGAGCCGCGGTCCCCAAACCTTTTCAGCGACTGTAACCCAAAGTGTGCTAAAGTATTTCCGCAGGTACCCCGCAGGTACCCCGCAGGTACGCCGTCCCTCGTAAGTTGTTTTTTTCAAATTTCTTGGTGGTTTTGAAGCGAAAATTATATGTCGTTGCGTGCCGCTGCATAATCTTTCTCGTACCCCTCGGGGTGCACGTGCCATCGGTTGCCGACCGCTGCACTGGAGATTAGAAACACATAGAAAAAAAAATTCATTTTAAAATCATTATAACTAGCTGTACCCGGCAAAACCTTTGCTTAGAGTTATATCCCCTAAGGTTTGATCGGTAGGCTAGGTTATTTTTGGTTTCGGACAGATCCGATTTTTTTCATGGATTGTATTTAAAACTGGAATACTGTTGTATAAATTCTTTACTTTCGTTTTAAAGCAGAACCCACATCGCTACTATTTATATAAGATAATTTAGCGAGTTCATTGTTATTCTTTTTTGACACATTGTGTCTTATATCTGTTTCTTTCATCTGTCCGTATGTCTCGATGGACATCCTGTAGGCTCACGTCTTTCAGCCTCCATGTTTTGTATGTATAAAATGTCTGTGGACAGTGGCGTAGCGAGCTTAACTCACGCCAGGGGTACAATACCTTTAAAGCGCCCCCCTACCATTCGAAAACAATATAATATTATATGTTTTGCAGACCATTTGGCGCCCTTTGTGAGCAGCGCCCGGGGCATGAAGCCCCTCCCTTGCCCACCCGTCACTACGCCCCTGATGTAGGATAACCCTTTTCATTTTTTCTCCATCAACAAAACTTATTTTTTTGCAAGATTTTTTATTATTATTTATCATTTTATTATTATTATTTTATTATTATTATTTTTAACCCACATCACATTTCAGAAACTTAAAAAAAATAAAAATAAATTACACCCGAAAAATAAACCAGATTTTTTTTTAGCCTCACTTTCCGTCTCAGTCCAAAGGAAGGTGGGTCAAAATATACACATGCCACATTGCAATGGACAAATATACAAATAAATATGTCACGTGATGGTCTCATTGTGTCACATGATCTTCATGACTTTTGTTTTTTTTTTGCTCAAGATTCATTTTGTCAGCATTTTTGCGAATAAAGGCTGACTTTATATTGTTTATTTTTTCCCTTCACTGTTTTAAATTATTGTTCAAATCATTTGGGCATATGTTATCGGGGGGGGGGGGGGCTAAATGGAGACGTTTCCATCAAAGCCGTAGCGTAGACAGTGCCGAAGCTAGCTATTGTGGCGCCCTGTGGGAGTCATAATTTTGGAAGCCTCTTCCCAATCTATAAATGCAAAAAAAAAACATTTATATGATGCCCCTTTCCTAGTTTGTGTGTGTACTAGGTGTCTGTGTAATTGTGTGTGTACTAGGTGTCTGTGTACATTGTATGTGTGTACTAGGTGTATGTGTACATTGTGTGTGTACTAGGTGTCTGTGTACATTGTGTGTGTACTAGGTGTCTGTGTACATTGTGTGTGTACTAGGTGTCTGTGTACATTGTGTGTGTACTAGGTGTCTGTGTACATTGTGCGTGTACTAGGTGTCTGTGTACATTGTATGTGTACTAGGTGTCTGAGTACATTGTATGTGTGTACTAGGTGTCTGTGTACTTTGTATGTGTGTACTAGGTGTCTGTGTAATTGTGTGTACTAGGTGTCTGTGTACACTGTATGTGTGTACTTGGTGTCTGTGTACATTGTGTGTGTACTAGGTGTCTGTGTACATTGTGTGTGTACTAGGTGTCTGTGTACATTGTGTGTGTATTAGGTGTCTGTGTACATTGTGTGTATTAGGTGTATGTGTACATTGTGTGTGTACTAGGTGTCTGGTTACATTGTGTGTGTATTAGGTGTCTGTGTACATTGTGTGTGTACTAGGTGTATGTGTACATTGTGTGTGTACTAGGTGTCTGTGTACATTGTGTGTGTACTAAGTGTATGTGTACATTGTGTGTGTACTAAGTGTATGTGTACATTGTGTGTGTGTGTACTAGGTGTCTGTGTACATTGTGTGTGTACTATGTGTATGTGTACATTGTGTGTGTACTAAGTTTCAGTGTACATTGTGTGTGTGTGTGTACTAGGTGTCTGTGTACATTAAGTGTGTGTACTAGATGTCTGTGCACATTCAAATGTAGACTGGCAGACGACTGTAGGAATATATTTATTGTTTTTGTTTATGGTGTCATTTAATGGAACGGCCAGCTAGTACTTAATGGGACGGATGGCCGAATGGTGTAGATACTCGACTGTCAACCTAAGAGTCCTGGGTTCGATCCTCGGTGAGAACCATAGGGATTTTTCCAGGTGAAAGTTGCTTCAAAGTCGTCCTACAAGTCCACCCAGCTTTAAATGGGTACCTGACTTTAAGTTGGGGAAGGTTGTGCTAACCACACAATCCTTTCATATGCCGAGGCTATAGAAACATGTGAATTCTACGCTTCATCTGCCCCCAACGCCCGTTAGGGCTAAGGGAACTTTACTTTTTTTTTTTACAGCTAGTACTTCCGTTAAATATAAGACATTTAAGAGAGGGGTGTGGCTGTTGTAAATAGGATAGTCTAAGAAAAACAATCGAAATGGGACGCATTAAAAATATCTCCAGCTCTGACTGTAATGGAAGCCCCGTAGCGTGAAAATTCTACAGCAGGGGCCAGGCATTCTACAGCAGGGACCAGGCAATAGCAAAGAGGGGGTCAGGTAATACATTTTACTAAGTAGAGAAAATAAGCAGGGGGGAGCCAGACAAAACGCAGGGGGGGCAGCCCCCCTGCCCCCCCCCCCAGCACGCTACGGGCCTGCTGTAATAAAAGATTGAAGTGACAATATTTTTGGTAAACTTACATCCGTGCTTCTCTATGGTTCGTTTTGAAAGAATGTCGTAAAACAACATCTTCATTTTTTTTTTTGGTTTCTTCTACTATTCAAGTAATAATTAACTTTAATAAACCTAATTCATCTTTGTAATGAGGGGGTAAAACTAATTACAAACATAAACTGTTGGAAAGGTTTACATATATATATATATATATATATATATATATATATATATATATATATAGAGAGAGAGAGAGAGAGAGAGAGAGACAGCTTTAACTCGGTGTGTGCTGCTATCCATCATGGCACCGCTATCAGATACTTTAACCCTCTCATTGCCTTAAAAAAATGTCTACCTTTTAGTGCCGTTCTGCCTGATAATTTCTGAAAGCCTGCTGGTTGTTCTCTCTTATCACTTGGGGAGGGGGGGAGTTTTATTTATATTTATATCAGTGAACGTCCTTGGCCCTGTAATGCGACCTTCGCAATCTCACTGGGGCATCTTGCAGACCAACATGTTTGGGTTGCCATGGTGACCAGGGCGTTTTCATCGGGTGGAAGGAGAACGCAAGGCAAGGCAGTATGTCAGTGGTGTGTGTCGATGTCTGAAAGTGTGTGTTGTGGGGGGGGGGATGTTTAGTTTTGAAGACGTTCGGTGACTCATCCTGACAATGTCTGCGGGTTACTAAGATTTTCGTTTGTGAATTAAGTTAACCTCTATCAGTCTGTAATTTAGACTGGATCTCTCTCTCTCTTTCTCTCTCTCTCTCTCTCCCTCTTTCACTCTGTCTCTCCCTTCCCCTCCCTCTGTCTCTCTCCTTCCCTCTATCTCTCTCTCCTTCCCTCTGTCTCTCTCCCTCCCTCTGTCTCTCTCTCTCCTTCCCTCTGTCCCCTCTCCTTCCTTCTGTCTCTCTCTCCCTCCCTCTGTCCTCTCTCCTTCCTTCTGTCTCTCTCTCTCCTTCCCTCTGTCTCTCTCTCCTTCCCTCTGTCTCTCTCCTTCCCTCTGTCTCTCTCTCTCCTTCCCTCTGTCTCTCTCCTTCCTCTGTCTCTCTCCCTCCCTCTGTCTCTCTCTACTTCCCTCTGTCCTCTCCTTCCTTCTGTCTCTCTTTCTCCTGCCCTCTGTCTCTCTCCCTCCCTCTGTCTCTCTCTACTTCCCTCTGTCCTCTCCTTCCTTCTGTCTCTCTCTCCCCCCCCTGTCTCTACCTTCCTCTCTCTGTCTCTCTCCTTCCCTCTATACTCTCTCCTTCCTTCTGTCTCTCTCTCCCTCCCTCTGTCTCTACCTCCCTCCCTCCCTCCGTCTCTCTCCTTCCCTCTGTCTCTCTCTCCATCCCCCTGTCTCTACCTCCCTTCCTCTGTCTCTCTCTCCTTCCCTCTGTCTCTCTTCTTCCCTCTGTCTCTCATTCCCTCTGTTTTTCTCCCCCTCTCTCTCCTTCTCTCTGTATCTCTCTCTCCCCCTCTCTCTCCCACCCCATGTCTCTCTGCCCCCCTCTCTCTCTCTTTCTCACACACACACACGCGCGCACCATATGTAAACAAGTAAACACCATGATACATCTATGTATGATTGTCTGTTTAAGTGAGAAATGTTTGTGTATGTGAATGTACGTATGCATTTAGTTTTCATTATGTATGAGCACAAGGGCATCCACCGAGAGATTTATTTGTCTATATAACGACCCTCCCCCTGAATAAATTAAAATAACAATTAAAATGTAAATAAAATTATATTCAGCATATTTTTTTTTTGGCCGCCGTGGCAGAAAAATTCCCGCCTTTCTTTTCTGACCTCAAACCCCAAACCATAGATATAAACACGGATATAAATAAAGACTGCCTCTAACAGCATGAATTCAAACTTCAGTGCAGAAGAGTACAGTACCCAGTTACTTTAATTTAATGCCTGTCCTTTCTGGCACCTGTCTAATTCACGCTAATGTGACATTTCCAGACTGTCAAGAATTAACTTACCCAACTATGTTTTCGTTATTCTATTTAAAGAGTTCGGTAAAATCAAGACTTTTAAAAATTTAAACCCAATGTTTAGTTTCGTTATCCAGATAAGTCAAAAAAAAATCATATATAATAATACTCATTTCCAGTGTGCGTTAAATCGAAAGTAAAGAATTAATAGACCAGTATTCCAGTTTAAAATACAACCATGAAAAAAATCGGATCTGCCCGAAACCAAAAAAAAATAACCTAGCCTACCGATCAAGCATAAGGGGATATAACTCTATGCAAAGGTTTTGCAGGGTACAGCTAGTATAATTATAATAACTAACAAAGATAGTAAAACAATAATGCATGTTTTGGTTTAAAACTCTGAGATTAAAAGTCACAAATATAATAAACAATACATCATTACTAAGTTATTTTTATCATAATGTTTTTTAAATTGTCCAAGATTGTTTATCTGCTGCTAGACTTGTATTCAAAATGTTAAATCTTAAAATTGTTAAGCAGGTACAATTTGCGAGAGCCTGTTGTAGGTTAAGAAAGGATAACTCTACGCTCGCTATCACAGGAACATGATTAAAAATTCGGTTATCTAACGGGTAGTTGGTTGAACGAGGCTCTCCCCCCCCCCCACCTCACCCACCTCCCCTCTCCGCGGCCAACTTTAAATTTTAACCAATACATCAACACAACGTTGATACTTACGTGTGTGTGTGTGTGGGGGGTTATTTTTTTTTATTTATTTACAAACAAACCCCGTGATAAAACACTATTTATACTTAGCCATTAGTGCCACTGAAACACATGCACACATTTAAATAAATATATATATATATATATATATATATATATATATATATATATATATAGATTAGATAGATAGATAGTTAGATAGATATAGATAGATAGATAGATAGTTAGATAGATAGATAGATAGATAGATAGATAGATATATAGATAGATAGATAGATAGATAGATAGATAGATAGATAGATAGATAGATAGATAGATAGATAGATAGATAGATAGATAGATAGATAGATAGATAGATAGATAGATAGATAGATAGATAGATAGATAGATAGATAGATAGATAGATAGATAGATAGATAGATAGATAGATAGATAGATAGATAGATAGATAGATACACACACAGAGCCAATCTTACTTTGAGATTGGGGGAGGGGGTGGGGGAAGCTAAGCAATTGTACTTTTGGATGTCCCTTTAATTATATACCTTTGGTATATGTGGGCCCCATGGCTAAATGTTGTCCAGGCTGCGGTTTACACATCTTAAGTCCCCCCTCTCCCCCAGTATTTTGTCCCCCGATGATTGCCCTTCCTTTTTTTGGCGAGTTTGATTAATTATCAGCTATGTACGCCTGTGAGGATTTGACGCTGACCCATAGCATAGTGTGTAAACACGTCATCTTGAGTAGCAAGATGGTTCCGAAAACGCGTAGTTAAAAAAAAAAAATAAGAGTTAGAATAATAAATAATCTAAAATTTACTGGATTACGGCAAAATGAAATCCACCGATCCGAATGTAAACCATCTTAGCAGACGTGGCTCCAGTCAGCCGCTTTAAGTTTGTCTATCCGTAAGTTCGCCTCTGCGTATATGCCTCTTTGGAATTAATATCATATCACAAAATTTCTATGAATAGTGATTTAAAAAAAATGTGAGTCTACTTATATTAGGCCGTGATTTACCGATTGAGCCAGTTAGGCTCATACATCGTTTATAAAACATGTTCTCTTAATAGTCTGGGCACAGGAGTGTTTTAGTTTATTCTACACGATTTCTTCAGATTAAAATTTTATTTTTAAACAAAAAAATGAGGGGGGGGGAAGGGTTTCAATCATTAATTGGATAAAATTAAAAAGTTTTTACCAACTGGCAGATTTTTATTTACTTTGTTCCCACGCGCATTCATTTTAAAGTGCAAAACTAAAAAGAAAAGAGAAAAAAAATCGTTGATATAACTTAAGACATGTGCGCGTTGCTGTGATTTTTATTATTATTATTATTATTATTTTATAATTATTTTTTTTTTTTGAAGTTTAAAAAAAAACCCCTGAAACTAGCATAAATTCCGCTGAAATTGCATTACTGTTAATGTGATAGTTATTCATTTGTATTTTTTTTTCAAGGAAGATAAGTCATGATGTTTTTTTTTAAGCATGCCCGCTGAAATCTGGCACGATCGTATTGCACGAGCACTCAGGGTGTGTCGCAGCAGACGTGTCCAGACTGATAGCGCTGATGTAGACACAATAAAAAAAATAATTCTGCCCACAATAATTATTCTTTCTCAAGTAACTTTAAAAAGATGCATTTAGTTTTTTTTTTTTAAATCTCTATTTATATTACTTGCAGGCTAAAATCTGGCCACAGTTGAAAAGCTTTTAGGAAGTTGTTTTGAGGCTAAATTAATGCTGACCTAGACACACCCTATACTTTTTCAATTTGTTTAAAATAAAAAAAATAACACGTAATGTTGCTGAAAATGTGTGTGTATATGTATATATGTATATATATATATATATATATATATATATATATATATATATATATATATAGAGAGAGAGAGAGAGAGAGAGAGAGAGAGACAGAGACAGACAGACAGACAGACAGACAGACAGATCGATAGATAGATAGATAGATAGATAGATAGATAGATAGATAGATAGATAGATAGATAGATAGATAGATAGATAGATAGATAGATAGATAGATAGATAGATAGATAGATAGATAGATAGATAGATAGATAGATAGATAGATAGATAGATGAATGGATGGATGGATGAATAGATGGATGGATAGATAGATAGATAGATATTTTTAAAAAGTTGAATTTATTTATTTAAGAAGTAAAATTACCGATTTAAACCGTCTAGGTTCAAATATCATAGAGAGCTATTTATAAATATTTACGTGAACGTTTTAGATATGTCCGGTTTGTTTATTCTAGATCAGTTCTTTAATTAACTAACAGATACATATGCAGATCGAACGATTGATTGATTAATATAAAATCAGAAGATAGACAGCGCCGAACCTAGATATTTGGAGGCCCGGGAGATCGGCCTCTTTGGGGGCCCCTGGATTTTGACATTTGACATCATGACATGAGATAATGTACTTAATATTGAATGTAAAAAAAAATTTCGGACACTCCTTTGGGGGCCTTCCTCAAGATGGGGCCCGGGGGCTTTCGAATTTGGACCACCCTCCCCTAGTTACGCCTCTGAAGATAAATATAACAAATGGCTGACATTGGAGTTTCACTTATCGGCTGGCTTCGTTCCAACAACTCCATCCATTTGATGAATGAATCAGTCAGCCAATCGTTTTGCAATTTTAAAAAAATAGTACCGAATCGTTAAATTTGTATAAACAATATTTTTAAAAATGTATGCAGGCAGAAAGTTTTTATTTGTACCAGAGAGATAGAACCTTTGCTGCTGATATATGTATGTAGTGGAAGACGAATGTAGAAACTTGCAGTCAAAGGGAAGCAACTCGTGAAATTTAAAATCGTTTTTACGTTATCGCGCTTATGAATTGTATTCGTTTTAATGGCGGTAAGGGGGGAAAGGGTGGGGAAGAATGGGCAGGGCTGTAGAATGGGCCCAGCTTCTTTACAGCAAAGATATTATAAAAATATTTTTTTTTAAATACGGGGCTCAAGAATATTATAGAGGGTGGGGGAGGGGGAATCAAGCCCGACCCGCGCCAATTTTTTTTTAAATATTAAATATAAAATGTAATTTGAAAATTGCATTTTTATTTCGGTTACACTTTCCAAGTATGTGTGTGTGTGTGTGTGTGTGTGTGTGTGTGTGTGTGTACTAAATTGGATATGAAAATATGACTGTTTTTTCCTTCTTTAGCAATGGTGCACACGTGTATTTGCTTGGGGGAGGGGTATCTTCAATGACCCCATCCTTTCTACACCCAGCTGTCTTAACATCATATAATGACCCCCCCCCCCTTTCTACGGTAAAATCATTGAGTTGGAGCCCCTCTCATAACAATTCAAAGAGTGAGGCATGGTATATAATGGGGACACCTCTCCTCTTTCTCCCCTTACCAATGGCACAACAGGGGGGGGGCAAAACCCGAACAGGTGTCAGGGGCCCCAAGACTTAGAAGCCCTCCGCCTCTTCCAATTTTTTTAGTAAATGGGGATAGATGGGCCCCACTTGTCATAGTTTGTCGGGGGGGGCAAGATTTCCTGAATGCGGCCATAGTAATCAGAAAGTTTTTTTTTTGTTATTTTAATTGAGTAATACATTCAAGTGTAGATACGGACAAAGGTTCGTATTATTTAAAAATTAATAATTTAAAAAAATAATAACGTTGTTACTAATGCATAATGATTCATATTTATTCATCGACAATAGATCGTATGTGTAAGTTTTCCCCCATTTTGAAACATTTGCCCAATCGTCGTATTTCGTTGTGATCACGTGGGGGGAAAATAATAAAAGGGTGACAGTCCCTGCAAAATGTCCTCTTAGTTGTGTTTTTGTATATAAAAACATGGGACCTATACATTTATGTTTTCTTTTGAGCGGATATTATTTTATTGGATGCTTAGCAGAACTAAGTCGTAAGCATACAAATACATTTTAGTATTAACAATTATTATTTTCTTATATACTAAGTGTACAAATTTATAAATTAACACACCTGTGTTGACCTGTTAGCTAAGAATGGCGGACAGGTGAGAACGCGGAAATGAACACAACAATATTATTAAATAAATTGTTTCTAGTGTTTTAAAAAATGTTTGAAACTTTTTTTTTAGGTATAAAATATAACATGTTTTTTTTAAAAAAATATTGTTTTAAAAAAAAAATAATTATATAGTTTAAAATATGTAAGGGGAAAAATAGTTCAGGAACTCTATACAAAAGTGCCTAACAGTATAGTAACACTAACAGGACCCTCTCAGAATAAGATTTAATAGAAATTAATACTGAAACCAAAGGAAAAGGCCAAGTAGCCTTATATTTGCCCTCTTGTAATTTTTTTTTAAAGACAATTTTATCGCCCATGGCTCTATGCAGTATCCGGTCCTGAATTATTATTTTTTTTGTGAAATACTCTTTTTACGAACTGTGTCCACGAAGTTTAAGTTCAGTATTGTATTCACACTAAACAACACTAAATTTTACTTGTATATGGTGTATATTAACTTTACAAACAGAGGCAAATTTTTACTATATATATATACATATATATATATATATATATATTTTATTTATGTTATATATATATATATATATATATATATATATATATATAACATGAATAAAATAATATATTTATATTAAAAATGTAAAAAAAATAATTTCCTTTGATCATACAGATATGTATAGAAAGTTTAATGACTAAAAATAGAAGATTGTCATTTAACTAAATATTATTTTATATATCTAAACATTGTACTGTTTTTACATTATAGGGGAAGTATATGAATATAATGACTGCAAGGAAGCTCACCAGGAGAGAGTTGGCGTAGAAGATGGGAGGATACCAGATAGTGCACTAATTGCCAGCTCTTTTAACACCAAACGTCAACCAAAAGAAGCAAGAGTTGGTCGATCTGCAGGTAACATTTTGGATTACTTTTTTAAAAAAAAAACATCAACAATGATAAAAAGTGGAAGTTTAATCTGGTTTAAAAACATGAAATATGTTAAAGAATAGATCAATGTTAGTCCATAAGCAGTATAATGGGCCTTTCAATTGTTACTTAAATATTTGTACTTTTAAAGCCCTGAAACCCTTTTAATAGTATTTTGTCTTTTTTTTTTTTAAGAAACAAAATAATAGTAAGTTACTGTTCCAATTAATTTTTATAATTTCATTGAAGAGCACTCGATTAATATATTTTCATGCCCAGACAGTTTTTTTTTCAGTTTCATGAATAACTTTAGAGCAATATATTACACCCAGTAGCGAGGGGTGGGCAGGGGAGGGGCTTCATGCCCCGGGGGCTACCCACAAAGGGGCGCCAAATGGTATATTTTACATATAATATTATATGGATTTCGAATAGGGGGGGGGGCGCTAAAAAGTTATTGTGCCCCGGGTGCGAGTTCAGCTCACTACGGCACTGATTACACCCTGTTGTTAAAATTGATAAATCCTATTAAGATTTTTCACTAATTGAGTTATAAATTTCTCTTGATTAGGTGCTTGGTCACCATCCATACAAAACGCTTTCCAGTGGCTCCAAGTTGACATGGGAAAGCAGTATCTGGTGACGGCCGTTTTTATCCAAGGACGCCAAGGGAGTGATGAGTATGTGATGGAGTTTTTCCTTGAGTACTCGGATGACGCACAAACATGGCGTAGATACACGAATCAGCTGGGCATTCCTGAGGTGAGAATTTCTGTTTATCATTCTGTTTTCATGTTCTATGTGTTTATCATTTTGCTTTCATGTTTTATGTGTTTTTCATCTTGTTATCATGTTCTATGTGTTTATCATTTTGTTTTCATGTTCTATGTGTGTTTATCAAAAGTTATAAAAAAAAATGATAGGTAAGTAATGTGTCATATAACCACAGATACTCTTTTTAATTTTCTAATGTATTATATTAAAAAACAAGCAATTAAGCCTGTTCCATTATGGACACAGGACGTGTTAGCGCATTTTCTTGTTATGTATCAGTATGTATGTTAGCTTTCAGTAAATATTTGTAAATTTTTGAAATGTTTATAAATTCAATTGTGTAATGCATATATCTGTAAAAAAATATTATAAAGACGTTTCTTTATATTTGAAAAAAAATTATTTTCTCTTAAATCTAACTACAAGTGGTTTGTGGTTACTGAAATAGGACTCATAATTGAAAACATTCGAAATTATAGTCATTTAATCGTCCGAAAACTCCGTCACTTGTTGCATAGCTCTGATACTTTCAATTAAACTCAGAACACAAGCTTACTATTTCATTTGATGAGTTTCTTAATAAATCTTGGTGAAACTACGTGCTGCAGTATTTCGCACCAAATGAATGGGTTGTTGAACGTACAAGGTGTATATATAATATATAAGCCCCTTAGGAGCCCTGAAGCCCGGCCCTCAGAGGTCCTATCGCGAAATGGACTTTTGATGTACACTTGGCAGGCCAAGACCTACAAAATGATATATACATCATGGGTCTAGGACTTATGGTTGTTGAGATATAGGCGCTCTTTATTAATATAGCTTATATAGCAAAAAACGGTACTAAGCCCCCTTTTACGGCCCTCAGAGGTCAGATCGCGAAATGGAAAAAAGTCATTTCTTGACAGGCCAAGACCTACTAAATGATATATACATCATGGGTCTAGGACTTATGGTTGTTGAGATCTAGGGTGATGACGGACGGACAGACAGACAGACAGACAAAACGGGGACAATGCTCTAAAAATGTCATTAAAATTATTAAACTCTTTATGTACTTTTATGTTTCCGATACACATTGAACACTATATAGATTGTTGTTTTTTTCTGAGCTAGATCTTTGAAGGTAACCATGATGATTCAACAATACAGACTCGTGTTTTGCTTTATCCCATTGTGGCACGTTACGTCAGATTCAATCCCCAAAGATGGAACATGGTGATATCTTTGAGAGTAGACCTTAGGGGCTGCCCATTTGGTATGATTTTTAATATTCGTCTTTGCCTCGAAGAAATAAAATTATTTGCATAGTGTAATCCCTTTTTTTTTATGTTTTAAAGGAAAAAATTTCTCAGATATTTTTATTGCTTTTTTCTAGTAAATTTAAATTTATTATGCTTAATTTTTTTTTTCGGTCTTTGTTGGTTGATGATACATTGCAGATAATTTGTCTGCTGTTTAAAAAAATTAAAATCTGTCCACATTATAATGTTGATGAATTTTAAACTAAGTTCATTTTCACTAGCATTAAAATTTATATGCATGCCTTTGTATTTATATTTGGCAAAGGTTTGTCATCTTCTATGTATATTGCATTGTGTGCCATGGTTCTTTAATTCTGCGGGATGTATTATACGTCGTGCTTAAATATTTTTGTTACCTTTGATTAAAGATTATTTCTTTTATTTCTATTTCTTCTGTGATTTTAGAGGCAGACACAGCGTCTTTTGACGGTGAAAGCTACATCGAGTATGATTTCAGTGGCCGAGCTGTTCAGACCACAAGTGATACAGTAGAAATGAGATTCAGGACCGGTCGACCTGATGGAGTTTTGTTACATGCTAGTGGAAACCAAGGCGACCTTTTCATGCTTGAGCTGTCCAGGGGAGCCCTTTACTTTAAAATCGATTTAGGTAAAGATAGTAATATTTTGAATTGGAGAGGTTTTGAGACTAGCCTCTGATGGCAGCACCACATTGGCTGTTGCACTTAATACTGTAATAGAATTTCAAGTACATGTCAAGGCAGAAATATGCAAAGCTTTAAATTTATATACTTCAGACCACAAACTATTCCATCTCCAAGCAATAATACGGTACCCTTTTTTTTTTATTGACTCTGGCCACAACATTCGTTTCACTGCAGAATACTCGGCACACTCTCTAGTGCTTGTACATACACTAATCTCAATTTTTCCGTACACAATCTGATTGTAAAGTGTTAAAAATTTGTGAAAAAGATGTTCCGTTGCATAAATATTTATCCATCTTAATAGATGCTTTGAATTTTTTCAGATTTATTACAAACAAAATTTTTCTATGAGCTGTACAGGTTGGCTTTGAATTGTGTTCACAATATTTTACATTTTTTTTCTGTGTCTAGGCTCAACACTCGACTCCAAGGGTCTGACTGTAGTGAAAGCAGGAAGTCTGCTGGATGACAACCAGTGGCACGATGTCATCATCACCCGTGACAAACAGAAGCTGAAAGTTGTTGTAGACAGACTGGTTAATGAAGTGAACACGGGTGGTCTGTTTTTTAGACTTGATATTGACAAATATGTGAGTTTAAAAGCTGCTGTAGTCCATGGATTAAATAATTATTCAACACACAAATAGAAGTGCTGTATGGCTCCTACAATGTATTTCATATTTTAACCCAAATATCAAGATAAAAACACTCTACAGAGTCTACACATTATCTATTCATCGCCTTTTGGGAATAGAAATTTACAATTAAAATTATTGTGTACAATAGTAAATTCTCAAAATAACTAAGCCAGTATGTTAATTTGTTGTTTATTTCAGTAAAATGATTTTTTTTTTATGTGATCATGCCTTATATTATTAGTTACAATAAATATTAATTAGGGATTTTGTAAAAAAAAATTGTTAAAATCAGCATATTTAAAATGTAAACATTTTTATGATCAAAAATATTGCAATCTTATTACTGAATCCTGTACTAATTTGTTGTAACATTTTTTTTTTTAAGATGTACATAGGTGGTGTTCCGTATTACAATCAGGCTGGGATCAGTGTAAAGTACAATTTTATCGGCTGTGTGCAGAACGTCAACTTGAATGGGGCTAAACTAATTAAAGATGCCATGAGCAACACAATAAGCTCGATATCTATAATAAAAAATGTCAACCCATACTGCAATGTGAGTGAAAACTTTTTGTCCGATTCTGGAATTTAAAAAAAAAATGTTACGTTTTATTATTCAATTTACCGGTCCGGTGTTTCTTGGGGGGGGGGGGGGGGCCTCTTTTCCTTTAACCTTGTGTGATGAAGAATCTGTCATTAGTGTTTCTGTTGCAAAGGGTGTATTTACAGGGTGGAGTTGCTAGCCCCACACCCAATACTCCTCCTTTTTCATCTGGGCTTGGCAAAGTTAGATGTTAAAATAATGACAGTTAATATTTATTGTTTTAATCCTCTTTTTTTAAAAAAAAAATGAACCATTTGTGATACTTGGAATGAAGTCCACCCTTGTTTTTTTGCTGTTAATTGGTCCCAAACTCTCTCAATTTTAAAAGCCGAAATAATTTTTTAGTCACCAAACATTCAATCTTTTAAATAAGAAAAATCCTATTACATGTACTGTAATTATAATTGTTATACATAGTTGATATATAGCCTATAAAAAAACTTTCGATAGACTGAAGCCATGGATGGATCAACTGTACATGATTCATAAAAATATTTGTTCATTTATATGTACCCTATTAGCTATGCTTTGATTAAAAAGAAAAGAACATAATTAAAACCAACTATTCTACAAATGAAATCTTGTTTATTTAACAGCGTTAAGTAGATTTACATGTATAATGTTTATAATTATTTGTTTTTTCAACCAGGTGGTTGCAAAAGTTCCAATCACCTTCCCAACTTTGCAGTCTCACTTGCTCGTCACTGCCATATCGGGAAGAGTTATCCATGTTCAGTTTGATTTCCGTACTCATGACAAGGACGGCTTGCTGGTTTACCACAAAATTAATGATGATGCTAGCGTCAGGGTAAGCTCCATGTATATAATGCAATAAATAGTTCTTTGATAACAAATTCTGTACTTCCTTGCTTAGATGGACGATTTTTAAACTATTACGAATTGATCTTCTCTTTTATACCAGGCTATCATAGATGAGGATGGCTATGTGAAGTACACTATAATTACCACGGATGGGATATCGGTGGAAGATATTGTTAGAAACAGTAAGTGGTTAAGTCTGACCTCTGAAAAATATGTGTGATATACATGTAATAATCTACTGCGGGAGTAGTGAAAGCATTTATGTAAGCTTTACAATAATTTTTTTTGTTTCATTCTGGGATGCCAGTTGATTTAAAATTAGAAAATACTCTTCACTGATTGTCAGATTTATTTTATTTATACTAAATAGGAATAAATATAATCTGGTGTTAGGAATAAATATAATCTGGTGTTAATTTGTTGCTTTATTCTTGTAGCTGATGTCAACTCATTAAAAGGATCGTTCACTGATGGATTGTGGCACTCCTTCTATTTATACATTGACAGTGATAAAGTGAATTGCACTGTTGACAGAAATGCTAAAGTATCGCTAAGAAAGTTGTCAATACAAGCTATGACTGAATTTTACATAGGCAAGTGTGGGAAAAAAAGTGTCCTTTTTTTAAAAAAATTGTGTTGGATTTTTTTTCCCATGCATAGTTTACAAAGAATTTTTATCCTTGAAAAAGTATTCATTTCTTGGGTGTATATGATATTTGATAAGTGACGTTTGCATTAACATTTCATTAAGCTACATAGTAATTTTTGTTATTTTGGTTTAGGCGGCCATGAACTGTTTAACGGATTCCGTGGATGCATGAGGGACATTCAGGTAGCTCAAAAGGCTGTGAGTATGGACAGTTTGATTGCAGATGCTGCCAGCAGAATCAAAGGAGCTGAGATAGGCACCTGCGGCATCAGAGACAGGTGAGAAATGTGTGGTTGTTTTGAAGTATCAAAGAAGAGAATATAATGGATTGGATAAAATTTAATTTGCTTAAATATCATTCATTTGAATAGATATTTACAAAAACCTAAAATCATGATGCACTATTCAAGTTAACTGGAAAAAAATTTTTGACTCTGCTGTTTGCACTTAATTTTCATCAAAATTAGTTTTCATTTGAGTTAAGGATTTTTTTATCCACTGTTATTAAACACTTAGCTAAAGAGATAAATATGTTATTTTTTTTATGATTGGATTGTCTGCTTTAGTAATAAAAATTTGTGCTTACTATATTTTTGCCCCATTTGTTAAAAAGAAAAAAAATCATTGTCATTGTTATATTTTTAACATGCATATAAATTGTACACATATAATGATCTAATGAAAATAATGTTATTGTAATTAACTAGTTTACCTTTCACTGTAGGTGTACACCCAACCCTTGCGAGCATGATGGTATATGTGAACAGACCTGGAACACTTTCATGTGTGATTGTGCCAACACTGGTTACCTAGGAGAACTTTGCCATGTCTGTGAGTTAACTGCTTTCATAATCACTGTGGCAAACTAGTTAGAAAGTCTTAATTATTCAAAATAATAAAATCACTAGTCATTAAGTCATTCAGTGTTGCAGTTTTTTAAGTTTTAGTCTACTTATGGATTTTGTAGTAAGCTGCAATCCTTTTTAGTTTATTTTATAAACTTCTTTTTTTTTTTTTAAAAAGATTATTTTTCTTACAAAATAGTTGAATATGTAGTCAAAGATGTTTATGTTTTGTTTTCTAGTAGAATTTTTTTTATGACAAAATAGATTAGTATGGTTATACATGTACGTGTATTAAATATATTTTCATTTGGCCACTCATCAACAAATCTTACTCTTTTTTTACCAGCCTCCTATCACATAAGTTGTTCTATGCACAAATATTACTCCAACATTGAAGGCAAAGAAAGTGCCATGTTGGATTTGGATGGCGCCGGGCCACTTCGACCTTTTAAAGCTTCTTGTGAAAGAGGTAATTATTTTTATATATCAAAGAGCCCTGTTATTGGGGGGGGGGGGTGATGATGTGGGTTCTGATGGTCTACAAATGGTTTATTGTATCTGCTTTGTAATCGCCATCTTAAGACAAATTATTTTAAATATGAAATATGTTTGGAATTTAAGAAAAAGCTTAAATATTCCCTATTGCATTAATTCATCAGTTTAAATAACAATGCAGCTGGTTTTACTGTGTATTGATGTTAACGCTACTAGGTTTTGTTAATATTAATATCAGCTGATCATAACTTATAAAACAGTGTGAAATGTAAAAAACTAATGTAGCGAAAAAGGAAAGTTTCGATAATTTAAAATAATGCAGAATGGTAGATACACATTTTAAAATGTTAATAATAAATTGAACTGTTGCTCCTAGTGATCTTTTTGGGCTGATAGTTTAAATTGTATTGATGACAATTTATGAAGGTTATAAATTTAGTTCTAGGATTATCCAATGTTACACGCAATTTTAATAAGTAAAATCATGGCAAAAAATAAATAAATACACGTCAAAAAGAAAATATATCATGTATTTTAATTTTCTATATGGACAATAATTATGGGTGTGTATATTTATTTTTATGTTTATAGATGATCAAACGGGAGAAATCATAACCTACATCCCACACGACTCCATGGGGTCCATAAGAGTAAATGGCTACCAAGACCCTGGATCTTATGTGCGTAAAATTCAGTACACAGCACAAGGCATTTTGGAGTTGGAGGAGATCATAGACAGATCACGCACCTGCAGACAGAGTGTTATTTACCGTTGTAAAAATGCAAAATTTCTAGCCAATCCTGGTAAGTCAACTTTTTTTGGCCAGAATGTTGCATCATTAAAATAGCCATTGATCCAGTTTTCATTCCCTACTGAACCATTTTCCTCAGTCAAACAGCAACTTTTCTATTCCAGCTTATCACTCACACACACACACAGAGATAAATAGATTAAAAAAATGAAATGTTTCCTACATTCTATTCTGAACAAAATAGAGACAAAAACCAGTTTGCGGTAGCATACCCTCTAGCATTTCCCATTAGTACAAAAAAATTGACCCGAAAACATTAGAACAATATAATGTTAAACTCATTTTTGAATCCAAATTTAAGTTCAAAGAAAACATCAAATGTTCTAAAGATAGAAACGGAAAATCGATGTCATGCTTACTTTAAAGTTAATTTGCATTTTAGCTTTATTATAAGATAGTTAGTCTGAAACATAAAATGTATCTCATGGTCCAAAACTTGATTTGCAAAATACATTCCTAGGTAGTGAATGGATTAAAGAATTGTATTTCATTTTTTTTTTAAACATTATATTGGAAATATATTGAATCTATTTATGCCCACCTTAGCAGATGGTAATTTTTACTTGCATCTACAAACTTTTCCTTTCATTATTCCAGGTGTGCAGGCTGATCAAAGCATTAAATCCTGGGGGTGGTGGGTCGGTAGAACCTTCCAGCCCATGTATTACTGGGGTGGTGCTGCCCCTGGCTCTGGCAAGTGTAAGTGCGGTTTAGAAGAAGAAGGTTGCGGTGGTCAGAGCTCCACTTGTTACTGCGATAAAGTCAATACACAAGCCGGGGTAAGTACACTGGCAGCTGAAATTGCACCTCATAAATTACCATCATTTAAAAACATCTGAAATTTTTCATTTCTAGAAGACATTCTTTTTTTTTATCATTATTTTTTTTTTTTTTGTGTAAGTAAAATCACCTATATTTGAAACATACTGCTTGAATGATTATAGGCACATTTCTATTTTTGTTTCATTGATTGTAAAGCATTCTTAAAACTAAATAATTCATGACATATTTATTCTTCTAATCAGAAGACCGTAAAGGTTAATTATTTTTCAATAGTCATGTTGCCCTTTTTTTTTCCTTCAAAAATCGGTTTCTTTGGTACATTTAGCTAGAGCAGCTGTGGGTAAACTGGCTAATCCAGCCTACAGCCAGTCACTCATTTTATATGCTATGAGATCTACCTTTTATAATATATCATTAGTTCATGTCAACACTGGCCGGTTTGTCAAATTTATGAACCCAATGAACTTGATTGTCCTTAACTTTTATACCAAAAAAAAAAAAAAATCAGAATTGAGAATTTTCTTTTAAGCAAAAGTTATGAGGGCTGAGTGTTTGACTGCTTATGTCCAACTTTTTGTTATCTATTCTGACTTCTGCTCATAATCAGCTGAATGAGGTGAGCACTGACCAGGGTTACCTGCAACACAAAGAATTTCTTCCGGTGCTGGAGATGCGTCTCGGGGATACTGGCTCGACAACAGATGACAAGTGGTCAGAATATGAAATTGGAGAGCTGGAGTGCTTTGGGGACAGTAAGTAGTATACCTAAGAACCAGGGTGAGGAGCTCTGTCACTTATGAATGGCGCTGAGTCAGTGAACAAGATCTGCAAATAATGGGGGTCTCACTAATTCTTTTTTTCACTTATGTCATTTATCTTTGCCTTCTTGTATGTTCACTGTCATTTACAATTGCCTTGTTGTGGGAGTCATAGACTGTGTCCTCTCGTCTTGTGTTTCCTTGAGGGGATTTTACAAAACTGCCCTGGGAGGTGAAATTGGTTGGTAATTTATTTGTCGCACAGTCCTCTGGCATGAGACCACATGATGACCAAGCATTTTACTTATCTACAGACCAAAATATATTTTTTTTAGCTTTGAAAACTCCTGCAGAGTAAATTTTATTTTGGAAACCGACACCGGGCAATATTAATTTTGCTTGTACAAAATTAAGACTAAAAAGAAAAATGTAATGAAAAAATCTTTCAAAGGAACCTAAAACTTTCATTTGCTAATTTTTTAGTTAACTATAGCTATCAGCACCACATCATTCTTTTTATTGTTTTGTTTCAGATCTTTTTGACAACACAGTGACTTTCACTCAGACTGATGGTGCCCTGGAGTTCCCCACTTTTGAAGCTACCAATGCTGGTGATATCTGGTTCCAGTTTAAGACAACGGCAGAAGATGGTGTGATGATCCACTGCACAGGAAACGATGTGGCTGACTTTATTGAAATCAGATTATTCCGTATGTCATTTTACCGACAACATATTTTTAAACAAATGCTAGCAAACTGTTTGTCCTCATTCCTAGTATGTTTAAGCAAATGCTAGCAAACTGTTTGTCCTCATTCCTAGTATGAAACTAGTATACTTAAGCTTATCAGTTTTTCTATAATTTATCTGTGCATTTGTTTTATATTTTTTGTTCCACGATCTGTCCAGAGTCAGACACTCTTCAGTTCCGTTATGACGTTGGTAATGGAGTATCCGTGCTCTCCTTCAAGTCTCCGTCACCTCTTAGTGACGATGTCTGGCACACTGTTCATGTTGAGAAGAACCGCAAGCAGGCCTGGATGAAGGTTGATGACTATCCAGCCATTGCTAACAATGAAGATTCTGATCTCATTCGACAGTTGGATCTTACCAGTCCGTTATATGTTGGTTAGTATCTATTGCTTGAAATAATCACTACTAAAAAAAATTAGATGAAATAGCTGTTGTTCTCTTTTATGTGACAACATGTTAATTTATGATAAATTCAAAATTATTCAGATTTTAAGTGCACTTTCATACATGTATGTCTTTTCACACAATTCATATAGACATGCAGATACAGTGAAATGTCATTATCACAAACGCCAGTGTAGTGAATTTTTCAGAATTTTTTTTTGTCCCTTCCCTTTTTGCAAAATCATTCTAATGAATTTCTTACTGTTTTTCCCAAATTTGAATTGGATGCCTTGAGTTCAGCATGCCAAAAAAACACATATGAAGCAAGGCAAATGGGGATATTTCGTGCAATAATCATAGTTACAGTCCACTAGTTGGGGGAAATTCACCAAACCAGGCAGAGAGGCCATTCAAATTTATCTGGGGGAGGGAGGATATACAATTTTCTTCAAGCTAATTTTGAAAATACAAAATTTCACAAATATAAAAGATTTTATTAAATAGTCACAGTTTAGCATAAACATTAAAAAATTAAATTTTTGGGCTCTTAAATTACCACAATATCGTAAATCATACCCTAAATGAACATAATGCACCAAAAGATACTAAGGAAAAAATTTCCCACCCCCCTTCCTCTCTTCAGTGTTACAAAATTTCAGAATAATGAATAAATGACTAGTTTGTGACAATTTTGTAATAACAACATTTCACTGTCTATGAACTTCATTAGACCTGATCATTAAAATTTTTAGCTTCAAAATTTAAATTATGTGCTTTAGCTGTTAAGATAATGGCTTCTTTGTAACAGACAATTTTCTTTGCTGTCTTTTTTTCAATTTCTTTTTTGATTTTATATAAGTGTAATTGAAATCTCCATTTAAGGATTGGAAATACTTCTTTTGCTTCCATCTGTTCTCCTGTAGTTTTTTATTACATATAACATCTATTAGTACTGAAAATATAAAAACTATTGTTTCTTTAAAAGAACATGATTTTTTTTTCCTGTTAGATTTTAATTAAATTTTCCCTCATTGTTTTTTTTTATTGGCATGAAAAAAAATTGTAAATATATTATTTGTACAAAATAAAACATATTTTTTTTTTGATGTGTATACAAATAAATTAACAAAAAATATTCTCACAATTTTTTTTAGGTTCGCTGGTCGGCTATCAGGATGGATACGTTGGCTGCATGAGAGGCCTCAGAGTGAACGGGCGACTCATGGATATGATGGGGAAACTGAGAAACGGATATTTGTATGGTGTCAGAGCAGGTAAATGTCAAAAGTGTTTTATATTTACTACTTAGAAAGATAATTTTTATTAACATCTCTTACTTGTTTGCTGCTTAGTCGGTCAAGTCTTTATAAATACCACAAATAAATTTGTCTTTTTTTTTGTAAACCTTCTTCAGGCTGTGTTGGAAAATGTGCAAGTAGTCCTTGCTTCAATCAGGGAACCTGTCGAGAGGGTTACAATCACTACAGGTGCGACTGTTCTTACACCCCGTGGAGAGGTTGGAACTGTGGCCGAGGTGAGTGTCACGGGTCTTTTAACTGAATGTGACCTAATCTGTGATGTAGCGAATATCTGTGTCACGAACGTACTTAACTGAAATGGAAGTCACAAACACAGGTTACAGCTAAAACAATTAAATTCTTTAATCACTGATGTGAATATTTTGGCAACATCATTGCTAGAAAAATACTCCGTCAGCTATGCAACACAATATCACTCCTTAACCCTTCATTAAGCTTAACACACAGCCTGTCTCAACAATAGCTGTTATCATCAACTCCTAGTACACATGGTCACTTGTTCACTACACATGCACTCCTCACATGTGTTCCCTAATCTCGTTCTATCACCAGTCAGCCACCAATTCTCCTCCCTGATCATTCTTACTATTATGCAGCCAAGAATGCACAGCATGCACCTGCAAAAACACACACACAGTCACCCTGTGACAGCAAGTAATTCCCTGTCAATAAGCTTTGCCTGAATGTTTTCTCATATGAGGGTTAGTCACCTGGGACCTACTTCTTATTGATAGTCACATCAAAGGAAATAAATTGAATGGGAACTACAACACTAATTTATTTTTATAAATTTGGGCTCATACATGTATTAAGGTTTCAATACAGGAAACAAATAAATCTAAAATACTGGCTGATGGCTAGAAAGTAATTTTTCCCATAATACATGTATATTTTTGTTTAATTATTAGAAACTGCATATACATGTAGCAGCTATCTTATGTAGAATTATGAAACTCAAGATCTAATTCAAATCACACCCATTGTCATCTCTTTCAGAGGTTGGTGTCAATCTGAAGAGCAATTACATGATTCGTTATACATTTGATGAGACTCAAGGGTTATCAGCCTCAGATTTTCAACGTGCCATGATCGGATTCTCGACAAAAGTAAAGCAAGGAATTCTGATGCAGATCCGAAATGAGGCCAACACAGAATACATCACTGTTGAGATGAACAACAATGGTAAGCTATTAATAAATCAGAACATTTTTTTTTTTACTTTGTTTCTATTAAACTGTTACTAGATTTTAAAATTTTCATTTATTTCTAATTAAATTTTTTTTTTTTTATTTTTACATTTAAATGTATATATATATTTATCTATAATACAAATTTTACATCATATGTTCTGGTGTCTGTCATCGCGACTTCCGTCTGTCATCCAACATGGGCGGCATAAACAATTCATCCAAGATGGCGGCACAAACAATTCAAAGATGGCAGAAACATTTACTATTTTATTCTTAACATGCATGATCCGGCTACCAACTGGCCAGCCAGTAAGAATTGTCTCCTACATGGCTGCCAGAGATGACATTGGACCAGCCATATGTTTAGTGCGAGGTGACAACACCATACACTAACATACGGCTGGTAAGATCATGAATGCCAAATGGCAATCACAATGTAATACGGTTTTCGACCGCCTCAATCATTACCTAAGAGCAATAAAGTGATCGTTCCATAGGTCTATCTATATCTCACAGTATCGTAATACATCTAAGGTGTTCAAATTGTTATTAAGCGATCATAAAAGAAATATCTACAGAAATCATTTAATTAATATTCTGTGTTATGTTTCACAACCTAAATTTTAAACCAAAATTATGGATACCTCAATATAATGAAATATTTATATTGTTTAAATTGTTATTTCTATAGTATGTCTATTTCTAATGTACAATTATTTCCCTTTATTACTAACCTAAAATACGTCACATTTTTTTTTCATTTTTTTACTATTACGTCACATGAATGAATTAAATAAGGGTTGAGTTTGAGTAGCGCTGTACACAATGTTTACAATGCAAACTAACCCATTTATGATGGGGGCTTCACACAGAGGGTGTATGGAGGGGGCCCAGTTTGAGGAGGGCCCCCAAAATATTTTTTAAACTAAATATTAAGTACATTATCTCATGTCAAAATGTAGTGGCTCCCGAAGATGCCTAAAATCCCTTGGTTCGGCATTGGCTTCACAGAACTATAATGTTGAAAGCTTTGATATGTCTTTCTTTTTTAAGAGGCCTAATGTTTTCTGCGTCCTCGGCCTCAACTGCATTGATGGAATACTTTGTTTTTAATTGAAGGTCAGCTAAAAGCTACACAATGATTCTTTATTCTTGGGACCAAGCTTGAGAAGCGTCAAAACATTATCTCATGTCAAAATGCAGGGGCAGCCCCAAAAGAGGCCAAAGCCCACCCAGCCCCTAAATCCCTAGGTTCTGCACTGCCGGGTCGGCAATTTTTCTTAGTTAATTGTACTATGCTACAATGTGTATAACAGTAAATAAACCACCTGTTAAACATGTAGTCAGTTTTGCTTAACACAAGCACTCACTCACGTCTCTCTTTTTTTTAATTGTACTATGCTACAATGTGTATAACAGTAAATAAACCACCTGTTAAACATGTAGCGTTTTGCTTAACACAAGCACTCACTCACGTCTCTCTTTTTTTTAATTGTACTATGCTACAATGTGTATAACAGTAAATAAACCACCTGTTAAACATGTAGCGTTTTGCTTAACACAAGCACTCACTCACGTCTCTCTTTTTTTTTTAAATACGCCATGTTGAACATCATAAAACATTAAATGAATAACTGTTTGGAAAGGAGTCCATTAAAATATTATGAAGGAATATGATTTTAAGAGTTGTTGTTTATGTTTACCCAAAGTGAGGATTATTTTCTTTGTGAGGAACTATTTAACATATGAACTTTATTTGATGTATTATTAGGTGTCCCTGTTCTCAAATGTATTTTGGCAACAATAATCTGTTCATGTCCTTGGGGCCACTGCAAGTATATAGACTGATGGTTAACGCGCTAAAATATATATCACCATTTTCAACTCCAACTGTGTGCCTACTCGCCGGTCCGGGTACCGGGCCTTTGATAACTAGTTTATTAAACAAATTTGTTTTAATTTGCAAATTAGTTGAATTCAGTAGATTATCATTATTTTAATTTTTTTTTTGTGTGCATATAAATATGTATTTAGTTTTATTTTTAAATCAATATTCCAGGTGGTGTGAAGGTTGCTATGGATGTCGGGTTTGAAAGAGTAGAAGTCAACACACCTATGGAGTTGGGAATTGATTATGCCAATACCCAGACACACGTCGTTGTGATTGAACGTTCCAATTATGGTAGAGACATTAAAGTGCAAGTGAGTTTTATAAGCTTCATTCACACAAGTTAAATTTCAATGATCAGTGCAGACAATATTACTTGTTCAGATGTTGTAAATGCAAAAACTTGTTTTATCATTCTTTGTGCTGGTATAAACAATTTAAAAAGTTGTATTAAACTTGTGATATCATTATTCTAGGTTGACAATTACAAACCTGCCATCTATAGATTTGGCGATGCATCAAGTCAGTCTGATACGATTTTGGACAATCCTAAATATTTGTTTATTGGCAATAACGGTAAATATCTTGCTTTTGATTTACATCATATTTTTTTTTTACCTATCAAAATTTAATTTTGTAAGAAAAAATACCTGGTGGGGGGGGCAGTATTTAAGCTTAACTATTAAAAATAAATTTTGTAATGCATTTTTTCTTTCTTGCTGCGCACAAGTTTGATTCTAAAATAGAGATTTTGAATTCTTCTTATATTTTCAATGCTATTTATTCTTTAATATTGGAGGACCGTGTATTTCTTAACAGATACTTCAAATACGAACCGGGGCTTTGAAGGCTGTATCTATCGAATGCAAGTGGATAATATTTTCCCGTTGAAAAGAGCTTTCCAGGACCCCAAGCCGCCCTACATTACGTTATTCCCTGAAGACAAGGTTGGTCGGTTGTTGTTGTTTTTAATTTCTAGACTACATTTTATAAATAATGATATAAATCCACTAAGTTGTGCGAGGATTCGATTGTGATAGTGATGCATAAATTTAAATCAAGAGTTGCCAATTGTTTTTTTTTCATTACCCTTTCCGTCTGCTATATGAAGCTGAGTATCTTTCCGTCTGCTATATGAAGCTGAGTATCTTTCCATCTGCTACATGAAGCTGAGTATCTTTCCATCTGCTACATGAAGCTGAGTATCTTTCTGTCTGCTACATGAAGCTGAGTATCTTTCCATCTGCTACATGAAGCTGAGTATCTTTCTGTCTGCTACATGAAGCTGAGTATCTTTCCATCTGCTACATGAAGCTGAGTATCTTTCCGTCTGCTACATGAAGCTGAGTATCTTTCCTTCTGCTACATGAAGCTGAGTATCTTTCCGTCTGCTACATGAAGCTGAGTATCTTTCCGTCTGCTACATGAAGCTGAGTATCTTTCCGTCTGCTACATGAAGCTGAGTATCTTTCCGTCTGCTACATGAAGCTGAGTATCTTTCCGTCTGCTATATGAAGCTGAGTCTGGTTATTTAAATGAGCGGTTTTTAATGTTTTTTTTCCCTCCTATTTTCAAATAATGTGGCCTTCAATTTTGTTTCCTTTCAGGTAAAAGAGGACATGTGCAGTTTTGAGGAAATCACTGTATCTCCTGAACCCATTGAGACCAGACCCTTCTCTGGAATATTGCAAAATGTCACCTACAAAAGAGCCACAGATGCTCCACTCTCTGATGAAGAGAAAGCCTTGGTTGGAGGTAAGTCCTTGGCAGATCATTTGGTAGAACATTGCACAAGCAAGTACTTACTCCTAAACATTAGCTTAGCAGATCATTTGTTAGAACATTGCACAATCAAGTACTTACTCCTAGAGATAGGACAACCCTGAGATATTTACTAACTCTGATAAGATTCCTGATATTTCTATTAAGCTTCTGATTATGATTCCTGACATATAGTATGTGTAGCGTAATAGTAACTAAATTCTCCTGTACCATTTTCAGTACCCAAAAAAAAGGTTTTAAAACTTTTGATCTAGATGTATCGTCATATCACATAATACCATCATTGGCTTAGATGCATACTTTGAAAATTTTGCAAGTAATTTTAATACACACACCTGTTTCTTTTTCTTCACAGTTGGTTGTGCTCTCTTGGTTATACTCATTGTGTGCATTTTCCTCTTCTGCTGCCGCAGCAGATTTGAAGGAGCCGATTATGAAACGGAAGAAGCTAAAGGTGCAGAGTTTGCTGACAACCCAGACAGTGCTGTTGTATATAATCAAACAGGTTTACCAAATATGCCTAAAAGTTATGAATATTTTATGTAAGACTGTTCGTATCATCTACCCCCCAATGTTTATTAGGTAATAAAATAAAAAAAAATGTTTTGTTAGTTTCTGAGCTGTTGAGAATAATTTTGTTAGAACAATACATTCCAATCGTATGCACATTCCAATTGTATGACTCTTTATTCTATTGAAACAATTTAAAGATAAACTTTTATCCATGTAATTTTTCGTTAGAAAAGACGGAACATCATTAGCTTTCTGAGTTTTTTTTAAAATTTTGTTCAGAATGACTGAAAAAGTGTATTGTTGAATGTACCAGAGTTGTAAGTTTCACTGTCAGATATTGAAACTTGCTGACTCTATTTCTGATTAATGTGTAAATAGTGTTTTAAATAGCGTGTCTGTGTAAATAAACTTTATAAATGTTCTGCGAAAATGAAAACTGCAGAAAGTAACTGATTATTATGCAGAGTGAATGAAAGATGTTTTTCTTTGTTCAATGGAAATTGTTAATGTACAGATTTCATCGCTGTAAATATTTCATTCAACTCAAAAAATAACTTCAATCTAGATGACTATTTACCATTTCTACAAATGTTTCAAGAGTGGCTTATAGATTTTTTTTTACTGCTTCTTTTAATTTTTTTTTTTTTAGTAAATGTAACATAGCAATGATCTGCCAAACTGTAATTAAATTTTATCTTTATTTCATGTACCAGGTTTTTTTTTTTCTTCAGATTTTTTTCTCCCAGGCTATAGGGGGGGGTTCTAAACTCATTCTATACCCCCCACCCCCAACCTTTCCATTAACTTGACAAGGGTTAAAGCGAAATTTTTTTTTTCGCTGTATTATTTATTCAGTGTTTTTTTTTTTTGTCATGTCCTAACCATGACCTTAACAGTTTATTATAAGTACAAATTTTGAGTTGCACATTTTAGTTTAACTTCAGCAGTGGAACCATGGTGGATAGAAAAAGGTTTTAAAAGAAGAAAAAAAAACAGTTTAACTTTTT
The DNA here is from genome assembly GCA_021962125.1 of Bulinus truncatus. Lineage (NCBI taxonomy): Eukaryota > Metazoa > Mollusca > Gastropoda > Planorbidae > Bulinus > Bulinus truncatus. The sequence goes on along the minus strand of JAGDYQ010000117.1, from coordinate 2,947,185 downwards.
TTTTGCTTTTAACTATGCAAATTAAAACATGTCGTAAATAATTCTTGTTCACGATTTCATTAGTTACATGAAATTATTTATCGTTTCATACTATTTTATATTTATCAAGTTATTTTTTATATTTTATCAAAATACGTTTCAGGATATTGTTTTTCGCATCTTTATTTTTTTTTTCAAACGAAAAATTAATGCATTAAGCGTTGTTTATTTAAACATATTACAGCTACATTTTATAGTTCATTGAATGATGAACATCTTACAATGTTTGATAAATAAATACATTTTTAAAAGTCACTGTTACATTGTCTGTTTTGCAAACTGGTTACAATGGGTTGAATAAAAACAAAAGTTCCCTTAAGCTCCTAAGGGCTCATCTGTTTCATTAGCCAAGGCATATTGAGGGATTGTGCGGCTAGCATAACGTCCAGCTGCCTTTACTCCCTCCTCCCCCCTACTTTAAGTCAGGTACCCTTTCAATGTTGGGTGGACTTGGGGACTTTCACTTGTAGACAGTTAAGCACTCTTAGTACACACAACCACCCATCCTCGTTGTGTTGATTACTTTTACCATAAATAATTTTTTGGAAGCCATATGAAGTCTAGAAATACAAAGTGGAGCTGACTGTTTCAATGTGTGAAATGTAAACTTTTGACATTTCTTACATATTTACAGATATTGGGGTAAAATACAGAACTATAGTGAATGATCGTTATTTTGCACAGTCTATATTATTCGATGATAAAAGCTTAAAAAAAAAAATATTGGACTTATCTAGCTACATTTCTTTTGCGAACCATTTTCTCCACATAAAATTTCTGTTAATTTATTTCTATGCTTACATGGAAAAGTTATTGTAATTAATTTTATAGGCATTATTTAGTAATAGATTTTCTTGAAATTTTGCATACATGCTCTTGCTCCGTGACAATGCATAATTCACTAATTACATTTGCAATTAATTAATGATAATTTTTTTTAACAAACAGGAGTAAATATTTTTAAGTCAAGGGATATCACTGTGTTTAACTATGACGAAAGGCACTAATAAATGGGCTACTTCCCTTGTATCAATAAACCTACAAAATGCGTGTCCAAACATTCTCACATCAGTTGCTAGATAATTGGGGAAAGGAAATGTGAGGTTGACCTGACACCATTGCCCCATTACTTCTGCTATTCAAACATGATAAGATTAAAACTTATTGCGAAATTTAAAAAAAAAATTTAGAGAACGGTTTTAAAAATTCTGTTTTTAAATTTATCGTGTCTTATTGTAATATTAACAAGCGTAGGTTATTGTTCATTTTATTCAACTCGTCGAACAAAGTTCTTTCACATACTGCTAGGCTACTCAACAAGTAAACACACAAAATCAGATTGTTGTAGTTTTTATTTCCATGACAACATGAGCTGTTAAATCTTTTTTTAAAAAAAATCATCCTTACCAGTAGCAAAACAAAAAGTCACTACAAAAATATCTGAACACAAAAATATCTGATATTCTGTAAAGCAGCTAATTATTTGAAACAGCTGTCGTATTTGATCTTTAATACAAAATTTTTATAATATTACAATGAACATATTAAAACAGAAAGGAACATTATAAAAAAAAGTGTCATAATGTATACGTCCTTGTTATTGCATGTTAATCACTGTTTAAAATAAGTGCCAATAAAAATTAGCAAAATTATTTTTATAGGAAAATTAAAATGCATTAAGAATAGTGTCATGGTCACGTACAGTGTGTTGTGGTCAATTATAGTGTCCGGGTCACTTATAGTGTGTCATGGTCATTATAGTGTGTTGTGGTCAATTATAGTGTCGTGGTCAATTATAGTGTTGTGGTCAATTATAGTGTCATGGTCAATTATAGTGTCATGGTCACAGTGTGATGTGGTCAATTATAGTGTCGGGGTGACTTATAGTGTGTCATGGTCACTTAGAGTGTGTTGTGGTCAATTTTAGTGTCAGGGTGATAGTGTGTCATGGTCACTTATAGTGTGTTGTGGTCAATTATAGTGTTGAGGTCACTTATAGTGTAAATCAAAGCCATAAGGTGTTATTTTTTGACTATACCCCCCACCCCCAACTTTTAATTAAAAGAGCAGCGGCCAAGCTTTAGATGGAAATATATTTTTTAGGGTCGTATGATTTACTAATCAAGACTGGAATGAAACTGAAGAATCTGCCCAGCTTAAAAAAAAATTGCCAGTTCTGAAGACAAATGAGTATTTCAACCAAGTAAACAGTTGAGAGACGATGTGACAAACTATAACAACATTCTTTATCCTTAAAAAGGAATAAAAAAAATCTTTTGGACATCTAGAGTTGAAGGTTTAAAATTGGAATGTAAAAAAAATATGTGTTTTGATGACTAAGAAAATCACATTTCAATAAAATGGAAAACGGGGGGAAATTTTCAATCAATTTTTGAATGATGTATACAGTGTTTTGCTATCTGACAAATATATGAGCAAACAACAGATTTGACAAAGTATTTCTTCACATAAAAAAAATTATATACCAGTACTTGTTAAAGCTTTGGCATGATGAATAATTATAAATATCAAAATAAACAAACGTACACCCACCAAGACAGCGTTTGCTAAAAAAAAAAAAAGTTCAGTAATGGTACAATAAAAAAAAAATTTTTTATCGGAGCAATCGGTGTTTTTGAAAACAGTCACTTGAAACGGAAAAACATCTACAGGTTTCACATATTTAAAATCATATATAATAAGGTCATGAATACTTGAAAAGAAAAATAACAACATCTATGTAAACTATTCAAAAATTAGTAATGATACATCACATTTGTGAAAATGAATTTTATACGTAATTTAACAAAATTGAGTAAAATATAAAATATAAGAAAAAAAAAATTTCAAACTTTATTTTTCGTTACTGACATTGTCTAAGTTCTTTTTTTTTGGGTATATCAGTATATCATGTCTGAATTATATATATAAGTAAAGTGTTAACTGTACAACCATTATAAAGATGTATTAATAAAGACAACCTAAGCAAATAATGTCAGTTCACCATGGCCAACTTAAGTTTTCATCAGCTTAGATAATTACAGACAAACCTATTAGAACCATTCTGAAATCAATGTTGTATTCAATTGAAAAACTGGCAGATTTATAATTTTTTTTTTTTTTTGGAATGGCAATTAAAGGGACAATCTTAGTGCTTTGTTATAGAAAAATTTGTTCAAAAGAAATATTTAACTTGTTCTTGAAAATAACAAAAAAAAAAATAAAAAATAAAAAAAAAACCCGGTTAACTGCTAGAAACAGCTTTAAGAAAATGTTTTTTAAAACCTGGTTGACTGCTAGAAACAGCTTTGAGAAAATGTTTTTTAAAACCTGGTTGACTGCTAGAAACAGCTTTGAGAGAATGTTTTTTAAAACCTGGTTGACTGCTAGAAACAGCTTTGAGAAAATGTTTTTTTTAAAAAAAGTACATGTACTATGAGAGATTTTCTTACTAGTAAAAACTAGTTTTAGCCACCATCACAGATATAGTCCATCCAGAAATTGGCACTCGCTAATGTTTTAAAAACGTATCCCTCTTTTTTTTTGTGTGTGATGATGTTTTAACAAAATAGGTCGAATTCAAATGAATATAATTAGCTTTCTTATGTTTAAATATCAAAAGCACAAAAATAAATGTAAAATGTATATAAAAATGTTTTGATGAGGAATCAATCGTAAAAGGGAATATAAGGACAAAAAGTTCAGGTGGAAAGAAAAGATTCCCTTTCAGGATCCACAAGAACCACCTGGACAGATGCAAGAAGAGCCACCGGGACAGATGGAGAAATGTCCATATGGACAGATCGAGAAATGTCCATATGGACCGATGGAGAAAGGTCTTTATGGACAGATGTAGAAATGTTCATACAGACCGATGGAGAAAGGTCTTTATGGACAGTTGGAGAAAGTAGAGTTAGTCTGTTTTTAGTAACCACATCACACAAATTGATGGTGTGGCAATCACAATTGTTAGGTACTGCTGAATATTTTAAAATTTTAGTTTTCTGTCAGCTAACAAAATTCCGCTATTAAAACTAAAACGTCACTTTAAAAAAAAAACAAAGTTTTCTTCAATTTTCATCACTTAAAACCCAAAGATAAAAGTAAAACTTTCCACTAATTTCCAAAGCACATTATCACAGCTTTTATAAGTACGCACGGTTATAGAAAAATAAAAAAAAAATTATTTATATAAAATCCCTTTAGGATGAAATGTTCACAATTAGCCCATCTTAAAGATAGGTGGGTGATCTTTTTTTTCCCCGTAACAGCCACAACGCAACAAAAATCACAAGTGACATTGAAAACTGAGCCATAAAAAAATTAAAAAAAAAACCCAGTTATCAAGCCCTTCATATTTTCCTATCTCAAAAAAACTAAACAATAAAATAAAGTTATATTATCAGCTGTACTGGGAATTGAAAAGTTTTGCTGCAACAGACAATGATTGTAAAAAAACAGACAATGATTGTAAAAAACAGACAATGATTGTAAAACATAGGAAACTGAAATATCACCCGTTAGGTATTTCATCCTGGGCTTCATATTTTTTTTTGCTCTGGCATTTACATGGCTTTCAAATGTTTACGCTTGATGACGTTGCTCTTCAGCCAATCTTTCACTGTCTGCATGTTCCTCTGAGCCCACACGATGTGGCTCTGGACAACCTCTAGAGCCTGATTCAACGCCATTTTTCCTGACCCCAGATCTTTATCTTTGAAAAATAGCACAACCTGAGAATTAGAAAAGAAAAAAAAATGGTCACAAATTATGGAATATGGCACAAAACAAAAAATCACAGAATTCTGTGAATCAAAAATTTAAATGCCATAAAAAAAATTCATCAGCCATTAAATGTTATTCAAGGAAAAAAACAATCACAAGTTGACTACAAATCATACAACTTCCAATGACGTGTGCATTTATTTTTAAAAAGTTAAATTATTTATTTTAATTGATGCACTAATTAAAAAAAAAAAAACAAAAAAAAAACAAAATCAAAAAAAAAAAAACAATTGACCTCCAAACAAACAAACTCTTGGCATAATATCTCCTCTACAGCACAAAACAAAAAACTGAGCCTCAGGAGACTGGTGGGTGGGGGGTGCAGCCGGTACATTATTCTGGGGGCCAAAGGTGTCCTCAAACATTTTATTTTGATAAAATTTGATTCCTTTTTTATTAAAAAAATTGGACTTGTCAGTCCAAACCCATGCGGTCAATTTTTATGTTAATTTAGTCACTGAGTAAGATAATGGACTAAATACACACATCACAATCATAATAGGCACATCACAATCTTGATAGAAACATCACAATGATGATAGGCACATCACAATCATGATAGACACAACACAATCATAAAACACACATCACAATCAATCATAATACACACATCACAATCATAATACACACAACACAATCATAAAACACACATGACAATCAATCATAATACACACATCACAATCATAATACACACATCATAATCATACAGAGGCCCACATGTTTCCTTTGCTACGGGGGTGAGAATTTCTCTCCTTGATCCCACCATAATAGACTTAGGGGGGGGCACACACAGAGATAACTGGGATCACTAGGATTTAAACCCGTGACCTGCACCGTGCTTATCTGGATCACCACCAAGTCATGCGCACACAAATGAATAAACGTCAACAGACATACCTCGTCATGATCAAACTGGGTGGTGAACGGCTGAATCACAGACTTCAGGATGTCGGCCAGAAGAAAGGAACTTGAACCATATCTGGATGGAAGAATAATTTCATTACACTAGTAAAATAATATTTAGCCGATCAATTTTCAATATTAATGATTTAACGGGATATAGTAAATGTATATATGCCTAGTATCTGCAACTCAGTCAAATAAAAATTAAATTACAAATATTGGTGAGACTATGTAAAATTATTAGTAAGTTAGTTCCCTTAGCCCTACTGGGCCATCGGGTCAGATGAAGTGTAGAATTCATCTGTTTCTATAGCCTCGGCATATAAATGGAGTGTGTGGCTGGCACAACGCCCAGCCGCCTTTACTCCCCCAATTTTACCTTTACTCCCCCAATTTTAAGTCAGGTGACCCATTTAAATCTGGGTGGACTTGTGGGACGACAACATTGCACCAAATAACCCCCGGATAAATTCCATGGTTCTCCCCATGGAACAAACCCATGCCTCTCAGGTCGACAGTCGAGTATCTACACTACTTGGCCATTATCAGTTATGGAATAAGAAAGAATAACCAATTGATTTTCAATCAGTAATTTGATAAAATTTGCAAAGAAGCATAACATCCTACTGTTGATTTTTCTAAATATAACATGTCCCAAAAATGAAAAATGGCCATTAAAAAAAAGATATGTTGGCTACCTGCTAAATAAAACCTCCCAGTGTTGTCTTATGAACCTCCAAGTCAGCAGAAGTCCATTATTGTTAGAGGCCACGCTGCTAATCACATCTCCTGTGTTCTGAGACTTGACCTTCGAGTTGTCTAAACTGTAGTCCAGAAGTCTGCAGTAATGGGGAAAAAAACAACTTATTTTTATCTTGAAGTCTGGCGCAATTTTGTTTATCCTGTTCATATTTAGAGACAGGCAAACAAGCATGCAGTAAACTCATGAAAAACTTCAAAATTTCGACCAAGAATCACACAAAACAAAACTCACATTTGCAGAATCACACAAAACAAAACTTACATTTGCAGAATCCTAGAATTTCTATTGGCCGCCAACGATGACAACAAGATGTTCTTTTCTGAGGGAATGTTGCAAGTGTGGTACCTGTCCAACACCATATCCCACACTTCCTTGTTGCAGTTCTTAATACCTACAGAGTAGACGGCACCTCTCAAGTCGCTGTTGATGCTGGAATAAAAATATTCTTTAAGCACAAAATTTAGAATGATAACTCATTTCAACATCATCCCCCCCCCCTACTTGAATTTGATAGACGAAAAAAAAAAATTAGTTTACTTTTCATTTGGCCTTTGTAGTTTTAAAAAACTTGAGCACAAGGCTAATTTTAGTTTTCCTTTTCAGGCAGAAAAAAAAATGACAAATTTATAAAGTGAGTTCAAAGTAAGACTGCGAGGGAAAAACATTAAATTTAACATGACTTCTAATCTGGCATGCCTTGCCACTTACTCAACTTCTTCATCCCGTGTCCACAATTTGAACTGCCTGAGTGCCTCATCAATTACCGGCTGATACTCCATATGAATGGCCAGGTAAATCATAGTTGCTCGAAGTTTCCTGTAATTTAAAAACAAAACAAACAGCCGTTGATTAAAAGGCAACGTTGTTTTATTTCAGTTCTTCATTGGTTTCATTTAAGAAAGATTGTTATAACGGAGATCTAATATGGGTTTTTAACAATAATAAAAAACATTTTTTGTGTTAACATGAGTCTTAGATGTAATTTCATTAAAAACAAACATAAATCGCAAATGTAATTAATAAAATCAACATACATGCAGCACAAATTTAATATTCATATTTGCGCAAAACATATATCGCAAATGTAATATTAATAATTGTGCCAAAATGGATAATATCAATGTGATTGATAAGTGTGCCTAAATGAGATAAAGTTGGAAATGAGATAAAGTTGGAAATGAAATAAAGTTGGAAATAAGATAAAGTTAGAAATGAGATAAAGTTAGAAATGAGATAAAGTTGGAAATGAGATAAAGTTAGAAACAGAGAAACTAAAAAAATAACCATATGTTGATAATATTATATTATATGTAAAATTTAACATCCTGACAAGTGAAATTGTAAATGTATTATACCCTGTATTAAGACCATTGTTCAAATATAGTCACTGTAAGGACATTGTATGTGGTTGAGTAAGTGTATAATTCAGTGTGGTGCTTGAATTGGGTATTGTGGGGTTCAAACAAGAAAGGTTGGAAGATCAAGTCATGAATGTTGAGTGAAAGGAGGGGAGGCGGTATGACCAGATTGGCATGAATGTGATTGGTTGATGGGATGAGGCAAATTGTAGGTGAAAGAGGGAGGGAGGAGGTGTGCTGTGAGGGAGAGGAGGAGGTGTGCTGTGAGGGAGAGGAGGAGGTGTGCTGTGAGGGAGAGGAGGAGGTGTGCTGTGAGGGAGAGGAAGAGCTGTGCTGTGAGGGAGAGGAGGAGGTGCGCTGAGAGGGAGAGGAGGAGGTGTGCTGTGTGAGAGAGGGGGATGTGTGCTGTGAGGGAGAGGAGGAGCTGTGCTGTGAGGGAGAGGAGGAGCTGTGCTGTGAGGGAGAGGAGGAGGTGTGCTGTGAGGGAGAGGAGGAGGTGTGCTGTGAGGGAGAGGAGGAGGTGTGCTGTGAGGGAGAGGAGGAGGTGTGCTGTGAGGGAGAGGAGGAGGTGTGCTGTGAGGGAGAGGAGGAGGTGTGCTGTGAGGGAGAGGAGGAGGTGTGCTGTGAGGGAGAGGAGGAGGTGTGCTGTGAGGGAGAGGAGGAGGTGTGCTGTGTGAGAGAGGGGGATGTGTGCTGTGAGGGAGAGGAGGAGCTGTGCTGTGAGGGAGAGGGAGGAGGTGTGCTGTGAGGGAGAGGAGGAGGTGTGCTGTGAGGGAGAGGAGGAGGTGTGCTGTGAGGGAGAGGAGGAGGTGTGCTGTGAGGGAGAGGAGGAGGTGTGCTGTGAGGGAGAGGAAGAGCTGTGCTGTGAGGGAGAGGAGGAGGTGCGCTGTGAGGGAGAGGAGGAGGTGTGCTGTGTGAGAGAGGGGGATGTGTGCTGTGAGGGAGAGGAGGAGCTGTGCTGTGAGGGAGAGGAGGAGGTGTGCTGTGAGGGAGAGGAGGAGGTGTGCTGTGAGGGAGAGGAGGAGGTGTGCTGTGAGGGAGAGGAGGAGGTGTGCTGTGAGGGAGAGGAGGAGGTGTGCTGTGTGAGAGAGGGGGATGTGTGCTGTGAGGGAGAGGAGGAGGTGTGCTGTGAGGGAGAGGAGGAGGTGTGCTGTGAGGGAGAGGAGGAGGTGTGCTGTGAGGGAGAGGGGGAGGTGTGCTGTGAGAGAGAGGGGGAGGTGTGCTGTGAGGGAGAGGGGGAGGTGTGCTGTGTGAGAGGGGGAGGTGTGCTGTGTGAGAGAGGGGGAGGTGTGCTGTGAGGGAGAGGGGGAGGTGTGCTGTGTGAGAGGGGGAGGTGTGCTGTGAGGGAGAGGAGGAGGTGTGCTGTGAGGGAGAGGAGGAGCTGTGCTGTGAGGGAGAGGAGGAGGTGTGCTGTGAGGGAGAGGAGGAGCTGTGCTGTGAGGGAGAGGAGGAGCTGTGCTGTGAGGGAGAGGAGGAGGTGTGCTGTGAGGGAGAGGAGGAGCTGTGCTGTGAGGGAGAGGAGGAGCTGTGCTGTGAGGGAGAGGAGGAGCTGTGCTGTGAGGAGAGGAGGAGCTGTGCTGTGAGGGAGAGGAGGAGGTGTGCTGTGAGGGAGAGGAGGAGGTGTGCTGTGAGGGAGAGGAGGAGCTGTGCTGTGAGGGAGAGGAGGAGCTGTGCTGTGAGGGAGAGGAGGAGCTGTGCTGTGAGGGAGAGGAGGAGCTGTGCTGTGAGGGAGAGGAGGAGGTGTGCTGTGAGGGAGAGGAGGAGGTGTGCTGTGAGGGAGAGGAGGAGGTGTGCTGTGAGGGAGAGGAGGAGGTGTGCTGTGAGGGAGAGGAGGAGGTGTGCTGTGAGGGAGAGGAGGAGGTGTGCTGTGAGGGAGAGGAGGAGCTGTGCTGTGAGGGAGAGGAGGAGCTGTGCTGTGAGGGAGAGGAGGAGGTGTGCTGTGAGGGAGAGGAGGAGCTGTGCTGTGAGGGAGAGGAGGAGGTGTGCTGTGAGGGAGAGGAGGAGGTGTGCTGTGAGGGAGAGGAGGAGCTGTGCTGTGAGGGAGAGGAGGAGGTGTGCTGTGAGGGCAGAGTTGCATGAGGTTTTTTTTCATCATGTTTTGTGTATTGGTTATCATTCATATTGGATACAAATTTTAATCCTTCATTCTCTGAATAAAAGACTTCAGTGTTTATATTTGTTAAGAAAATCAGTGTACAATAACACGGCATGATTCTTGTTATAAGTAAATCTCAGCCATCACCTGTGCATACGCACATTTTCTACAGATTAAAAAAAAAAAAATTTCATTTTGGAAACTTACTTTGTTAAATGGTTGCCCGAGTCTGCCCAGCCCAACTGATCTATCAGATGCTGGGCCAAGGAGAGGATAAAGCTCTGAAGGATATCGTACTCCTCTTCCAGTCTCATCTGGCTGTTGACGAACAACAAGTTGCTCAGGGCTTCCTCCCACACGAAATAATCAGTCTCGTTGATGAGATACTTGGACATGTCCAGGGGGATGGTGTAGCTGATCAGGCCGGACCTTAAACAGCACACACGCAAATATTGCATTATAATAAAATATTTTAAAATGTATGGAGTACCTACGTACAGAGTTCATTTGGTAAGAAAAAAAGAAACAAATTTACAAAGATTAAAAAAAAAAAATGTTGAGCTGTTGCCAAAAAAAAAAACCATCTTTATTTAAATCCAATTTCATTACAGTTATATTACATAATCTTTTATTTCTTTTCATAAATCATATAAACTACCATCAGACTTGGGTAAAAAAAAATATTTTGTTTATTTAAACATACAAAAACTAGGAAAAGGTGAGACTTTTTAAAAAAAATATATTTTTAAAAACTTTTTATAATAATACTGCAGCATCTCCGATACTTCAAAGTCCTTCAAGTCTGATCCATAAAATACAAGAGTGGTGTGTTTTTTTTTTAAATTTCATTGTAGCAGCAACATATCTATCATAGAAGTCTGGTCACATTACAACATATCTATCATAGAAGTCTGGTCACATTACAACATATCTATCATAGAAGTCTGGTCACATTACAACATATCTATCATAGAAATCTGGTCACATTACAACATATCTATCATAGAAGTCTGGTCACATTACAACATATCTATCATAGAAGTCTGGTCACATTACAACTTATCTATCATAGAAGTCTGGTCACATTACAACATATCTATCATAGAAGTCTGGTCACATTACACTAATAAATCCACATTCTATGGGATTGTTGGGGTAGTACTGGTAAATATGGGATTGTGTGGGTAGTGGTGGCAAATACAACGACCAGCTGTTAAACTTTCCCATATTTTAAGCTGGGTGGACTTACGTACATCTATAGGACCTGAGCCTTACGGCTGGCAGTTGAGCAATCTAACCCGCTGCTGTCCATCCCTAAAATGGGATCAGCCAAATGCACCAACAACAAGTCAAATACTCTTTATCTGGCTAGTGCAGCGGAACTCCCCATTTACGACTGATAATTACATGAAAATCAGGTCAAAAACAAAAATCTGTCAGTAGGAATGAGAGACGAAAGAGAACTGTAAATAAGGAGATACTTGGGAAAGTACCACTGCATCAGAGGAAATAACAGACACGCATCACTGGACCGTATAATTCTCTTCTGTCATTCCTCTGTTTGAGAATAAAAACTAAGCTTAAAACTTCTAAGCACCTGGCTAGTGAGAAAGCGTCACCAATCAGACCGACTCTATCCAAGGCAGAAAAAACAGAGTGGTTGGCCTTGAGCTGCTCGATGATGGCGTACCAGCCCTTCTTATCGTAGTTGACGCGGTAATACCCATAGGTGTCCACGTTGCCTTTGGTCCAAGCCGGGGAGCTGACCGGAAGCTGTACGGTGGCCGAACCACGTTTCATCCATATGTGTGCGGACTGCCCAGGGGTGCCAGACGTTTTGAAAGTAAACGGGACGTACCAAGTGTAGCTGATGAGATAGGAAAACAAAAAAAGAGAAAAACGAGTTTCAAAAAGAGATTAAGACACAGAAACAAGTTTCAATAATGAGCGATAAATTTAAACAAAAAAAAAAAAACCAACTTAAATGGAGATTCGTCTGTCTTCTGAGATTTGCCGTCAGAGTTGTCCATGAGGAGAAATCTTTCTTGCTTAAGCACGAGGCTGTCCTTATCCTGGGTCAGGGTGACCACAGGGTAGCCCTTCTGTTTAGTCCAAGTGTCCATCACCATGGATACGGTTAGACCTTGAGGCATTTGATACACCTGATGAAAAATATATACAAAAGGGGGACCAAAAAAAAAAAGATGTTTCGGTGATTACTGGCTTATTTTAGAGTTGTCTTACATCAGCAATTTGTGTTTGAAAGTACTGGATCAAAAACATATAAACTTGGGGGGAAATAATACTCAAAAAAAAGTTGAGCAATCAAAATTAAGGTTTTTTTTAAATATATTTTTTGACCCACCCTAAGTTTTAAATGATTTATCCCTGATTTTGAAATCAATTTAAAAGCGCAAGAAGAGAAGAGAAACAATATATATCTGCCGATGGACCTACTTCATCCATGGCGTCCCACAGGTCCTGGGTCTGAGCGTTGTCGTAAGCGTGAGCTTTGAGGTAGTCGCTGAGTCCAGTTTTAAAGTTGTTCTCACCAATGAAATGTTGGAGCATGCGGATCAAGCAGGCACCCTGGGGATAGTACAGGGGCAACAAAAAAAACTTTACAATCAATTTAAGATTCTCGGAATAATCATTTTTTTTAAAGCTACTTAGTAAAATAACAGAGCAGTCTATCGATATAAAATCCTATTTCAGTGGGAAAAAGAAATATCCATGATTTAATTATTTGCATAAAAGATTTAATGTTATTATTACCAGTTTTTTAAAAATTTATATCCCTGGCATTTTATCTAAACAATTTTATAAATATATACATATATATAATTAAAATAAAAAACCAAACTGGAAGGAGTAAAATGGTATTAAATATTAAGTCAGCTTTTCAATCAAATGAAATCAGTTTGAACCTAATTGAGAGCTTATTGATCCTATGATGACAAAAATCAATAAAATAAAAAAATTTTAAAAAGTAAAAAAACCTTGTCATAAGAGATTTTATCAAACATGGCATCCACGTCAGCTGGGTCATTCACCTCCACTTCTATTGGATGGGATGTCGCAAGGCTGTCCAGATGTTGAGATTCAGAAAACGGCCCCATGAAAGAATCCGTCTGGAAAGGAATAATAATTTCAAGACACGGTGAAGTAATTACAAATTACACAAAACATTTATTTTTTTTATAAATTTAAAAATGCATTAGCGGAGACCTGAAATTAATAATAAATGAAATGTGAAATTAAAACTTTAAACAAAACAACATATACAATGTTCATATAGCAACTAAAAAATAACTAAATACATTTTCTATATTAATATACATGTAGCAACTAAAAAATAGACCAATACATACGCTATGTTCTTAAAGCAAAACTTAAGCCTAAACCTGTAGCATTTTTTTATGCAAACTATTTGTCACTAAACTATATGTTACAAAACTATATGCTGCAAATGCTCCAGGGTGTTACCAGATTCAGCCACGGTGAAATGACACAACAATTATACTAGCACACGGGCGCACAAAGGTCTTACCATGTGGAAATCCTTGTCCACGACATCTGCGCCAATGAACTCTACGAATGTGGCGAAGCCTTCATTCAGCCACAGGTCATTCCACCACTTCATGGTGACCAGATTACCAAACCACTGGTCGTAGTAAACAAAAGATAAATTGTTACAGAGTCACTTATACATTATACCCGTACGTACATATCTTTCTCCAAAGATAAAAAAAATTTTTTGTACAATTAAAATAATTATTTAGAAATGTGTATTACTATCACAAAATTTTAATACAAGGGAATGAAAACTGGGGCCTAGCTGCTGACCTGGTGAGCTATTTCGTGAGCCACGACCAAAGTCACCCACCGCCTGGTACTCTCTGTGGATATATCTGGGTCGTACAGGATGGACGTATCTCTGTAGGTGATCAGGCCCCAGTTCTCCATGGCCCCAGCAGCGAAGTTTGGGATGGCAATAAGATCTGAAAATAACATTCATCTTAATTAACACGCCAAGAAAAACTCAAATGCTTTCGGAAAATTGGTACCTTCAACTAACTAGTTGTGTGACAACCACCAGAGCATAATACAGCATTAATGTCGCACTATGTCTTTTGTTGCTTTTTTTAAAAAATATATATATATATTAAAAAAATTTTTTAACTCGTAAACAAATGGGTAAAAAATGGTGTGTGTGTGTGTTGGGGGGGGGGGGTTTAACCTATTCCTCCCCCCCCCCCAACTAAATTAGGGTGGACAAAAAATAAAAATGACACTCCCCCCCACCAGGGAGACAGTCAAAAGATCCACTTCCTGTACCCCCCCCCCCTGTGCTGTTCCCACCAAATGACTTTGAATCCCTGTCCTTTTTGGAAAACTTGTACTGAAAAAAGATTTGTGCTGACTTTCTCTAACACAAGTCCATCTAAAACTTTTCACTGAATGTATTCTTCTCAGAGTTGGCAGTGAAACAAAAAATTGTGTGTGTGTGTGTGTGTGTGTGTGTGTGGTGTGTGTGTGTGCTGAGCAAAAGAAATGAATAAATCAGCATAAAGTAATTTCACTTTGCATCTCAACAAATAAAATATCTGGCTCAACCAGGAGTGGATAAATGTGTGCCAGGCGACATTTGTATCTGATGGGTGGCTGCCGTGCATTGCACCACAATATAATCAAAACAGCACACGATTACATGACTTAACATGAAAACATGTCTTAACAAAACTATATGACTTGACATGATTTAGTATGGCTGAACACGGTTAAAAGACAACATTAACGTGACTTAAACATTATCATGACTACAACTACATGACTTAACATGACTACAAGACTTAACACGACAACATGGGTTAACATGATTACACGACTTAACATGACTACAAGACTTAACACGACAACATGGGTTAACATGACTACAAGAGTTAACATGACTACATGACTTGACACGACAACATGGGTTAACATGATTACACGACTTAACATGACTACAAGACTTAACACGACGACATGGGTTAACATGATTACACGACTTAACATGACTACATGACTTAACATAATTACATGACTAACAGAATTGCATGACTGCACATCTGAATAAACAATCACAGTTGAGATTGTACATGAGTCACCAAACACACTGACGCATTAAACTGACTCACGGCTGCATGCATGTGTGGACACGCTTCCTTGACTCTAGCGCAGACAAAATGAAACAAAAACACAACTCAAATGTACCAGCCCACTTTTCGTTGGCACTGGCCCTTATAATTGTGATAAATTACCCAGTTTAGGCAGAGGGTAGTGTATCCCAAAAAATGAGTTGTAGTACTCCAGAACTGTGACTGAGGCGTTGAGAGCGTACTCCCCCATGTAGATTTTATCTGCAGGTGCAAATACCCTGACCTGTTTGAAAAAAAAAGACGACATTTTAATGAGAATTAGATTTTAAAAATTTTAATAGAAAAAAAAAACACGCACAAAGGATTTTAAAAAAAAAAAAAAAAAGAAAACCAGGAGGTAAAATTTGGAAAAACATCATGTCAGGAAATAAAAATAAAATCTGAAACCCAGAATCAAGAAAAAAATAAAATAAAAACATGTTACTTTTGGTTATAATGAAAATAATGTTCAAAGATTGACAGTTATAAATCCTCCAGTTCGAGCTCCAGCGAGTGTTTGGAAGTTTCATGGGACCAGGCACCACCGGAGAGAACATCCAGCTTAAATATGGGGTGGGGGGTACCTGACCATAGTTTGGGGGGGGGGGGTACCTGACCATTGTTGAGGGGTACCTGACCATAGTTTGGGGGGGGTACCTGACCATTGTTGGGGGAGGGTACCTGACCATTGTTTGGGGGGAGGGGTGCCTGACCATTGTTGGGGGGTACCTGACCATTGTTGGGGGTACTGACCATTGTTGGGGGGTACCTGACCATTGTTGGGGGGGGTACCTGACCATTGTTGGGGGGTACCTGACCATTGTTAGGGGGGTACCTGACCATTATTGGGGGTACCTGACCACATTTGGCGGGAGGGGTACCTGACCATTGTTGGGGGGTACCTGACAATTGTTGGGGGGCACCTGACCATTGTTTGGGGGGAGGGGTACCTGACCATTGTTGGGGTACCTGACCATTGTTTGGGGGGGAGGGGTACCTGACCATTGTTTGGGGGTACCTGACCATAGTTTGGGGGGTACCTGACCATTGTATGGGGGGGGTACCTGACCATTGCTTGGGGGAGGGGTACCTGACCATTGTTTGGGGGGTACCTGACCATTGTTTGGGGGGAGGGGTACCTGACCATTGTTTGGGAGGGTACCTGACCATTGGGGGTACCTGACCATTATTTAGGGGAGGGTACCTGACCATTGTTGGGGGTACCCTGACCATTGTTGGGGGGGTACCTGACCATTATTTAGGGGAGGGGTACCTGACCATTGTTGGGTGTACCTGACCATTGTTGGGGGGTACCTGACCATTGATTAGGGCGAGGGGTACCTGACCATTGTTGGGGGGAGGGGGTACCTGACCATTGTTGGGTGTACCTGACCATTGTTGGGGGGTACCTGACCATTGATTAGGGGGAGGGGTACCTGACCATTGTTGGGGGTACCTGACCATTGTTTGGGGGAGGGGTACCTGACCATTGTTGGGGGGGGTACCTGACCATTGTTTGGGGGTACCTGACCATTGTTTGGGGGGTACCTGACCATTGCTTGGGGGGAGGGGTACTGACCATTGTTTGGGGGGTACCTGACCATTGTTTGGGGGAGGGGTACCTGACCATTGTTTGGGAGGGGTACCTGACCATTGTTGGGGGGGGTACCTGACCATTGTTTGGGGGGAGGGGTACCTGACCATAGTTTGGGGGGTACCTGACCATTGTTGGGGGTACCTGACCATTGTTGGGGGGTACCTGACCATTATTTAGGGGAGGGGTACCTGACCATTGTTGGGTGTACCTGACCATTGTTGGGGGGTACCTGACCATTGATTAGGGCGAGGGGTACCTGACCATTGTTGGGGGGAGGGGTACCTGACCATTGTTGGGGTGTACCTGACCATTGTTGGGGGGTACCTGACCATTGATTAGGGGAGGGTACCTGACCATTGTTGGGGGTACCTGACCATTGTTTGGGGGAGGGTACCTGACCATTGTTGGGGGGGGTACCTGACCATTGTTTGGGGGGTACCTGACCATTGTTTGGGGGGGTACCTGACCATTGTTTGGGGGGAGGGGGTACTCTGACCATTGTTTGGGGAGTACCTGACCATTGTTTGGGGGGAGGGTACCTGACCATTGTTGGGGGGTACCTGACCATTGTTTGGGGAGGGGGTACCTGACCATTGTTGGGGGGGTACCTGACCATAGTTTGGGGGGTACCTGACCATTGTTTGGGGGGGTACCTGACCATTGTTTGGGGGGAGGGGTACCTGACCATTGTTTGGGGGGGTACCTGACCATAGTTTGGGGGGTACCTGACCATTGTTTGGGAGGGGTACCTGACCATTGAGTTGGGGGGGTACCTGACCATAGTTTGGGGGGGGTACCTGACCATTGTTGGGGGGTACCTGACCATTGTTGGGGGGTACCTGACCATTATTTAGGGGGAGGGGGTACCTGACCATTGTTGGGGGGTACCTGGGACCATTGTTGGGGGGTACCTGACCATTGTTTAGGGGGAGGGGTACCTGACCATTGTTGGGGGTACCTGACCATTGTTTGGGGGAAGGGTACCTGACCATTGTTGGGGGGTACCTGACCATTGTTTGGGAGGTACCTGACCATAGTTTGGGGGGTACCTGACCATTCTTTGGGGGGGTACCTGACCATTGTTTGGGGTACCTGACCATTGTTTGGGGGGTACCTGACCATTGTTTGGGGGGAGGGGTACTCTGACCATAGTTTGGGGGGGTACCTGACCATTGTTGGGGGTACCTGACCATTGTTGGGGGGGTACCTGACCATTGTTTAGGGAGGGGTACCTGACCATTGTTGGGGGTACCTGGGACCATTGTTGGGGGTACCTGACCATTGTTAAGGGGGAGGGGTACCTGACCATTGTTTGGGGGTACCTGACCATAGTTTGGGGGTACCTGACCATTGTTTGGGTGGGTACCTGACCATTGTTTGGGGGGAGGGGTACCTGGCCATTGTTTGGGGGTACCTGACCATTGTTTGGGGGGAGGGGTACCTGACCATTATTTTGGGGTACCTGACCATTGTTGGGGGGGGTACCTGACCATAGTTTGGGGGGGGGGTACCTGACCATAGTCTGGGGGTACCTGACCATTGTTTGGGGGTACCTGACCATTGTTTGGGGGAGGGGTACCTGACCATTGTTTGGGGGGTACCTGACCATAGTTTGGGGGGGGGTACCTGACCATTGTTTGGGAGGGGTACCTGACCATTGTTGGGGGGTACCTGACCATAGTTTGGGGGGTGGGGGTACCTGACCATTGTTGGGGGGGTACCTGACCATTGTTGGGGGGTACCTGACCATTATTTGACGGGAGGGGTACCTGACCATTGTTGGGGGTACCTGACCATTGTTGGGGGGTACCTGACCATTGTTTAGGGGAGGGGTACCTGACCATTGTTGGGGGGGTACCTGACCATTGTTTGGGGGGTACCTGACCATAGTTTGGGGGTACCTGACCATTGTTTGGGCGGGTACCTGACCATTGTTTGGGGGAGGGGTACCTGACCATTGTTTGGGGTACCTGACCATTGTTTGGGGTGAGGGTACCTGACCATTGTTTTGGGGGTACCTGACCATTGTTGGGGGGTACCTGACCATAGTTTGGGGGGGTACCTGACCATAGTCTGGGGGTACCTGACCATTGTTTGGGGGTACCTGACCATTGTTTGGGGGGTACCTGACCATAGTTTGGGGGGGGTACCTGACCATTGTTTGGGAGGGGTACCTGACCATTGTTGGGGGGGGGTACCTGACCATAGTTTGGGGGGGGGGTACCTGACCATTGTTGGGGGGGTACCTGACCATTGTTGGGGGGTAACTGACCATTATTTAGGGGAGGGGTACCTGACCATTGTTGGGGGTACCTGACCATTGTTGGGGGGTACCTGACCATTGTTTAGGGGGAGGGGTACCTGACCATTTTTGGGGGGTACCTGACCATTGTTTGGGGGGGTACCTGACCATAGTTTGGGGGTACCTGACCATTGTTTGGGCGGGTACCTGACCATTGTTTGGGGGAGGGGGTACCTGACCATTTTTGGGGGGTACCTGACCATTGTTTGGGGGGTACATGACCATAGTTTGGGGGGTACCTGACCATTGTTTGGGGGGGTACCTGACCATTGTTGGGGGGTACCTGGACCATTATTTTGGGGGTACCTGGACTATTGTTGGGGGGGGTACTCCTGACCATAGTTTGGGGGTACCTTGACCATTGTTTGGGGGGTACCTTTGACCATTGCTTGGGGGAGGGGTACCTGACCATTGTTTGGGGGTACTCTGACCATTGTTTGGGGGGAGGGGTACCTGACCATTGTTTGGGGGGTACCTGACCATAGTTGGGGGGTATCTGACCATTGTTTGGGGGGAGGGGGTACTCTGACCATTGTTGGGGGTACCTGACCATAGTTTGGGGGGTACCTGACTTCATTGCTCTGGTGGGGTACCTGACTATTGTTGGGGGTACCTTGACCATTATTTTGGGGGATGTACCTGACTCATTATTTGGGGGGAGGGGTACCCTGACTATTGTTTGGGAGTGGGTACCTGACCATTGTTGGGAGGGGTACCTGACCATTGTTGGGGGTACCTGACCTATTGTTGGGGGGTACCTGACCATTGTTGAGGGTACATGAACATTTTTGGATGGGGGGTACCTGACCATAGTTTAGAGGGGTTCCTACCATAGTTTCGGGGAGGGGGCCCTGACTATAGTTTGGGAGGGGTATCTGACCATAGTTTGGGAGGGGTACCTGACCATTGTCGGGGGTACCTGACCATTGTTGGGGGGTACCTGACCATTGTTGGGGGTGTACCTGATCATTGTTGGGGGGTACCTGAACATTTGTTGGGGGGTGGGGGTCGATTAAAAAAAAAGCATCCGGTATTGTGAAAGTTGTGTCGTGATAGCGCCTCGTCTGCTGTTTGAAAGAGGAAATCTAGCACCGCCGATAACGTCTCTTTTATCTAAAGCAGCCTGGACGATCACTGATTCAAACTAAATAATGCGCTCAGCTAGCCATTATTATATAGGCCATGTCAGTCAGACCTTCGATGTAACAATGAATTATGTTAACCGTGGCCTGTTTAGGTCAGGTGCATAATTATTATGCTGCAATTATGGTTACCTCCCCTGTTAATGCAGCTGAAACGTGCATTTTTTTAGTTGTGTGTGTGTGTGTGTGTGTGTGCGTGTGTCAAGCACACCTCGTTTGCATGCAGGCAATTTAAATTCAATACATGCGTTCGTCTGTCATAACATACAAATTTGCGAATGAATATGTATAAGTATATATATGTATATATATATATATATATGTATAAGTATATATATGTATAAGTATATATATGTATAAGTATATATATATGTGTATAAGTATATATATATGTATAAGTATATATATGTATATGTATATATATGTATATATATATATATATATGTATAAGTATATATATGTATATATATATATATGTATATGTATAGGTATATATATATGTATATATATATATGTATATGTATAGGTGATACTTACCTCGACGTTATCCCGCGTCACCCTGGATATGTTTTTAAAATCGCAGATGACGTAGGCCACCAGGTAGGTGCTCATCCCGGACAGACTCCTTCGTACACGTCCAGCCAGAGAGAGTCCCCGTAGGGCCGGGACCCACCAGGCGGGGTGTTGAACAGGGAGATGTGCCGGGAGCCCCGGACGATGGACATGGAGAAGTTGGCCTTCAGCTCCGGCTCGTCCAGGCACGGGAACGCGCTGCGGGCGGCCGTGGCTTCGAAGTGAGTACTGGCCATGTACCTGTGAGTACATATGGTGAGTACATTTAGTGAGTACAGTTACTCGTAAGTCTTACACAGATTTCGTGTGAGAAAATGTCTTACAGTGAGACATGGACCACATTATGTAAATATACATGCAGGTTGGGTCAGTTATAGATTCAAACTACATAAAAATTGGGCCACGTATTTCAACATTATACATCCAATTTAGGTCAGTTATAGATTTAAACAATACAGGCATTGTTAGACAGAAACATTGATAGACAGAAACATTGATAGACAGAGACATTGATAGACAGAAACATTGATAGACAGAGACATTGATAGACAGAAACATTGATAGACAGAAACATTGTTAGACAGAAACTTTGACAGACACAGCAACACGAATCTACACCCTCATTGAGAACGGATCATTTTTACTAGACCTACCAGAAAGTAAAGACAAGTGGGAAATAAAAAAGATCTTGAACGCAACATATGACAATGTTGCAGGAGACATGACGTTACTAAACACAATGTTTCAGTTATGCGGTTTTTTTTTTTAAAAGATGGCATCAAAGTCAATAAGATAAAAAGTCAACCAACTTATTATGTAATTATTTAAATTTCTTCGGTGGACCACAAAAAAAAAAAACTGGAAAGCCAGCCGCATAATTCAGATACCACACACTTGGGCTGTGACCCATATTTCCTGCACCTGCAAATCGCAGGAGTAAAGAATTTTAAAAATAAATTTAAAATGACGTAATCAAATAAACATTCTAATTGAGATAGTACACTTTAAGGAAATGGTTCTAACACACACACACACACATAAAGAATGTCGATAGGCAACTTTAGAATACTTAAAAAGGAAGGGCTGGACCAAAACGAATTATAAATTTAAAACAGGATTGTTTCATAAAGGTATGACCACAGCCTAAAGAAAGTAGTGTTTTTGAATAAACTGCGCGTTGGGCTGAAATAAAATAAAAAGGGAAAAATAATTTTATTTTTTTAGGGCAGAGATATTAAAACACATAGGATAGATTTACAAACGCATGATACGTAATAGTAACAATAGGAAGATGTGGTGCAGTGGGCATATGACGTACAAATACGTGACTCCAGACATTTTGACATAAGATACATACATAAGACATACATTTATTCATCTTGGCATGCATACATACATATACACACTAAGCATATATGCATGCGCACATAAATAAACACACACGCATACTTTACATACACACACACATACACCCATACATACACACACAATAATAAATACACACACGTACATACATGCACATATAGATTCATAAACCAACAATGCACACATATACACACACACACACGCGCACGCACACACACACACACACACATATACATACATACCTGGTCTCATTGTTCAACGTGTAGCCACTCTTGTAGAAGCCTTCCCCTCATCTTGCTTAGGCTCTCCAGCGACCCCTTGAAGGTGACGTCAGCCACAGCAGCGAGCCGGGCCGCAGCGGTCTGGCCACCCGCACGTAGTACTGCTGGTTGCGCGGGTACTCCAGCTCCTTGACGACCCGCAGCTCCCTCCCCCCGGGGCCCTTCTCCCGGGCCGCCACGCCGGAGACGTTGAGCTCCCTGGACGTGGAACACGACGAAGGTGGTCTCCTCCATCACCCGCAGGCTCATCTGGACCCACCCGGAGGAACCGCGACTCGGAGATGTTGGGGTGCAGGAAGATGCGGTACGACACGGGCGCCACCGTCTTGGGGAGCCTCTGGTCCTTCCAGGGAAAAGGCCTCCGGCTGGTGGAGACGTACGTCTGGGCGGCGTCGGCGGCGTCGTGGGTGGCCTGGGCGGGGGCGAGGGAAAGAGGAGGAGCCTCTCCCCCGGTCTCATCTCCCCCGAGGATGGGCTGCTGGCACCCGGCGGGCAGGGTCGACGCCGGCCTGGCGAAAGCGGCGATGACGGCCACAGCGACCATGACGACGTCGCCCATGACCAACAGGACGCATATGGCGCAGCCCTTGAGCAGCCACCTGGCGGAACCTCTGACCTTTGGTGGCCTCGTAGACGGCCTTTTTGTTCAGAATGGCCTCCCCGAAACAAACACAGACACACGCGCACAATATATTAACGCTATTAGATTTAAACAATATCGAGCAAAGTTTTATTGTTAATTAAAAAAAAAAAAGGGCCGATACAGCCCAGGGGATTGTGCGGCTAGTACACTGCCCAGCCAAAGCCATTACTGTCCCCGACAAATGCTCGGTACTCCATTTCTTTAAAGTTTTCGGGTGGACTTGGGGGACATCGATCGGACCCGTGAAATGACCTGGCTTTGAGCCGAGGCCTGAACCGGTACATTCCGAGCAATGGTGGCAAAACGGGCTTGGAGAACAACGATGGGACGAACGGAATGTGTAGCGTCGGACGATGACAAGAGAATCCACCCCCGAGCTGTAGTGTCGGACGATGAGACAGGATAATCTACCACCGGGGCAGAGTGTCGGACGATAGGAGACAAGAGAATCTTGCGTCGGACGACGAACGCACCTAAACAATAAGATTGTGGTTAGCACGGGACAAGATGAGACCATTATGGGATATATATGTGCAGACTGTCACGTGATGCATGGAGGGAGGGAAAGGGAGGGGGGAGGGGCATCAAGCCAGGATGACTGACCCTCGTTGTAAGACAACACTGGTGAAATCAGAGAGCATCGATATTAATGATGAAATCAATCACTAGAGACATCCAGACTGGGATGAAATCAATCACTAGAGACATCCAGACCGATGAACTCAATCACTACAGACATCCAGACAATCACTACAGACATCCAGACTGATGAAATCAATCACCGGAGACACCAAGGACACCAATGAAGGTCACTTCTGTAACAAAATCGATCACAACGTCTCCTCCACATTGACGGGCACGACCCAACGACCCCCCCCCCGCCTCCTACCACCACTAAAGTCAGACGTCAACGATAAACACCGTCATAATATTTATATAAATGTCAATTTAAAAAATATTCACCTCACCGTAAAAAAAAAAGAGAAAAAAATATTCCAGGTACTACGTAAACCAAAACACCGGTCGAAACAGGAAAAAAATAATAATAATAAAAAAAATGCAGAAGCAAAAACAAACAACAAATTCTTGAGCAAGGGGGAGGCAATTCGCGAATATGAAAAAAAACAAATAAATAAATAAATAAATTTTGAGCGTCTTACTCTCGTTCATAGCGAGCACTTGTTGTGGCGAGACCTATATATTGCGTGGATGTATCTACGCATTGATCTATCAAAGTATTGGACACCTAACAGCTGTCTATGTGTGTGTGTTTGCCTTCCCGCCTATTAGCCAATAATAATCCTGGCTTTTATTGTCATAAAATGTACCCTCCGATGTGAATTCGACACACGCGCGCACACACACACAGGCGCGCTGCAATGCATTTCGCGGCGAACAGCAGCAAACAGTATGTCACGTGATGATGACGACATCATGTAAATACAGGTGCATATGCACTGCCAATCGGCACGAATTCAATGGGGGGGGAGGGCGACGACCTGGTTTGGAGACGTCCCCCCATGTTTTTATTATGTCATTGTATGCATTTAAATCTCCTGGATGTAATTCGTGAGCGACTGTCCGACAAAGAATGTATTCAGAGATGATTGAACAGCTTGTATGCCTCCCTAGTGCACTAGGACCATTTATCAGTGGGCCACACAGACAGGTGTAATGGCGGGCGCACCCCAGAAAGCCCAAATTTATATCAAACCGTATATATCTATATGAGTAGTATGGCAGGCCAGGGCCCTAAATGGGCTGTAGAGTCAAAGGAAGAAGAAGAACAAGTATATCTATAAGACGACAGTCTTTTGGTTGGGTGCCCAATATTGTTTTCTGCGCCCGTGGGGTGGTGGGGAGTCCCTTGAATGACCTTAGTCTACCTCTGGCCACAGTGTTGGTTTAGAACGGCGGTAAGGCCTGGCCAATGTGTATCGCGGTAAGATAGACTTGTCGTTTTGAGCTTAATAATAATTTAAAGTAGACAGACAGGTAA
This sequence comes from Bulinus truncatus, assembly GCA_021962125.1. Lineage (NCBI taxonomy): Eukaryota > Metazoa > Mollusca > Gastropoda > Planorbidae > Bulinus > Bulinus truncatus. The sequence goes on along the minus strand of JAGDYQ010000117.1, from coordinate 2,922,160 downwards.
ATACAGGTGTGACAGACAGACACAGGCGAGGGTGTACAAGACAGATTTGAGTCCACTAGGCATAGTGTATGTGGTGGATCATACATTTTTTAACGGTTTTTAACGATTGGTTTCCCTATGACTTAAGTAATGTGTATTTCTCCTGACATACATCGCTCGCTAGTCGAGGGGTGTCAGAGGGAAAAATAGAGCCCTCCCCCTCCAATTGGTATCTTTGCCTGGGGAGGGGGCACAAAGAGGTAAAACAAAAACGGTTCTGCCAACACCGTACCTTACAATTCATACCAATTTCTCGCGTGTCACGTGTGTTCACTTTGGCGTCCGCGGTTCAACGGTCACTGTAACCAGGTCACTGGCCCGCTGTTCGCCTTTTTCAACTCATGAATAGAAGATGGCGGGATTGGGGGGTGGGGGGGGAGTGTAAGGGGCGAGTTTCAGAGTCACTGATCACAACAAAAGATACACATGGAGAGTTTACAGAGGATAGATGCAGTGGTCGTGATATGATGCTCTTGTCGAGACAGAATAGGTCCTGGATGGGGAGGGGGTGGGGGGCAAGGGGAGGCAAACAACTCGCGCAACGTCCATTAACCGGTCAGAACTGACTTTGAAAGATGCAGGATATGTCACACACACATTAATGGCACGAAAATATACCATTCCACGCATTACTCAACGCAAACACGATCAACCAATCCACGCATTACTCCAACACAAACACGATCCAACCAATCCACGCATTACTCAACACAAACACGATCAACCAATCCACGCATTACTCAACACAAACACGATCAACCAATCCACGCATTACTCAACACAAACACGATCAAACAATTAACTCTCCACCCTCGTCGTTATAAGGTTTTTTTTCTTCTTCTTTTTCGCATATAGCAGTGGGTGGCGAACCTGTGGCACAGTCGGGCACGCAGCAGAGCCTCATCATCAGTCGGCACACGACTTAAATATCACTCTCCTCCTGTAATTTTATTTAATTCGAGTGTATGCACTTGGCTATAAATAAATGTTTGTTTATTTGGGGTTGACTTTTGGTACGAGCCCCCCGCACCCTTCAAAAAAATACAACAACTTCGCCACCCACTGTTGTACAACATAGGGTTGTCTTCCCTCTTTCAAGAAAATGATTTGATGTCATTTGTATCGTTTATGTCATTAATATGTATTGTTTGTGTCATTTGTCATTGTTTATGTCATTCGCATTGTTCATGTCAGTAATTTGCAATGTCTGTGCATTGGTATTGCTTATGCTCTCTTCTTCATTCGCATTGTTTATGTCAGTAATTAGCAATGTCTGTGTCATTCGTATTGCTTGTCATTTGCATTGTTCATGTCAGTAATTTGCAATGTCTGCGTCATTCGTATTGCTTATGTCATTCGCAGGTGTTGATGAAATTTGTCTTGTTTATGCCATTCGGATTGTTTATGTCATTTGTATTGTTGATGTCACTTGTATTTCTAACATTCGTTACATATCAAAACATCATTTACCAATACAACTCTCGATATATAACGCATTGCAATGAAGGACCACCACCCCACCCCACAACCTCGTTCGCAAGATAATAATACACTGAACGGTACACCCTACATAGAAAGTGCTGCTTTGTGGTGGGGGTGGAGGGGGAGAGATGCTCTTCATTTCTTTCTCTTTATACCACCCCCCCCCACACCTTTTTCCACAATGGTCACAACCCACGCAGGTAAATGCTGTCTCATGGGGAAGGGTGGAGGGAGGGGCGCCTCTAGTAAAAAAACTTAAAAAAAAAAAACTTTCAACAAAACAGTTTTGTCCGTGTGAGGCATCACTTCCCCCCTCCATCCACCCCCCCCCCCCGGTTCACCGACCAGTTTACTCAGATTCTATTAAACAGTTAAACAGATGATGGTGATCCACGAATGCATTACAGATGCTGTCAACAGATTTTTTTTGAGACTAATTGCACTTTGGCTCAAACAGTCAAAACCTTTGCTCCCGCTTACTGTTACTCTGCGGTAAAGCCGTGTCAGGTGTTTTCAACGAAGAACCGCCGAAACCCAATTAAATACCCTCAGAAAATCCACAAAGAGTGGGGTCTTTTTTAAACAACTTACGTCTAATCATATATTTTATGCCTCATTTTTTATGTACTTGCGATTTATATAAAACGTTGAATCCGCCAAGAGCCCAACCCGCCGATGACTTAAAACTCCCAGCGATGCCAGGGAAAAAAAAGAAACACCTGCCAAAACTAGCGGATAATGCAGCCAATCTGGCAAACATTGATTAATAAGACATGTAGTTATAAGAGTCAGATGAGGTCAAGGCAGACATGCTTGTTAAATATGGCGATATAAGCAGACAGACAGACAGACAGGCATGCTTTCTCGTCGTTAATTCAAATCGAGAAATATAAAAGGTGGCCTACCAGACAGACTAAACAGACGATTATTACAAGTCTAACCAAGTGTGTGTCACATTAAACACAATAATATGTAACTGACGCCACAGGGTAAGGGTGGGGGGGAGCAACTATACAGGTCAGTGATTTATCTACTAATACTGTTGTTGTGTACAAACAATTTTTTTGTTACCTTCGTCTATAAACACTTCTCCTCTAATAGATCCATACTTCATAAGCAGGTGCTAAGAAAATTAACAAACAATTAAGCAGGCCTGCATACAGATAGACAAAACCCAGACTTAAGTTGTGAAGAATCTCGCTATGATTTTTTCTTTCATGATCCCATTTTCTGCCAATCAAGGGTATAAACACACAGAAAAACGTTCTACTGGTTATCCCAATAATAAAATGTACAATTACGTCATCAGAAAATGAGGTCACATCTCGATCCAATATTTAAATCCTAGAATAATCTAGAGGTTTTCTTCAAGGATACACCACTTTCAAAAAAACTAATATTGGTGAAACTTTTTCCTTGCAGAAATCTATGCTCACTAAATGAATGTACTTGAGTCAATATCGGGTCACGTGGTGGCCTACAACATCTGCAGACGACATGACCGGCTAAAACAAGATTAATATCGAATTTTAGGCTGTTTATTTGCTTGTTTTGTCGGCCTTGTCAATATGTGGGCCTATTAATTAAATGAGACCAGTCATAGTTATTTAAATAATTTCACCCGCAACCATCAGAGGTATAAAATAAGCACAATTTTACAATAAGTTGAGAAAGAAAAAAAGACAATATTTGTAACAGACAATGCCAGTTCTTTGATTCACTCTGAAACGAGTGTCGGGCAGCAATAAACAGACCGAACAGCAATAAACAGACCGAACAGCAATAAACAGACCGAAGAGCAATAAACAGACCGAACAGCATTAAACAGACCGAACAGCATTAAACAGACCGAACAGCATTAAACAGACCGAACAGCAATAAACGGGCCGGCTTACGCCCGTGGGGGCCATAGTTTGCCCATGACCGATCCATACCACGAGAGGCCACGCATGAGATTAATGGGCGGCGACACACCGCGGGATTCGTTTATAAATAGAAATTAAAAAAAAATACTTTGAAGAAAATTCGGTCAACATAAGTAGGTCAACAAACGAAACAAAAAAATGGGCTAATCGGGGGCCGCAGATAACTCACTTTAGAGCCGCATGCTGGCCACAGACCCTCTCTATCCCCCCCCCCGGTATACGACACCGGTCTTCATCGCTAGGGTCACCGCTGGATGAATGTCGACGCCCATTTTGAACTCGCCTGGAGACCAATTCAACCAGGATGCATCCAAACGAGATCAGTCGGGTGACTGAGTGTGTTTTTTGTAAATACAGTTTAGTTGACTTGGAATGAGTGTTACTGTATAGTTGAATTCACTTTGAAAGTGCATTACTGTATAGTTTAGTTGACTTGGAATGAGTGTTACTGTTTAGTTGTATCGTTATCTCAAAAAGTAGCTGAGTTACTGCACAAATCAGTGCCTTTTGTCAAGGTGTGTTACTGCACATCGTTAGTGCAATATGTCGCTGCGTTACTGCATAAGAATAAATTAGTTTACCCTGTGGGTGTACCAAATGTGACTTCAATTTACTTTTTTCTCCAGAAGTCTAATTTGGTTCAATGAGTCTCACAGTGTGTAGATGGGTTCATTGTTCGGCTGACCGGAAGTGAACTTCTAACTGACGTAGCTGTCGAACGGTAAACTGTCAACGTGTTGCTTTTAGTTCTTCTTTCCCTACATTGAACCCGGGGGGAGGGGAGGGGGTTCCTGTCATTCTGCTGCAAGTAGTTTTTGTTTTGTTTTTTATCACAAGGTTTGCTCTGTACAGTGGCGAAGGCAGGCCCGTATTTGTTCTACTTAGTAAAAAGTATTACTTCCCCCCCCCTGCTATTGCCTGGCCCCTGCTGTAGAATTTTCACGCTACGGGGCTGGGCGAGGGTTGGATTCAGATGTGTACATTTGAACTTTGGTTAAACTTTGGTTCATTTCTGCAACGGTCAAATAGCATTTTTAAAAGTGCGATCATTTAGAAGTATTGTGGCTTGGCTGTACGGAGCCATTTCTGTCTACCGCGCAACACAGACCTACATAACATAGTAAGAAAAAAAAAACTGTTCACGTCGGAGGGAAAAAAAACCTTAAAATTCAAATACACCCCCCCCCCCCATCCCTGTAGGGACGATGTGAAATAAATGAAATATTTTTTTCCTACAAAAACAAACAAAACAAACAATAATTGGTGGCGATATATATTTTAAAAAAAATATTCAGAATCTACCCCTTGCTACTCTGAGGAACACCAGCCATTGATGGATTATTTGGTGATATTAAAATAAGGGGAGAAGATGTGTTCAGACACTTGTGGATAGACGGAATAAACTAATGATGCGGATATGATTAAAAAAAAAAGAATGCCCCCCCTCAAGACTTCAATGCTATGAATGTTGACTTACCTCCTGCCAGTCCGGTGGCATATATCAAACAACCATCATCATCACCACCACCGCCGACACACGCGCGCGCGCGCACACACACACACACACACACACAGTGCACGGTCGAGCCACGCAACACTTGTTAGAGACATCAAAGCCCGTGTCGTCGTTGTTGTTGTTTTACCCGACGTGGACGAATGACGTCAACAAGCCCCCCCCCCCACACACACACACCCCACCCTCACACACACACACACACACACACACCCTCACACACGCCCACACACAAAAGGCATCATTTATCTATTAGCAGCACCTGACCGGCACTGAAGTGTTTCAATAAAAAGCCGCCATCTGCTGCTGCTGCAGTAGTTTGTAGATGGTGCGGGAGATATGTCATAACGAGGCAAGGTGTGCATGGTCTTACCCCACCACCACCACCCTCCTCTCTCGGTCTTTTTTTTTTTTTAACAATCGACCAGATGACGGTAAACTAGACAATTTAAGACAACATCTTCACAAAAAAGATAATGTATATCAGATGGAGATGTGAGGATAGAGGAGGGGGGGGGGGGGTGTGTGGCGGGGGCGCGTTCAATTCTGAGATACAACTGGCCCGTCGCGAGGACAGTGCGCAACATGAACGCCTGTCAGGACACCCCACTCCAGACCCCGCTTGAGGGGGGCCCCAAAAAACTTTTTTTTATTAAACATTAAGTACGTTACCTCATGTCATGGGTGTCGAATGTCAAATGCAGGGGCCCCCAAACAGGCCAAGCCCCCCCGGGCCTCCGAATACCTAGGTTCGGCATTGTCTTCAACCCGCTATAAAAATGACTTGAAGGCTTAAAAGGGGTGGTGGTGGGTGTAAAGCCCCCCCCCTTCCCTTTTCAGAGCCCGCCATGGGTCGGCGACTTTGAAGGGGCGGTCCTGGATACCAGTGGCGTCGTTATTGTGGAGAGGCCGGGGGGGTACATTCCGCGAGGATTTTAGGAGACCCCGACCATGGGGAATAGTTGTCATAGGGGGGCTCCCCCCCCCCCCGCTTTGAAAACGTTTCGCCCTTCTCCCTCTTCCATCTCTCCGGTATGTATGAAGACCAACTGCTGCACACAAAAAGAGACGCACGTGAGAGAACAGCGTGGTAAGTCTTAATTTATTAGACGTGCAAGCAATGTTTTGCAAGAAGAGATATGGACCTACCACAACAACAACAACGAAGAATAGCAGTAGCCAGCAGTCTGCTCCGCTACAGGTGGGCGTGTCGTGTCACGGAGCGGGCTGCCTTGCCTCAAAAGAAGATGGGGAAAAAAAAACACACACACACACGGGAAAAAAGAAATCACTCGTCTCAGTCGTCTGGCGTGTCCCCTACACCCGTTTATGCACACAGATCCATGAAGACCAACTTCCAAAGGAAATGATCTGTTCTACACATTTTATATTTTCTTTCTTTTATAAAATGCAACCAACAAATGGGATGTCGATCCTGATGACAGTGCTGCCAACTTGGACAATTTATGTCCAGACCTATATTTATATATATATATATATATATATATATATATGTATAGCCATCTAAATATAAGGAAACTGCTAATGTAATAATAATAGCAGGTCTAGATATTATTTGTCGAAAGAGGGTTTATACATATGCAAATACATATGAATATTTTTTGCATACATTTTTTCTGGATAATTATTCGAGACAAAAGTTGGCAGCCCTGTCTGGCGATCCAAGTGAGTAATGCGGGGGGGGGGGGGGTGGAATAACAAATAGTTGAAGGGAAAAAACAGGTAAAAGGTTAACATCATTTGGTGCAATTTCCTGTGTACAGCGAAAAGGGGAGTGCGGTAGGGTAGTCGGTGTGTGTGTGGGGGGGGGGAGGCGCTCTACAATGAAGAAGTGTGGGAAAGTAATCCTCACGTTTGATCCGACACAGGCTGTCAGGTCTAGTGTACAGTGGTGTGTCAACAATCTCCACATAACCGTGATGAGTTTTCGATGCGGTGCCATTCGGGCCCCCCCCCCAGTCTAAAAAAATCTGGGACACCCCCTCCGACAAGCTGTGACGAATGACCCTCCCACCCACCCCCCCGTGTTCGAGTTGTCAGCCCTTGTGGTCAGGTCCTCATACCTCGGGGGTAATGTCGTGTCAACCGCAGGACGGGAACCACGGGCCACAGTTGGCTCTTGAATAAAACAGTAAAAGGGCCGAACCAAAAAGAAGAATGGGTGTGGAGGGGAGGGGGTGTATTAGCCCCCCCCGGGGGTGGGTGGGGAGTGAATGTAACCCAGTCATTGACTGCGAACGAGTGAAGAGGAAGTGGACACTGCCATCGTCTTAGTGTAATACCGTGGGGCAGTGGAGTGGAGCGGGGTGGAGGAAGTGGAGCGCGGATAAAATTACAGGTCACTCGAAAGTCATGCCCCCAACCATGGTCGAGATGCCCACGAGTGGCCTCAAGTCAAATAATAATATCATTCTACCCCCCCCCCTCAAAAGCCCCGGTGGTGAAATGTCTATAAAAATATTACGAGGTAAAAAATTTAAAAAGTACCTCCCCCCCCCCAACCCCCGGGTCGCACATTCAGCCACACTTTGTGTAATATGTCCACAGACAATTGTTTCAAGCAAGAAGTCTTGCCATTTTTTATCGAAAATCTATTCTCGTTGTTTAAATAAACGTATCTATCTATCTATATATCTATCAGTCTATATATCAGTCTATCTATCAGTCTATCTATCTATCAGTCTATCTATATATCAGTCTATCTATCTATCAGTCTATCTATATATCAGTCTATCTATCTATCAGTCTATCTACCTATCAGTCTATCTATATATCAGTCTATCTATCTATCAGTCTATCTATATATCAGTCTATCTATCTATTAATCCCACCTCTCTTTTTGTATGTATATATATACCATTGCTGGGTACCAATTATCTATCTATTTATCTCTATCTATCTATTTATCTATCTATATAAACCTAATTAGTACCCAACAACGCTCTGTTGTTTTAGTGAGTGAAAGACACAGCGGCCTTTAAGTGGTGTAGCGACTCTAGGGACAGGGCAGCAACAGGCTATTGCGGAACCCTGTGTGATTTTTTTTTTCTTCGGCGCCCTTCTCTCATTGATAAAAAGTGCACAACCATTGTACGGCGCTCTTCTCTCATTGTGAAAAGTGTACAAACATTGTACGGCGCCCTTCTCTCATTGAGAAAAGTGCACAAACATTGTACGGCGCCCTTCTCTCATTGAGAAAAGTGCACAAACATTGTACGGCGCCCTTCTCTCATTGAGAAAAGTGCACAAACATTGTACGGCGCTCTTTTCTCATTGAGAAAAGTGCACAAACATTGTACGGCGCTCTTCTCTCATTGTGAAAAGTGTACAAACATTGTACGGCGCCCTTCTCTCATTGTGAAAAGTGCACAAACATTGTACGGCGCCCTTCTCTCATTGAGAAAAAGTGCACAAACATTGTACGGCGCCCTTCTCTCATTGTGAAAAGTGCACAAACATTGTACGGTGCTCTTTCGGCGCCCCATTCCGTTCGGCGCCATGTGCGGACCCGCAGTACCCTCTCCTGCTCTACTGACTAGAGGTGGGCCACCACCCCCCCCGGGGGGTTAGCTCCGCGCAAGGTGGATTTCTTTCTTCTGTTGGGCGAACTGTTATAAAAAAAACTAAACGCTTATCCCAGACCCCCCCCCTCCCTCCCCCCGTATATAACACTCGCCCTCACCCACCCCCCACTACAACCGCGTAAAGTCTAGGGCCACCCCTATCTCCGGTATGAGCCTGTCTCTGCGTGTTCGCGTGCTGGTCGCTAGCCCCCCCCCCCCCCCCCAATCACCTCCCCATTGCCCTGTCACACGAACGTGATTAGGTTGGTCTTTGGTTGAACATGTCTTGTTAGGCAGATAGCCTATATATTTTTCTTTTGTTTACGTCCAAAAAAAATATGTGTGTGCGTGTGTGTGTGTGGGGGGGTGTATGTGTATGTATATAAAAGATTTAATACGATAACCGGAGTCAAAGCCCTTCCGATTCAACTATAATCTTGGGTATAATTAAACGATGACTTGAATCACAAAGAGGCGGTGCCATTTTTTTTTTAAATAAATAAACAACACTTGCCTATATTTAATGGCAGTTGAGGACGATTCTGTGTGTGTGGGGGGGGGGTCAACAAAACGTATGTGGGGGGGGAGGGGGAGGCACGGGCATGGAATCTACGCACTTTTTAATTTCAACCTGCCAGTCTCAGTGGCCTAAACAACGTCTGTGCCGCCGCCCGGGGGCGGGCCCTACAAATGCCGACCCCCCAACCCTCTCAGTGCCCGGGACACGCCTTAAAATTCGAATAGGTTGGAAACCAAATGAAATATATTAAAACGGCATTAGAATACGAACGTGCTTTGAAATTCGGACGTCCGAAAGTGTTCTTTCAGTGTTGTTGTTTTTTTTAATTTGTATAAATATTCCCCCCCCCCACGTGTTTATCTACAGTTTGACCTACGGCGATGTACACAACATCACCTGAGTCACCACACTACACAAACAAACCCAAGAGATACCCGACACCAGGGGGGAACCGGGTGGCCGAAATAAGCCAAACTGGCATCATTTTACAAACATTCTCCGCGTGTTGGACTTTGTCATCCGTTGGATGTCAGTAATTAGCCATTGCTCATTGAACAAATAAAATGATTCTCGCATAACATGTAAACATCTCAAGGTTGCAGTTCCTAGCAGTATAAAAAATATATGTCCCATAACGCCATAACAGATTTAAACAGGCGTTTAAACAACCCATTTTTTCCTTCGTTTTTCGGACGTCCTAAAAATGGTAAATTTGTGGGCCCATCCTAAAGTAAATTTGTGGGCCCTATCCTAAAGTACATTTGTGGGCCCCATCCTAAAGTACATTTGTGGGCCCCATCCTAAAGTACATTTGTGGGCCCTACCCTACAGTACATTTGTGGGCCCCATCCTAAAGTACATTTGTGGGCCCTATCCTAAAGTACATTTGTGTGCCCTATCCTAAAGTACATTTGTGTGCCCTATCCTAAAGGACATTTGTGGGCCCTACCCTACAGTACATTTGTGGGGCCCATCCTAAAGTACATTTGTGTGCCCTATCCTAAAGAACATTTGTGGGCCCTACCCTACAGTACATTTGTGGGCCCTACCCTACAGTACATTTGTGGGCCCCATCCTAAAGTACATTTGTGGGCCCCATCCCAAAGTACATTTGTGGGTCCCACCATAAAGTATATTTGTGTGCCCTATCCTAAAGTACATTTGTGAGGCCTAGACCGAAAACGCAGTGAAGACCGCGGCTTACAATTGTTTCTCGGGCCTTAATAGCCTAGGGCCCCCCCTCTGACACCCTCAGCCAGTTAGGTCATCTCGGCTCCTGGCCAGTGCTTAACTCGCCCTTCCTGGCCAAGTGGTTGACTGTTAGCACTTTGGCCCATACCAGAATTGGTGAAACTCTCCCAAAGCACTTCTTTGAAAAAACACGTAAATACTTTGTTATGGCTCAGAAAATGTGTACTTTTGAACAAATTTTTAACAGCTTTAAGCGAAATAAGAGCACCAACGCGGGGAGGGAGGGGTGGGGAAGATGTGGGGGGGGGGGGGCAGTGCATAGGTAAGAGCACAGTGGCGTACCTGGGGGGGCGGTGGGTGCGGTCCGCACCAGGCGGCACTTTTTATTACTTTTTGGAGGGGCGGCAAAAATGTATAGATTAAATTGAAATACCTAAATGAGAGGGCGGCAAAATCGTCTTCCGCCCTGGGCGGCCGATACCCACGCTACGTCGCTGTAAGAGCATAATTTGCCTAGCCCAAAAAAAAAAGACACATGTTTCTAACTCCGATGAGCTACTGCGACTGTCATGTGATGGCGAGCGAGCCAGGTAAGCTGCTGCGCATGGCAAGTCTCCTCAGCCTGGTGTCGTTGGCCACCGTAGTACACAAATTACAAATGCCAGCTTGTCAAGTTACAACATATCTATCACCTTCACGCTGCACCCGTTGGGGCCATCACAGCCGTGGCGATGGTTACAGTTAATATGATATTGCACCACGTACTGGCCCGTAGCGTGCGGGGGGGCAGTAAAATGTATTACCTGCCCCCCTGCTACTGCCTGGCCCCTGCTGTAGAATGCCTGGCCCCACTTGTAGAATTTTCACGCTACGGGGCTGACCACGTATCTGTAACGATTCTATTCTAGGGTCAAGATACGCCTTCTCCTCCCTTTAAAAGGACCAGAATTACACACAGGCTGAATAGGCTAAGCGAAAGTTTTAATCCATTTATAAATAAAAACAGACCCTAAAGCATTAAGCCGCCATAAGCTAGCCCTCAATCGTATGTCAGCAGCGCATTAAAAAAAAATATAAATTTACAGTACAAAAGTAAACCCGTACTTTTAATCGGATACCAGAGCAAACGTGTACTTTTAATCTGAGGAGGATGGAATAACCGGTTCATTACTTGAGTAACCGGATAACATTACTTGAGTAACAGGATAACATTGTGAATTGCTCAACTTACAAGCGGACAGCAGGCTTGGTTGAAATGATTGTTTACAAAAAAAAATATGTAGGTACGCTATTTGCATAATTCATGCATTTGTAATGTATAGTAATCATTAGTAGGACTTTATTTTTAGGGAGCAACAGTATAATATGGTCCGCCCGAATATGCTCTACATTTTGTATGCGCCCCCCCCCACCAACGTTGGACTTTTTCCAAATGTTTGCTACTACTGACTAAACAATTCAAATGGTATATATATATATAAGCATTTCCCCCGCACTTCGGTAATATACCCCTGTCTCAGGCACGCGTGCAATGCCTGTCTCAAGCACGTGTGCAACATGCCATTTGTCTAGTATCAGTTTACATGCGTGTATATGTCAATCTTGTTTGCAATCATGTTTAGCAACCAGTGCTATCTTTTTAAAAAAAATTTACTTATATTTTACCTCCCCTTTTTTTTCTCTTTTGATATAATTTCATTAATTTCTGTCTCACGTACACCATTGAAAAAAAATAATTAGCTTTTGTATTCTTCAATGTTTTTTAAGAGGGCATACTTTTTTTAAAAGATATCTTCGTTTTTTTTAAGTTATCTTAATTTTTTAAAGTAATCTTACTTTTTTTTAAAAAGTAATCTTACTTTTTTTTAAAGTTATCTTACTTTTTTTTTAAAGTAATCTTACTTTTTTTTTATTCCCTTAAAGGATGATATGTTTATCTGCTCAAGCCTAAAAGCCCCTAATGGGACGGTCTCATTTCTATCTCACCTGGAGCTGACAGTGCAAAGGCTGTGAAGGCACCACACAAGACATAGTTAGGTGAATTGACACGCCAGGAATCGAACCCATAACCCACAGAAAGCAGATCTCTGTCTGCTACAGCATGCAGATGGAGCTCACAACCAAAGCCCTACCCAGCCAAGTTACCATATATAAACATCTCCTTAAAATTGGTTTTAAGACTGCTGCACAGAGCTGATAAAGTCTGTTATAAATATTATTGGTTTAATATTTCCTATTCATTGCACTATATTAATCAGTGAAGTCCCATTTGAAAAAAAGTTGGCAGTATATATACATATACAAACACACAAATATATATGCACTATATATGCAATATAGCAGAGTGAAAAGGCGGACATGTCAAGAACCATCAGATAAGTTTCACCCAAAGCAAAAATTAATTTGATATCAGAAATAAAATCAAACGAAGCTGCAAAAAAAAAAATGTGATAAAAAATGGCTGGTTAAGATCAATTAGGTGCCAAACATTACGTGAGATTTGAACTGATAAACTGTGCCATACAACTCAAAAGCACACAAGCCACTGAGTGTGAATCAACAAACGTTAAAATATTTAATGCATGGAGGTGACACCCTGAAATTATTATACTAATGGGGGACGGATGGTGGTGTGGCAAAGCACTCGACTGTCGACCCGAAGGTAACTGGTTCGATCTCCGGTGAGGACCAAGGAAATTTTTCAGGTCTTGACTCAAGTTTCAGGTATATCTCCCATGGTGCCTCCATGGCCATTGCATTATCGGCTATGGTGGGGGATGAAATAAGGGCACCATAAAAACCGTCCCATTAGTGGTTTATAGGATCTAGGAGATTTCATCTCAACATTACAGGGGACATCACTCACACACAATAATGAGACAACCTTATCCTCTGATGCCACCGAATGTTTTTCCCCTAAATCAAAACAATCCCTTTTAATTACATCTTCCTGCTCAATACTAGGCGACTGCTTCACTTCTTTTCTTTTGTTTTTTTATTTTAATTTTCAGCTTATAGAAAAAGGTTTTTAAATAAATACTAGTTAGACTTAAATAAGAAGGTAACTGCTGATGGTAACCGCTATGTTTTCTACTCAAATAAAAATCAAGACAGTTATAACATTCCTACCTGGGAGAAATGAGACCTCTTCTACTTCTTGATCCATATCTGTAACTGGTTCACAGCGTTTGCTTGGTGTTAAGGCTTTGCTTTAAAACCTGTTCATAGTTCAGTAGTCTGTTTTGATCTGTTCACTCATCCACTGGTCAGAAACACACAATAAATGATGAATTATAATCACATGTTATATAGAATGTTAACAGAAAATTTAAAACTAGATTTTAAAAAATTTAATGATCAAACTGTTAGAAGAAAATAGTTTGATAAAACGATTTTTTTTCAATGCAATAAAAATAAGTATTTTAAATTTTATTATTATTTTTTGTTTGAATCGTGTATCTGGTTGATATACACCCAACAAGTCTCACAATGGCAATATGAAGAAGTGTTGACTCAATGTCTAGAAGTCATTGCACCAGACTGAAGTCATCCTCTAAGCAAAACCATCAGCAGAAACAAGTAGAAGTAGGGAATGGGTTCCATGGTAGCTGACTACGCTTATAAAACAAGGGTCAAAGTTAAAGGAAAAGAACATTCTACTTTATTCTGAAACTCAAGACAGAAAGTATGTTCCAACATTACTTGGCTTAGAAGAAAGTATGGTTTCAGCATCTCAAACGAAATCTATAAAAGAAATCACTATTTGTATCAAAATACATTGGCTGTTAAATCTGTAAAGGTGGGTGAGGTGGATGTGAATTAGATTAGTCTACGGCTCAAGCCCTGGTGAGTGTTATTTTTTTTTTCTCATTTGGACAAGTCCTTGAGTTTAACCAGTTTGAAGTGAATAAATGACAGATGCTTAGGCTTAGCCGAATTAGGAAAGTTAATCATGTGTCTGGGTTTTTAGATAGAAACAAATCTCTATTAAGACAGGTATTGATTTCCTGCTTCTTGAATGAATTTAAGATAGGGGACTCTTTAGTGACTATATAATATAGTCTATAGTATATTCTATTTACCAAATCCAAACACTTAATAATTTATTAAAAAAAATAACTTTAAATAAGTCATAATATAATATGAAACCAAAAAAATACTACTAAAATTGAGATGCTATGAAAATAAAAAAAAATAAATGGTTCAAATCTACTGTAATTAATAGAGTGAAAAAGAACAACATTTTTATATCTTTCTTTTTCTTGTGTTTACTTAACTGTCAACACAAGACAGTAGAGTGAGTAGACTCAATAATTATACCTGTCAAACGTAATATTTTTTGGTTTCAGTTAGCAATAACTTATATTTGAACGTGTTTGATCTCATAAGTTTAATTACCATTTCTAAATAAAATAATGCTCCTGCTAAATTGTTCATAAAACGCTATCGTTTTAAAACAATATAATTAGACATTAAAATTTAACAGGACTGTTTATAAATGTGCATCCTGTAGCAGTAAGCTTTGAAATAATATATAGCTTAGTTACTTTAGCTTCCGGGTTGTGACCTATTTCTTCTCGTCTACATATATTTTAAACTTCCACAAACTAGTAAACACAAAACTGTATTTATTTAGAATATTGCCACTTTCTTTTTCTGATCATGCGATAAAAGGCATCATAAGGTAACCATAAACAATCATAACATCGATTTCTAAAAGTTGATATGCATTTAAACCAACTGTTTAAGAACTATTAGTGAATAGTTTATGACTTCTCACTTCAACTTGTCCTGTGTTGATAAGAAGTTCTCATTTTTACTTTGGCTTTAGCTCACACTCAGTTTGGATTGAGATATCCTATTTGAAGTATTTGGGTGATAAGTGACATGTGTAACTGTGTGTTGAGTCAACTGAATTTTGTTATTGAAATTTTATTGTTTATTTTTTCAGATTTATTACACCTTCATTCATGTGAGCTGTGCCTGTAGTGTGTCGTAAAATGGTTAAACCAAAGTCATCAGAGTCTCCTTGCAAAAACAGACCTCTGTCAAATGAGATTAAACAACAGAAATTCACTACACCATTAAAATCGCCGAGGAGAATGTTATCACCAAATAAAGCCAGTGCAACGCCCAGTAAAACATGTGGCAAGACAGCATCCCCTGCAAAAAAGAATCTCATTCTTAGTTTTAGTCCTGTGGCATCACCCAAACGCCTCCAGGGCAATTCGTCCAGATGTCAGAGTTCTCCAACAGAAATATCAACATCACTGACAGTTTCTCAATCTTTTAAAAAATCTAACGGTATGAGTGATCCACTTGACGAAGTGCAAAAAGTGTTAAGACAGAGAATTTCACAGAAATCTTATCCACCTCAGATCATTGGTTATGAGAAGGAAAAAAGGTAATTTAAAGATTTTCATTATCAGTTTGACATGTCTTTAAACTAAAATTTTTATATTAATTATATATAAGCTGGGGCAATCATAATTGTTTTTTTTTAACCTTATATGGAAACTCAAAGGGATTATGGTACCCTGCTTTGGGCTCCTTTTTGTATAGGCCCTATGCTCTGCATAGTGGGACAGGTGGCAGAGTGGTGTAGATACTCGACTGTCGACCTGTGAGTCCTGGGGTTCGATCCTTGGTCTGAGCCATGGGAATTTTCCAGGTAAATGTGTTTCAAAGTTGTCCCACAAGTCCACCCAGCTTTAAATGGGTACCTGACTTAAAGTTGGGGAAGTAAAAGCGGCTGGGCGTTGTGCTAACGACACAATCCTTTTATATGCTGAGGTTATAGAAACAGATGAACTCTACACTTCATCTGCCCTGATGGCCCGTTAGGGCTAAGGGAACTTTACTATGCTCTGCATGCCTTATAATGCCGGTCCTGTACATAAGTATTTATAGACCTAAATAACGAAGAAAGATTTTAATGTGAACTTTAAAATTATAACATGTAATAATGATTGTGTTAAGTGGAAATGGTGGGAAATAAAAAGTTCACATTCATTCCCTTAAGCCTAAATGGGCAGATGGACTGTAGATTACATCGGTTTTGTAACCACAACATATAAAGGGATTGTGTGGTCAGCACAACCCACAGCCGACTTCTTTCCCTAACTGATGTCAGGTACTCATTTAAAGCTGTGAGGACTGGAAAAACTCTCTTGGTTCTCACAGAGGATCAAACCTGAGACTCGCTGGTTGTCAGTCGAGCGCTCTACACCAATCGACCCTCCATCACCTTTTTTGTTTTATAGAAGTCTACATTTTTTTTCTATTTTTATTTATTTGTATTTGAAATCACATATATAACTAAAAATTATTTTATTATAGAAAATAATTAAACACATTTTTTTTTAATTTTTATTATTTTTAGTTTCTATGTGTAAATAACTATGGCACAATTCTTAAATGTGTTCATTCATACACCTTATTTTTGATAACTATTGCTTGATGTGCATTTTCATTGTGGCAGAGGCTGACCTTTATCTATTTATAATACTGACAAGATGAAAATAGGGGAGATATACACTGAGTCACTAATATTCTTTTAACTTTTTCCCTCAGCCAGCTCCATGATCTCATAAAAAGAACAGCAATAAATGGAGAAAGTAATTCATTACTTTTGATTGGACCCAGAGGATGTGGAAAGACAATGGTATAATGAAATTTCATTCTAATAAATGAATTAAATGAAACATTACGAGATAATTCCTAATCCAAGATTTAGATTTTATTTTTCCTGAATCAAATGCTGCTTTGTACAGTCTATTTCCTTGTTCAGTTGTAGATTTTTCTAATTGTCTAAACTATATGCCAGTTAATGTTCATATTCACTGCTAGCCATCTTTTTATGTCTAAAAAGGACTACAGACTATATTTCATAGAAATGTTTATTTTCATGCACTGCCAGCTATAAATTGTTTTAAATATTTTGTTTCTCTTTACTTTCCAGCTGATTTCACACATCATTGATGAATTATTACATAAAAGCACAGATAAAGAAAATCTATTACTAGTGAAACTCAATGGTACTAAAAGCATGTTTTAATTATTTTTTTCATCATGTTGTATATAAAAAAAGCACAAAAAACAACTCTTAAGCATATCAATCTGTAACCACAAAATATTAAGGCATTGTGTGCACGACATCTAGCCACCTTAACTTCATCAGGTTTGAAGCTGTTTGGACCAGGGAACTTCACTTGGACCTGATAAAAATTCTCGGTCAGTCAGCAGTTATCAGGTTGACAGTTGAGTATTCCATACTGTATGACCATTTGTTCCCCATTTGATATATAAATACACTGTTTAAGCAATGGGTTTCCCCCATATCAGAATAGTTTGAACAGGATCTGTGTGATGGGGGATGCAGAGCCTGGAAGTCTACACTGAAAGGGCCTTGAATAGTGGGTGTTTCTTTTAATCCATTTATTATGGTTTAAGAACAATATTGTAGATATGTGGAACTTCCCCCCCCCCTCCAATTTATTTTACTCAACACTTGATCCGAATCAAGCGAAGGTTATCATTCTTAACTGTAGAACATACAGATCATATTAAAATACTTAAATTAATACTAAAGGAATACGGACCAAAATAATAGTCAATTATTTAAAACACTGTCAGCAGCCTTACATGTATCTAATATTATGGTTGGTAGTTTTTGTTTGGTTTTTTTCTTTAGTATCCACAAAATATTAATTAAAATGTAAGCCCATCGCTCTTCTTAAATTTCTTTACACGATTCTCTTGTTATCTTCTGTTTTTTAGTTCAATTTATTTTGCATCTCTTCTCAATAGTCTATTTGTCTACGAATACTTATCGGTATAATATTTTTGGCCATATCTGAAGGAGTTTCATATGTACAGTAAAAATGTTTTCTTCCTTTTAAAGATAAAAGTTAAAAAAAATATGTCGAACAGCAGTCAACAATAAGAAAATGTTAATTGCTGTGTATAAGACATATAAATACTTTTACGCAGAGCTCAAAATGTGTTTCTAGTGTTAAAGGAAATACTTGTTATGGAGAACTCTTATGTTTTGAAATATTTTCAGTGCATCATGACAGAATGCATTTTAAAATTATGTAGCTGTAGGATATATATATATATAATGTATATATACATGTAGTTTCTTTTACTACTTTACTAATTTATAACTTTCAAAAAGAAACTGATTAACTTCCTTGTGCAGTCTCTATTTAGGAATATGTAAAAAATATAACTCATCTGAATTAATTCATCATTTAAGTTAAGATTTTTTATTTACACAGGCTTATTACAGACAAATGACAAACTGGCCTTGCGGGAAATTACTTTGCAACTTCAGCTTGAAAACTCAGTAGAGGATAAGGTTTTTGTAAGTGATAACACCATTTTAAAATTTATTAACTTTGTAATATATCGTTTGATAGCTGCCCCTCAAAAATTTTTTTTTTCTTTTGTGATAGGGATCTTTTGCAGAAACTTTGCAGTTTCTCCTACAAGCTTTAAAAAGTGGTTAGTTTTTCTAAATATTTTAAAATCAGTATAAAGTCAATTAAAATATTATAACTTTCTCTTATAAAATATATAGATATATTTATGATAAAATGTTTTATACAGGTAATCAAAATAGCAAACCTATCCTGTTTGTTTTGGAAGAATTTGACTTGTTTGCTCAGCACAAAAACCAAACATTGCTGTATAATCTGTTTGATGTGGCTCAGTCTGCTCAAGCTCCAATATGTGTCATTGGAATAACTTGTCGATTGGTCAGTTTGATTTAATTTTACTTTAAACCAGGGGTTCGGTAAAGAGTTTATTATGACAATGATTAACTACAATTTTCAGAAAAAGGTTTTTTTCCGTAAAGAAATAAATATGCTGAGATTTTCAAATTTTAACTTTTGCACACAAAAATGTATACGTGTATCATAAATGTATTGGTACATTGTCATTTAAAAATATTTTCTTCTGATATTAAAATAGTTCATATTTTTTTCTATTTTATTCCACCAGGATGTCATTGAACTCTTAGAGAAAAGAGTGAAGTCTCGTTTTTCTCATAGGCAGATACATTTATTTAATAAACTGAACTTAAAACAATATCGAGACTTGTGCAAACAGTACCTGAGTTTGCCTTCTGATTTCCTGTATCCAGATTTTATTGAACAGTGGAACCAAAGCATAGATGTGAGTATACAACTGTTAGTGTGCAGTACAATTTTGGCAATACATGGAATATGTTCCTTTAGTGATTTTCTAATAATAATAGATACATTTTTTATGAAAGCTTTTACTTTTGTGTTTTTTTTTGTATTATTCTCATTTCATTTAATTAACATGATTCCTTCTACTCTCAGAATCTTTTACTAGAGGTGTCTGTAAAGGATATTTTAGAGAGACAGTTTTCACTCACAAATGATGTTCGTGGTCTTATCTCTCTGTTGGTAAGCATTGTTTTTCTAATTCTTTCTACACTTTTTAAAATGTTTTTTTTTTTTTTGATGAGGAGGATTAAAATTAAGTTTTTACATTTTTTTAAATTTCTGATTGAGGTATTTTTGTTTTGGACAAGTTATTTATCTGAAAACCTGTGGTTGATTGTTGGTTGATTGTTTTAACTTCCTTCACCCACCATTGTTCATGTATGAATGATTTTATTTTTTTTCATGAAATACATTTATTTTTAAAAAATTATTTATTGTTGGTTTTAAATTTCAATGAATTAAAAAAAAATTCAGAATGAAGACATGTTTTTGCTTGATTTCTTTTTTTTTAATTCAGTAATATTTATTTTTAGTTGCTGATCCTATTTGAATTCGGTTATAAGTTTTATCGCAGTAATATAATATGTAGCGTTGCAAATTATCATTGCAACATAATTGCCTGATTTTTTTTTTTTCCAATATTGTAATTCCTATTGTTAAAATAAAGTAAGCATGTAATTTACAAGTTTTCAAGTGCAAAGTAATTTGCTGATACAGTTTAAGATTGTGTAAAAAAAATGTTTTCATTTAATGTTTATTTAAACTGTATTTTCAGACCTATCCAATTTGCCAAGTCAGCTCTTCCCATCCTCAGATTTCTGCTGCGGATTTGGTCACATCATTTAAACAACAGTCCAGTGACACGAAATGTGCTATTTTACATGGTAATTATAAGTAAGGAGTCCAACGAATGAACAGGCATTGTCACAAAAAACAACAATGGAGAAAATATAAACTTTTAAAACTCACACAAATATTTTGGTTTGTTTTCAGTTGCTTTTTCGCTTTCATTCTAAAAATGAGTTGTGCTTGGCAAAAAAAAAAAATGATGCATTTTAGCAGTTCTAAACATAGTAGTAAAATTTTCTGTGCAGTATGTAGAAGATGGACCATGTCCTTTTTTTTTTTCTGTGCAAATTACGGAAGTATATAAAGTAATGTTTCTTTTTTTAATTACCAAAGACCAAAATACATTTTTCTAAATTAATAATTTTTTTCATGGAGATTTTGAATTTATTTTCGGTTGGGACTTAATGAGATGGTTATTTTTTTTTATTTTTTTGTTTCTATAATACTTCTCGTTTAAAATATTATGATAAAGTAAAAAATAAGGTATTATTCTCAGAA